>MU228359.1:707550-733799 GCA_018584345.1 Thuja plicata | reverse complement strand
CCAAACAATTAATGCATTAGATGATTAGAATGTGGATCTGCCAATCTCTTCGGGGGAGGTTAAGAAGGTAATTGAGTCATTGAGTAATGATATCGCTCTTGGTTTTGATGGTTTTTTGACAGATTTTCATAAATATAACAAGGAATGGATTTCATCAATCTTGTTTCAGCTATATAATGAACCTATTGATGCAAGCATTCTTGCAAAGGAGATTAATAAGAATATCATTAAAACAATTCCAAAAGATGGTGATACTTTTTAGTTAAAAACTGGAGGCCTATAACTTTACTAAATGTGTCTTCTAAAATATTTTCTAAGGTGCTTGCTTTCAAACTCAAAGACCTTATTCCCTCTATTACTCCCCCTACCCACAATGGATTTGTTAAACACTCAACCTAGATAATCATACAAGCAAGAAACATATGTGTTGTGGAAGAGATTTGGGGAAGATGTTTGTATGGCACTAATTGATTTTGAAAAGCTTATGACAGTATTGGGAGGGCATCTGTCTTGTTGGTTATGAAGTCTTTGGGATTTGGTAGTAAATTTTGTAGGTTTGTGGGTATTTTGTTTAAAGATGGGCTTCGACTATTAGTGTTTTGTAGCTGCGTGAGAGATCATTCTCTCCAGTGTGATTACTGTTATGTGTTATCGGCACTCCTTCATCTTCGGTTATCAGTGTTTCCTTATTCATATCGGGAGTTGAAGTATATTGCAGCATGCTGCTTCCTTATGTCGGGTGACACATGTTCATTGTTCATGGTGACTTGGCACCGTTACTTTTATCTAGCAAGGCACCATGTATTGCAGTAGGTGTATCGGCTTCTCCTCTTAACCATCTTTGTCCAGCTGAGACATCATGTGTTTTCCCTCTTCGTGTTCGAGCGGGTCTTTAGTGATCGGTTTTTCTTTCTATATTATTCTCACCTTCCTCTCTGTGGAGTCATGATGACTTGGCACCTTTTATGTATTACTGTCGGACCTAAGATGCACGTTATCAAAAAGTAATTGAAGAGTCTTCTTTCTCTATGTAACCGTCGACTCTTGGCATCCTGCGTGAGCATCTTCAATTTTCACGACGTGTCTATGATTCTCGGGATGCAATATCAATAGCATCGTTTTGCCTCATTTTGTATGATCGGTAGATGATCAAATTATGAGGGTTAATCATTCTTTAGTGTATGCGATGCAAGCTACAGAATTCTTCTATGTGATCAAACTGTGCATGAGTTAGTCTATATTTTGATCAGCTTGAGAACTTTGTATCTGAGTCTTTGAGCTTTTAATAAAGGAACTATTTTTCGGGTGTGGCTGGGTTTTTCCCTCGAGTAGGAGGGTTTTCCCAAGGTAAATTTGTGTCTGGTTTTCTTTTGATTTGATGTTAAAAGTTCTAATCTACATATATAATATTCTGGTTCAAAAACATTAACATGGTCTCAAAGTGGGTTTAAGGAAACGATCCGAACCAGAATAGGACATTTGAATTCTAGAAGGATCATGATGTCTAATGGGTACATTGTTCAACGATTCGCTGCGGATGTTTCAATCTCAGCTATTGAGGCTTCTCCTGCAATCTTCTATGTTGGGGTTCGAACTTGCATTCTCTGCCTGCACTATAACTGTGTGATGGTGAAAGATCTATTGGTGTATTGTGAGGAAGATTAAACTATGAGGAGATAAGTATTTTATGATTGTATCTTTCATAATGATTTCATGAATTTTATATATTTAATTCATGCAATAACATTGAGAGTAGTGAATCATGTATGCTCCTAGCATTAGTCTGTTTAATTCTATTACTAATCTCTCTAAAATGCTTCTAGGATGGATCGAGGATTACAAGGATGATGAGAGATTGCAGCCTGTGCTGAATAGGTGGCTCTTGAAGTACCCCTTCAGATTATTTTGTGATTAGTTTCTTCGAAGAGGAAGAATTGATATTCGAAGGGAGCTTGTGTGGCAGAGGGAGAGTGCAAAAGCTCCTTGCTTGGTCAAACATTGGAGTAATTATTGTGTTATTCAACTGTGAATATGCTGCCCCTGTTAAGAGGGGGTCTCAGCTAAGAGAGAGTCTCAGCATTCAGATGATCTTTATATGCTTTAATGACTTCTATGCGAGATAAGTTTGAGGTGAAATCCCTTGTTAATGAGTTCTTTTCTGCAAGAGAAGTTCAAGGTGCAATCCCTTGTTAATGAGTTCTACTTTGCGAAAGAAGAACGAGGTGAAATCCCTTGTACCACCCACTACGAGTAGGTATGGTGGAACCACCCTCTGCGAGTAGGTAAGGTGGTGATGCATTCTTCTCTGGGAGAAGTTTGAGGTGAAAGCCCTTGTTCCACCCTCTGGGAGTAGCCATGGTGGAAGTCATGTGTGTGACTTCATGACTTTACTTGTTGTTTCTTTATTTCACCCTCTAGGAGTAGCTATGGTGAATATTGTTATGCTGAGATAAAAATGTTTTATTGAGAAAATCGGTGATGAGAATTTTGTTAACATTCCTTTTTGGTTGCAGCTATATGTTCTTGTCATGAAACGACATATGAATGATCTCTCTCTTGCTAAGAGGGAGTGTTAGTGTTTTGTAGTTGCGTGAGAGATCATTTTCTCCAGTGTGATTACTGTTATGTGTTATCAGCACTCCTTCATCTTCAGTTATCAGTGTTTCCTTATTCATATCGGCAGTTGAAGGTTATTGCAGCGTGCTTCTTCCTTATGTCGGGTGACACATGTTCATTGTTCATGGTGACTTGGCACCATTACTCTTATCTGGCAAGGCACCGTGTATTGCAGTAGGTGTATCATCTTCTCCTCTTAACCATCTTCGTCCAGCTGAGACGTCATGTGTTTTCCCTCTTCATGTTCGAGCGGGTCTTTAGTGATCGGTTTTTCTTCCTATATTATTCTCACCTTCCTCTCCATTGAGTCATAATGACTTGGCACCTTTTATGTATTACTGTCAGACCTAAGATGCACGTTATCAAAAAGTAAATGAAGAGTCTTCTTTCTCTATGTAACCGATGACTCTTGGAATCCTGCGTGAGCATCTTCAGTTTTGACAACATGTCTATGATTCTCGGGATGCAATAACAATAGCATCGTTTTGACTCATTTTGTATGATCGGTAGATGATCAAATTATGAGGGTTAATCATTCTTTAGCGTACGCGATGCAAGCTACAGAATTCTTCTATGTGATCAAACTGTGCATGAGGCATATTGCTTGATTGTTAAGAGTTAACAATCACTGATTAGTCTATATTTTGATCAGCTTGAGAACTTTGTATCTGAGTCTTTGAGCTTTAAATAAAGGAACTATTTTTCGGGTGTGGCTGGGCTTTTCCCTCAAGCAGGAGAGTTTTCCCAGGGTAAATATGTGTCAAGTTTTCTTGTGCTTTGATGATAAAAGTTCTGATTATTGCATTTATAATATTCTGGTTCAAAAACATTAACACAGACTAGTATTAATAGTGGGCAATTGACCAACTCTTTTTGATTTTCAAATATCTATCAAGCAAGGTTTCCCTTTAGCTTCTTCGCTTTTGGTCATTGTTGCTGAGGCTTTTGTTATGTGTTAAGACATTCTTGCTTAAGGCCTCCTATAATGATTCTTTGATTGTCAATTTGCAGATGATACAGCCCTATTTCCTATTCTAGATTAGAAGAATGTTAAGAATTTGCAATGCAAGCTGGATTGTTATTTTGTTGCTTCTGGGTTCAAATCTTCTTTTCACAAATCAGTTATTTTATCCTAGAAAAGTAAGCCTTCTAATTGGTTGACTGGTAAAGATTAGGAGTAAAGTGGGCCTTTGAAACAGATTAGGTACCATGAAATTCCTTTTGCTCTTTCTCCTTCCTTGAAAAGGCATGTCAGAATGGGTGATGGAAAAAGTTGTTAAAAAGATTTTTAAATGGTAAACTAATATTTTGTCTATCACTCGAAGGTTCCAGGTCTACCAAAAAATATTTACTTCATTGTCCTTGTACTTTTCCTCTTCCTGATTATTGTTCTCTTCTCATATAAATCAGTTAGATAAATTGCTTAGATATTATCTTTGGTCTAATGTAAAGATGGTAAGAAAGGCATGTTGTTATTTGGGATAGTTGTTGCAAACCTAGGTTAAAAGGTGTTATGGGGCTTTAGAATTTGTTTTCGCAGGGTGCTCTCTTGTAGTCAAATGGATTCTTGAAGCTCTTGATGATCATGAGTCTTGGAAGGTCCTGGTAGGAAACAATATTGAGGGTGGTTTTCCTAAAGCTAAACCATTATGAAAGGGTGTTGCTTTACTGGAATTACTGTTTAGCAATTTTGACAGTCATGTTAGGGGCTCGGTGATTGTACACTCCATTTAGAATGCTCGAGGGAAAGCCAATAAATGTGTGGTAGATTGAAAGTTAAGGACATAAAAACTTATCTGTTTTACCCTTTTAGATCTATATGGTGATCTATAGAAATTGATGATAAGCCCCTTGCTCTACATAGGGGATGTTCTAGCCTTAAATGGTTTGATAAACATATTAAAATCTTTGGTCTATTATCAATGAGAATGCGGTAGTCACATGGGATGCATTGAAAGTTTAGTTTGATTGCCTGATGCTCAAAAAAGAACTTACACCTTAATTATTTCTGCTATTGGTGTGGATCATCCAATGCTGGAAAGAAATTATAATTAGAGACTTGGGATAATTTCTCTTGGAACTATGGTGATAAATTGTTAAATGCTATAATTTAGAATGTTAATGGAATGGTCTCTAGTGTTGATAACTTTCATGTTCACTTCAACTCCCTTTGGAGGGCAGATGATTCTAACGACAAATGGTTAACAGGGCTTGGCATTATTTGGTCTAGTGTCAATGTGTCATTGAGCCAAAAAAAAGTCCTCCGCGGGATGGTTTTTGATGAGGAAGAGGTTGACTGTGGGTGGAATTCTTGGATTAAGTAGAAACATGTGCCTTGTACGTGTCTTATTAATCCTTTGAGCACCTTTTCTTTGAGTGTCTTTTTGTCAAAGCTTTTTGCCATTTTGGCACTATTATTTTCCTTTATGGGCCAAATGGCCTGGTGTTTAGTCTATATCTTGGTGAGATATTTATTTGGTTGTTTTGAGAACTCCGTTATTAAGCTGAATAATTTGTTGAAGATCTGTTGGTTTCTATCTGCTAAAGTCTTATGTTTGTGTGGTCTAATAGGATTATCCATGTTTTCCAAGAAAAGAGCAGAGTGATGTTGACTTATCTCCAAATCTCTTAGCTTTTTACATTTACTTGCAGCTCTGCACAGGTTGATTTGTCTGAGAATGAGATCAAGTGTGCCATCATTAGTCACTTGGTCAACAAAGATAAATTTAAAGTGGATGCTGTGGTTGAAAAAGATTCTGAGGATATAACTGACACTGGTGATCTTGATAATTTTGATAATTTTCCTGTGTCTGCTTTTCTAGAATGGTGGGCCACGAAATGCCTCGAGTGCATTGTAGGTGACCTTGCTAAGAGGACCACCAGAACCATTAAAGTTGAGGAATTTGCAGAGAAAAATTAAAAGATGTTTCTGTTTAGTCGGTTTTTTATATTGGATATGCTTTTTGTTAGAATAAATTAATTATTGACCAAAACTGTCAACACGGACCACCAGCCGACCATGCCATCTCCAGCCACCAACTGCAGGTCTACCTCCATCCGCTTAACGCTATCTTCAGCCTCCCCATGTTATTCTCACAATGCACTATCTCACATGTTCGCCATTAATACTATAGCTAACTCTAATCTACAATGGACTTAGCATTTATAATGTATTTCCTATAAATTGAATGAATGAGAATACAATCTCAGAGCTTATTTTATGAGTTTCTCATCTGATCCATGCTTTGTTTCATGGTATCAGAGCCAAGGGTTTATCAATTTCCTCGAGAAGCAGGAAAAATCTGAAGGAGAGTTGGTGTTTAAGACATTGGTCACTAGTTTCAGAAGACAACAAGATAGAGTGATTTGGAGAGTGTTCCGGCCGAAGATAATGCTAAGCGGATGGAGGTGGACCTGCAGTTGGTGGCTACAGATGGCATGGTCATCTGGTGGTCTGTGTCGACAGATTTGGTCAATAATTAATTATTCTAGCATCCCCCCATAAATCAAATATACTGATACCTATAATACTAAGTCCACTATAGATTAATAGAGATCATTAATGGTGAACAGGTGAGATAGTGCATTATGAGATCACTCCATCTGCTTATCGTTATCCTCAGCTGCCCCATGTTATTCTCATAATGTACTACCTCACTTGTTCAACATTTGTAAAAGGCCGCCCAAGTTGGCCACTAATTTTTTACACTCGTATCACCAACTCTACAAAGGAATTTTGTTGAACAATTAGCACCATCACTGATTGTTTACCATATTTTGCATCTTGTCCACATGAGCATTTTGTCAATCATTTGTCATGAAGGAAGAGTTGCAAAGTTTCATTCGCTAGTGTGCACATTGCAGGTTTGTTTTCAAGTGTATTTAAGTTTGCAAAGTCTCAAGTACATTCACATCTGTATATATAAATGTCAAACAAGTATAGTCTGAAGTTTGAACTGAGACCAATTATACCATTAATTCTGCATTAAGAAAGAAAAGTTGGATTGCAGAAATAGATTACAATGCTAACCTCTTATTTGCAGCAAACATTATGCTTAACATACACAGATCTGATTAACATCATCTCTAAAGATTGGGAGTTCCACTACATATACTGGTTACATACTCAATCAGCAGCAATAGGAGCAAAATGAATCGAAACTTTCAAGTTCCAAACCATTGGATTTTGCAATAGCAGAGATACATATGCCCAGATTGCCTTAACACTTGAGCAGGGTGATTCTTTCTTGGCAATTAATAACCACTTCAAGGCAAAAAAAGACTGATATACACCTCTAATTGGGAAGTGACTACCATCCAACAGCTCAGACATAGCTTCTGGACTGTAACATAACTGCAACAGTCATCAACAAGGCAAATACAGTAACACTAACCTCTGTTGTAGTTTTCTATGCATATGCAACAATGGGAGTTTGCAAAAATAATGATTTTACAGTCCCAAACACCAAGAAAAACCTTATTGGCAACACAGATAAGTATTTGAATAACGAGCCAATCCTCACAAATGAGCAATAAACTCCAAGGCCTGCGAATTTGTCTTCGACGAGGATTTTACAAATTTGAAACACTTTGTAATGCAATGTGAGAAACCTGAGCAATACCTCCGACCAGAATTGGGATTCCATCCAATCCCAAGAAATTCTAAGGGCTTCTGTACCGAAAGCTATTAGCTCTCAATATATCCAAGAGAAAGTAGTAAGAAACCAAGCACACCTTGAATGAACCTCTCATTGTCCTTTTATAGCCTAGTGGAGAAACTCTTGGTTTTCCCTTTTCTTTGCCTCTTGATTTTCCTTTTCTTCAATTTAATTTGAACTTAGGGAAATTATAATAAAGTGACTTTATTAAATTTTCACTCAACACAACATTAGAGTCACTTTATTAAGTTAATTAAATTATATCAACCTTATGATTTACTTTTGAGGGATAATATTAAATAATTAAATTAATTAATTTTATGACCTTATTCAATATTTATTTTCCAAGGTCACATTAGAAGGGCACATTATACCATTAATGCTATAGCTAACTATATTCCATGGTGGACTTAGCATTTATAATGTGTTTCCTATACATTGAACAAATGAGAATACAATCTCAGAGCTCATTTTATGAGTTTCTCCGCTGATCCATGTTTTCTTTCATGGAATCAAAGCCAAGGGTTTATCAATTGCCTCGACAAGTAGGAAAAATCTAAAGGAGAGTTGATGTTGAAGACATTGAAGTCACTAGTTGCAGACGACAACAAGATCGAGTAATTAGGAGAGTGTCACGGCATAGATAATGCTAAGCGGATGAAAGTGGGCCTGCAGTTGGTGGCTAGAGATGGCATGGTCGGCTGGTGGTCTGTGCCTACAGATTTGGTCAATTATTAATTGTTCTAACATCCCCCCAGTAATCAATTATACCAATACTTATAATGCTAAGTCCACTATAGATTAATAGAGATCATTAATGGTGTATAAGTGAGATAGAGCATTGTGAGATTATTTATAAGAATTCCAACATACTTTATGTTTTATGAGTTTCTCCTCCAATCCATGTTTTCTTTCATCTTCAAATGAAACAAAACATGGATAGGAGGAGAAAATCACTAAAATGAGCTGTGAGATTGTATTCTCATTCATTCAATTTACAGGCAATACTGAAAGAAAACATGGACCGGAGGAGAAACCCATAAAATGAACTCTGACATTGTATTCTCATTCATTCAATTTATAGGCAATAAATCATAAATGCTAAGTCCACTGTAGATCGGAGTTAGCTGCAGTATTAATGGTGGACAGGTGAGATGAGATAAGGTTGGGAAGATCAATGTGGAGCTGCTGAAGATAATGTTGGATGACAAGAGGTGGACCTGTGGTTGGTGGCCGCTGGATAATTAATGTATTCTAATATCCCCCCATTAATTAGTTACACTAGATGTTTTCAGATATCGCCCCATAATCTAGAAAAGATGGGTCATGGTCTAATGTCTTGTTAGGTACCCATTTAAAATCACTTATACAGTTTGTCTTTCATAGAATTGGGCTTTAATGCGCTGAAGATATCATAGCCAACTCTAATCTACAGTAGAGTTAGCATTATAATGATCTTAGTTTAATAGAGATCATTGAAATGTTTGGGTCAGAGGTGAGAGGATATGCTAAAATTTGTTGTCTGCAGAAAAATCAAAGATTAAAAGGGTCATTGTTGAAGAAGATAGTTGGGACGTCAAAAGATCCTTCAAGAGATTGCTGCTTTAATTTTGTCCAGTTGTTGACTATAATGGGTAGCTGTTAAAAAGAGGCCAGTCCAAAACAATGTGTCACAAGTCATGAAGATTGTGTGAATTTGCAGAGAAACATTTCGATGAAGTCAAGAAGTTTGTTGATCTAAAGAAGGCACAAGAAGTGGACTTGTCTTTTAGGCTAATAATTGAGTGCTAGATACCTTTGTCAAGAGATAAAATAAAAAGCATGTTAGAATGTTAACAAATGATTGAGTGCTAGTAACCTTTGTTAAAAGGTAAAACAAAAAGTATGTTGGAATGCTTACAAATGATTGCATGCTAGTGACCTTTATTAAAAGGTAAACAAAAAGTGTGCATCATATCTAAGTTGTTGTAGGGGTGTATGAATGCTTGTACCCGACACTCCAGAATTCTTACAGGAGACTTTAACATATTGATGAACCATGTAGGTGAAAAGAATTCCTACAGAACTAGAGAGTAGAGCGGTTGGTTACCCATGTATCTCAGTAGATGGATCGCTTTTTATATGGACTTAATAATCAGCTTTAATCCAGGTACAGATGGAGAAGCATAAAAGTTCATGAATAAAGTCCATAGTGATGAAAATGTTCAAACGTGTGAATATTAGTTTTCCCATTGTGATGGTTTGTGGTCATCTGAAACTATGTGTGCTAGGTTCATGGTAATTGGAAGCCATTAATGTACTAGGTTCATGGTCATCTGAAACCACTTGTATGTGAGGTTTGTGGTGTGCCAAAACCACTTGTGTGCAGAGTTTGTGGTCAGCTAGAAACCACTTCAAAATTGCAGTGGTCAAGGGTAAGCCGCAAAATCCCAGGGTGATTATGATGAGCGAAAGCTATACGCTAAGCCCAGTTATATGAAAGATAGAATTCGATAAATGATTGTAAATGGGTACTTAACAAGGCCATACGCTAAGACCCATGTTTTCTAGATTATGGGGGCATACTATAAGTATCCGTATACACCCCTACAACCCCAGAGGGAAAGGAAGGAAGCCTGGACCAGAGGGAACTCCTTTCTCAGATATTGTGGGGAAGTAGAACTAGAGGGCCCCTACAATTCTATGGTAGCTAGCCATTGGGTGGGCCCTACAATAATAACCCTCCCTAAATAGCCATTAAACCCTCCCACAGGGTGACCGGCTAAGATAGGGAGAGGGGGGCTTCAATAGGGACCCATCCCACGGCCCTCTCTTTTCTAATAGTTCGCCCCCACCCCTCTATAATAGCTATAGAAAGCTATAGAGGGGTGGGGGGGAGCAATAGGTTATGGTTAATTTTTGGGGAATGTTAGAATAAATTAATTATTGAACAAATTTGTCAATAGAGACCACAAGCCAACCATGCCATCTCTAGCCACCAACTGTAGGTCCACCTCCATCCACTTAGCGTTAGCTTCAGCAGCCCCATGTTATTCTCACAATGCACTATCTCACCTGTTCACCATTAATATTGTATCGAACTCTAATCTACAGTGGACTTAGCATTTATAACTTATTGCTTATAAATTGAATGAATAAGAATACAATCTATGATCATTTTATAAGTTTCTCTTCCCATCCATGTTTACTTTCACTTGTGAAGACTGACTGAGCTATGCTAGTCTTGTTGTTATAGGTCTTGTATATGTAACTGGTTTTGGATACTTCTCATATGCTAGTATTATATGGCTTATAGCCTACATAGAGTTTTGATCATAGAAACGAGACTCGGACTCAGCGCAGACTCGACAAGGGTGAACCGACTTGGGACTCGAGACTCGGCAAAGTGATAAACACAAGAAATTTAGAGAATTTTAAGGATTTAAAACTTGTTTCATGCACTCTTTATTAAATAAACCTTAAAGACACAATAAAATCATCCAATAGAAGCTAATTTGATCGCATACACAAGTATAAATAGAAATTGTAGCTTCAAGAAATAGCACACTTAGATATATAAATATTGTCAAATGTATATAAAACTCATGGAATATGAAATCTATGACATCAAATGTTCTAAACAACTATCAAAACAAAAACTACAACTCTATGGCTCAGCCACTCAGAGGAGTGTGCATCCTTCATGCAAAGGCATCTAACATATGTCCCGAATGATGTAGTAGCCATAATATTTTTTAACTATGAATATGCAAAGATTTGCAACAATGGATTTGTATTATGTAGATTTTTATGACCATGATTCATCATTGACCTTTTACTTGCTTAGACTTATAGTTTGATGGGGGTTTTGGGGAAACACCAAAGCAAGGTTGAGGGTAGCACCCCTTGCAGGAGTCTGAGAGAGAGAGAGAGAGAGAGAGAGAGAGATGTCTAGATCTTGGGAGAGAGGAGAGAGAGAGAAAGAGATGAAGAAAAGTAGAGAGAGGGGATAGAGGAAGAGTGATAGGTCTAGACTTCAAGGCAAATAAAGTGAGTCAGAGAGAGAGAGAATGCTTATAGGAGCCTGCTGATTACTGAAATTTGATTAAGTCTAAAAAGTTATAAGATCTTCTAAAACCTAGAATTTGCATTGTAATTCCTAGAGATTTGAAGCCACTCTCAAAACATCCCAACAATATATACATGAAATATAGCTTAAAGTACAAGAACTTATACTTAAATGATATGCTCCGTGGGGACGCATCCCCTACCAAATTTCCCTCGTGCATATCCCGAGGACGGTACGTGGATGCGGGGACAGGAATTTGTTGTCCCCAAAGGCGTCCCATTTTCACCAAATCGGGTACCATCCCTGAAACGCCACTTTGAGAGCAGCAAAGTATGGGGGGGTGGCTAGAAGTCCCTGGGACGGCTAGGGGACGGCTAAAAGTCCCCTACCCGTCCTGGGGACTTCTGGCCGTCCCCTATGGCTCAAGCCATTTTTGGACTGTCAGTATTAAAAAATTAGGCATTTTTTAATTTGAAAATAAGGTTGGCTAGCCCACAAGGACACCCAGACCACATTTAACAATACCAAAACCTAATCTAAGCATAAAATAACCAAAAAGAAGAAAAAGAAATTCACTTTCACATTTGCAAAGGAGAAGAGCAACAAGAGGAGCAGCTGGTCAAGGAGTGAACAATAGTTGAAAGAGGAGGTTATTGCATCAAATCTACTTGATTTAGACTCTTAGACCTACCATCTACGGATTATGGACAGTTATATATTATTGCAAACTTTTATGTTTATTGTTTATTGTTTAGTAGTTTAGTTATAGTATTTACATTTTAATATTGTTATGGACAGCTGATTATGGAGTTGGACTTCTATGTTATTGTTTACTATTGAGTATTTTAGTTATAGACTTAAAATAGTATGTCTATTCTTTACATTTCAATATTTTATGTCATTTCATGTATGAAACTTGGAGCCTTTGGGCATTTTTGCTATATGTATGCCATATTTTTACAATAAAAGTATTTGAATTTTGTTAATTTGCTATGTGTTGAGCTTCTAAAATGTCTATGGTGAATGGTTTATCAATGTTATGATATGCATATTTGAAATCTATATATATAAAAATTCCCCCTTTTTATTAATAGTTGTCCCTTGTCGTCCCATAAAAATTGGACCTGAACAGCACCTGTACTGGAAACACGTCCCCATCCCCTAAAACATCCCCATCCCCGAAACTCCGTAGAGCATAGCTTAAATGTTATATTTCATGTATATATTCTACTGAAGAGAATGAGATTGACTTGAAGACAAAGATGGGGAGTTAAATATTACATTTCACGTATATTCTGGAATCATAAACCAAAAAAATTACAATTTTGAAATTAAACAAAAAAAAATCGCTTTGGCAGCATCAAAACTCACTCAGACTTGGCCAGTCTCGCGAGTCTGGCCTTTGACTCAGCCGAGTCCAAGTTCGGGTCCACCTGGCTGGGGACTCGTCGAGTCTCAACAAGTTTCGGAACTATGATTATATCAAAAGTTTTGATATAATTTTGAAGATGCCTTTTGTATCCTTGGGATTACAGCTGCTCTTTGAACCATGTGTGTAAACTATTTCTTAATATTGAAAAAGAAAAACTTCCAACAAATTGGTCCTAGCTTAAATTTTACCAACATAAAGATGGCAACGTCTATGCAGCACCCAGACTGACCCATTTACTGTAATTATTAATTAATTAAAAAATAAAATTAATTGATTAAAAATTGATAGACAATGAAATAACATTTTTAATTAATTAATAATTACAATAAATGAGTCAGTTTGGGTGCTGCATAGACAAAAACTATAGGCCCCGTTTGTTTGCGGAATAGGAATACGAGGCATAACCTTAATATCTCATAATAGGGTTTTGAGCTTCCGGAAGATGAACTTGGGGAAGATGAGCTTCTAATTTTGGACTGTTTGGTTGACCCATAAGATGTCTGAAGATAGAGAAATGAAATGGCAGGGAAACAAGAGCTGGAAATAACAATTCCTCCTTTCTTTACATGTCTGATTTCGCTGGACCTTATGAAGGATCCTGTGAGTACCTGTACTAGTGTGACATACGATTGTGCGAGCATTGAGAAGTGGATCGATGATGGTAATGCTACTTGTCCGGCCACGCTGCAGCCATTGGTGACCAGGGAGCTCATACCCAATCACACTCTGCGCAGCAGGGTCCAAGCATGGTACACAAAAATTTTATTTGGTGGCCTTCGTAGGATTGTATTTTTTTTTTGACTTATACCACAAGGTCCATTCCATTGTTTTTATTGCCAGTAATATGGGCGCGTATTCACAGCTCCGGCCATAGAGAAATCTCTTTATTTTCAAATTTTACTTTCCCGCTTGTCACATAATCTGGTTAGGAAAATGAATTCCACCTATTTTGGTGGAAGATGTACTTCCCATTTTTCCTCCAAAATGAGAAGATAAAAACCATCTTCCCATTCCGATTCAAATATCAATGCATCACCCAAACTACAGATATCAAGACATAACCGGAAGATGGCCCCCAAATTCCAATTCCTCCGCCCATCTTCCAGCAAACAAACGGGGCCATAAAGACCATAAAAGAAAGCTAACAGCACACATACTACAGGTGAAATGTCATTACGTTTTTTGTAGACCAATGTTTATCTATCTAATATTGATAGCTTTTCCATGAGAAAGCTTATATAACTTCACAACATTTTCACAAATATCAGTTCACTCAAAACAATATTTAAAATAATTAAATTGGCATAAATAATAAGAAAGACGACCTGCACAAACAGCTGCATGCCTTGTTTTACCGCCAAAGAAGCCTCCCGGGCTTTATCCTGACTTGTGAAGACTGACGCAAGCGCATCCCAGGGTGATGTCGCAGCGACCAACAAGAGCCTGCGAGAGAAAATCCCTTGGGATTGGAAATGCAGTTTTATTTTTAGAGAACTTGAGTGGAAGGAATTATAACGGACTGCTCTGTGTGACGACAGAGCATTATTGTGCACAAATTTCCTATCAATTGACAGTGTCATTGCCATTGAAGCTGCCATGGTTAGAAAAAGTTTATTTTGATTATCTCCGCGTCATGACTCTTCTGTCGCCAACCTAAATTTATACTACCCACCCAAATTTCAATTTCCCCAGTTATATTTTAACTGAAATTCCATTTTCAGGCTAAGTTTTCTGTCAACGATAGTGCAGAGATGACGTGACGTTTCCCGTATCTTCACCACTCATGGATGTTAAAATGTTTGGGGAAAAAAAAAGGGAAAATGAGATAACTAGGGGTAAAAATAGGCCAATAAGACTTAATATGTTATTGTGATTGGTACATGGTGTTGAAAGATAAATTAAGCACATAAGTGGATTTCCAAGGATACAAACCACCTCCATGAAAAATGCGAGAGCTTTGCATAACACCACAAACCACCTAGAGACCTCTTAACTTAGGGTGCTCAAATATTGTATCATATCCTCCACCTCATTGAGTATCTTTATCTCTCTCAATTAAAGTAAAGAAGATGTCTTATTTTGTTTAGATAAAAACAATATTTATTACAAATTATATCACTATAATTTTCATACATAAATAAAACAAATCAAACATTGTCATCATCAAATTTGCATGCATTTGTACGGCACTCTCTATGGGGGGCCAAAATGCACTTATGCAAACACATTGTGTGTTTGCAGAAGTGCTAACACATGGTGTGTTTGTAAAATTATGTGTGTTTGTTATTTTATAGTGAACGTTGTGTGTTAGCAAATACACAGAATTTTGCAAACACATCATGTGTTAGCACTTTTAGAAACACACAGTGTGTTTGCATAAGTGCATTTTGCCCCCCCCCCCCTCCCCCCGTAGACAATGCCCATTTCCCCCCTCCCCCCGTAGACAATGCCCATTTGTACCCTTTTCTCTTATGTTTTAATTCCACTTTGAAACATTGCATTTTGGACTTTAATGAACTTACTATTTTAAGTGGAAGAAGGCTTTCACGACCATTTAAAATAATGTAATATTTGATCCTTGTAGGTTTTAGTCATCTCAAAATGATCTAAAGAAGAAATCATTTATCTAATAAATTTTTGCTTTAATATAATGAGGGTGCAAAAGGAAGTTAAACTTATGTATGTGAGATTTAGTGTGTAGATTAAGTGATTAACTAGGGGTGTAATATGAAATAATTTAATTAGAATGTATATAAAAGTGATTAAAAAAATAAATTGGTGTTAGAAAATATAATAAATGTTAAATTAAGTAGAAATTTTAAAGAATTTAAATGTGATATTTTATTAAAATATGTTAATTCCTATATTATGATAATTTAGATTCATTTCTTCATATTTAGTTGCATGTATGTGGAAGTGAACTAGCATGTAAACTTGAATCTATATTTTAAACTTGAATCTATATTTGTACGAATGAGCTAAAGAAATCTAATTCTTTGAACGTGTTCATCTTTATCTTATAATGTTTGAAGCTTAGTAAGAGTAGGTGATGTTTAAAAATGTCTTTGAGGAAATTATCAAATTGTGAGGTTCATGTTTTTTTCTCAATCAAACTCCTAAGATAACTAATGTAATAGCTTTAGAATAATAATTGGGAATACCAAACAAGCATTAAATGGATCTAGAATGATTTATGTTGTTATAATATGTTGATAATGGTGTTATGAATTTATTATGAATGTTCGTGACAATACTCTTCAAAGATTTTTAGGCTCTCTCAAATGAAAGAGTTGGTGCCTTTGAATACAACATAGCACACAAATATGCACTAGGTTAGCTCATAATGGCTAGTGAAGGGAGTTAACAAGATTTAAGTTGAATTTAAATTTTGAAAATAAGTGTTCCAATCTATGACCAAACAAGTGATCAAGACGATTTCATGCTCGTGAATCTAATCAAAGATAATGAATTGGGAGATATATGGATCAAAAGACCAATCTTTGGGGATGAAAAATGGTCGGATATCAATGGGATAATGTCATGGGCCTAATTTATACATGAACATACCACTTGAAATATTATTATATTAAGGATATTCTAATAGAATTAGGCACAAAACATAAGGGAAATAGCATTGATATGAAGTTTTTACCATTACAAAATGATATATTCTTTACTCATGATTATTAGGGAGGCTCACTAAGAAAATCAAAGAGCTACCTCTTCACTTTTTAGCCCATTGCTTGAAACTCATGGCTATCTCCCACGACACAAAGGGTGAAAAATGGTTTATGTGTTAAGTAGATTGTTTTGCCTATAGATATTATTAGTATAAATGAGGAAAGGGTATTAGAAAAATGATTTCTTGTTAAGGCCATTTTGAGATGACTATTTAACTTGCAAGGATTAAATGTTACATAATTTTAAATGATTGTGAAAGTCTTCATCTACTTAAAATAATAAGTTCATTAAAGTCCAAGATGCATGTTTCAAAGTAGACTTAAAACAGAAGGGAAAAGGGTACAGATGCGTGCAAATTTGACCACAACAATGTTTGAGTTGTTTTATGTTTGTATTAAAGTTATAGTATAATCTAGAATAAATATTATTTTTTTGTAAACAAAATAAATCATCTTCTTTACTTTCAAAATTGCAAGGGAGATAATGATATTATGCAATATATGCACAATAAGAAAAAATTTCAATGAGGTGGAGGATATGACACAGTTTTTGTGCACCTTAAGTTAAGAGGTCTCTAGGTGGTTTGCAATGTCATGCAAAGGTTTAGCAATTTTCATGGAGGTGGTTTGTATCCTCTGGAAAATCTATGTATCTTCTTAATTTATCTTTCAACACCGTGTACCAATCACCATGACATATTAGGTATTATTGGCCTATTTCTACCCCTAGTTGATACGCAGTGCTATCATACTTGATACCTACATACAAAGTCGCCAATACTCAAAACATGTGTATTGCGCACTTAGGAGCACCCAAATGGACGTGCAACATGTAGAAATTCCTTTTGGAATATTCTTGGGCCCACTTGTTGTTATATTGTAATATGGTAATATTATATTGTTGTAGTTATTTAATATTGTTGCATGAAGAAAATTAATAATGTACCCAATATTAAATGTGAGTTAGAAGCTTGTTTCTATAAAAGCAACCATGAGGATAGTTTTTGTATTAAAAAGGAAGCAAAACAAGGGTGTTATCCCTTACAAACAATAACTATTCAACTATGTAACTGGACTGGCCAATGAAAGAAACAAGCTAAGAAAGACCACTAGAAGACACTGATCCTAAGACTAACAATAGAAAGAGGAAACAATAAGAGAAAAAAGGAGCCCAACTAGGCTCTTAGGCCATTCCTACCACTCTTTAGTGTTTTGAGCCACTCCTCACACGAAATTGAGGATTTCTTTGTTACCCACCTCATCATTATCTTTCGAGTCAAGTTGTTAAAGACATAAGGTGGTAGCTGTGTTGTACATTATCCTACAACCAAACTTAGCAATGTTTTTTATTCCTCTCTCTAACTCAGAGAAATTACCCAGCACATGCTCAAGCTTGTAATTAGTGTTT
Organism: Thuja plicata; assembly: GCA_018584345.1. NCBI lineage: Eukaryota > Viridiplantae > Streptophyta > Pinopsida > Cupressales > Cupressaceae > Thuja > Thuja plicata. Next base: position 715,957 of record MU228359.1, on the reverse strand, counting down.
TATGTGACTTTATCTAAATCTCAAACCTTCCTCGAAAAGAGTCCATCTTGTTGTTCAAGCCCTCAATCTTGGCCGAGAGTTCCAGACAACCCAAGCATCCCTTAAAGAGGGAGCAAGCGTCATCAATCTCAATATTATTCTCGCAGTCTAACTTGAGGCTATTAGAGACATGAGAAACGATGTGGGTGTTGTTAGACTCCTTCCAGAATTTGTCCATCCATCTCACCTTCTTTGACTTGGGTTTGACAACATCATTGTTAGCAGTCTCTATTGCAAAACCCTCGCTAATCTGACTGGGAATCCACTTACTCAACTTGGGGGCATCGTTGCCTTGTTCCATTTGTCATCTAGAAAAGTCACTAGAAAAATATTTTGTTGTAACAAGATGAAAATCCAAGCCCACATCCCTGTCAAACTCAACAACGTAGCCTTCGACAACTATATCTTTATCAGCACTCGCTTTCATCGACACCATTTTTGCCTTATTAATCACCTCTTCTGACATTCAACTTTCCATACCCTCCCCACAAATCCTAAAAAAATGTCAATGGCTCTACTGGTAGTAGTCATTTGTCTTCCCCCTTTTCCATTCATTTGAAAAGCTTGGGCGGCAATCCAAGAATTTGAAATTTCCTAAGCCTTATGGTACGTGTCGCTCAAGCGATAGTGTACCAAGTTAACTTGTGTGGGTTAATTTGCATTGGATTGGTAAAGTTGACCCTAATAGTCCCCAACCGATGGAGGGCACACCCTGTGATAGCTAAATTTAAGAAAACCATGTTAACCCCATGTCCCCATGTGGTTGTGTATTCTATATTTCTACTTAAATTTAAGCAGGAGAAGTGTTCCCATGTAAAATTTTTATCTGAAGAAAATGATTGTTTGGAATCTTTTCCTATTTTAATGGAGCAGCAACTGCTTAAAAATAAAAAATAAGCATTGAAAAAAAGGGGGGGTTGGAAATAAGCAGCAACTGCTTATTGAAAAAATGCCACATGTCTTCACCATATTTTTTCTTTCCTTTTTATTTGCCTAAAATTTTGCTTCCAACTTTTATTTGCAGCAAATATTGTTAAAATCTTTAATTTAAAAGTATTATTTAAAATATGCTTTAAAATAAGAAGAATTTTTGCTATCCATGGGGCCACCAGCTCCACAAATTGCTACTACAAATGTTGAGCAATGGCTACTAGCCAAAATAAGCTTAGCAGCCGCATGGGGACCTACCCTAAGAGAACTCATAGTTGACCATCATCTTCATGGGTAACAATGAAGGAAAAGCAAACCCGCAACACATAAACTTGCAACCTAATCATTTGAAATGGAAATAATTCTAACTTTCCTTCTTGATTATGTGAGCAATCTAGTCATGTATCCTTTTCAGCTTTCACCAACACGAGAGGCTCCTAGTATCTAGACCTAAAGAGGCAAAGGCATCAACTGCTTCATTGCCTTCCCTATAGGTGTGCTCTATAGCAGACCAATTCAATCGAAGAGGAGCCTTCTATTATCCCCTATTATTCCCTCTATGGACAAGAATTTATTGCTCCTCCCCTTCACAAAATCAATAATAATTTTGGAATCACCAACAATATCTAGAGTGTTGACTCCAATAGACAGGATCATTTGATTCCCCAAAGGAGACTCATGCCTTCAGCTTGGTTATTTGTATAATTGTCCAGATTGCCAGAAAAAAGAAAAGATCATCATGCCCATATCAGACCTCATATTACCACCAATAGCGACCCTCCCACATGTGATGTACCCTATTTTAAGATTAAATTCAATAAATAATAACATAATAATAATATTTTTAATAAATTAATAATAATAATTAAAGAGAAAGCTAATAAATAAATAATATTATAATATTTAAATAAATAATAAACCATAATAATGAAAATTATAATATATTAAAAGCTAATCAAATATTATTATAATATAAATCTAAAATATATTATAATATATGCCAATAAAAATATATAATATAACATATACCATGTATATATCGAATATTATCATATGACAATATATCAACTATTATCAATTACTATAATGCAATCTAATATGTAAAATATTATAATATAATATATATCTAATACAAAATATAACACATATAAATCAAATGCTAAAGTAATCGAAAGAAATATTATTGACGGGTCAAAGTCGCAAGTGAACAAGCGAAAGGTCACGACCATTGGAGGAATTTAATAGTCCATTCAGCAATTATTATTTTACAGTCAGGAATTATCTTATGGAATACCCTTACCCGTTTGGGTACTGGAATACTATATCCTGGATATGGTCAATTTAGAAAGATGTTGCATATTCAGGAAGATGCTTATCCTCAAAATGAAATCCGGAATATGGTCTGACCCGTTTGGTTCACCTGGAAGATGAATGAGAAGATGCATAAGGAATTTTAATTCTTTATTTTTTAATTTTTTTGAATATGGTGTGTATATATACACACATGCACACATGTGTATATATACATACATACATATGTGTGTATATACACATGTATATATACATGTGTATATATACACACATGTGTATATGTGTATACACATGTGTGTATATATACACACATACACACATGTGTGTATACACACATACACACATACACATGTGTGTTTATACACACATACATGTGTGTGTATACACATACAAGTGTGTATCCACGTATACACATATACACACGTGTATATATATACACACATACATGTGTGTATATATACACACATACATGTGTGTATTTATACACATATACACACCATACATATACACATACAAGTGTGTATCCATGTATACATACATACACACATTTGTGTATATATGCACACATATACGCACATATATATACACACACCATACATGTGTATATATATAGACATATACACAGGTGTGTATATACACATATACACACACCATACATGTGTGTATATATACACACATACATATATGTATATATATACATATATACACACATACATGTATGTATATATATATACATACATGTATGTGTGTATACACACATGTGTATATATACACACATGTATATACACACATGCATATATACACACGTGTGTGTATACGCACATGTATATATATACATCCTTATAGCAATATAATATACATCTTTATAGTCACAGATCCCACGAAATATTAAATTTGCTTTTGTAAAAATTGGAATTGGAATTTGTAAGTCCAATTCCACCTATTTAGGTGGAAGATGATATTCCCATTTTGGAGGCAAAATGAGAATTTCGGAATTCCAATTCTATTTTTTTCCAAAGACCCAAACATGAAATTTGGCATTATCCAGAATTAGATAATGCCAATTCAGATCCAATTCCTGCTACCAAACGGACTTACTTCTACTCTATACATCTGGTACGAACTCATTCAGATTGGATGGTAGCCTCTTGGGCTTTGGGGACATCATTTTGGGGATTTATCTTATCACGTCAAAGCTTCGAACGTGAATATAGGAAGCAAGGCTACATCAACATAAAGACATGCCAATCCAACCCAAGAATCACATGACAATCTTCAGATGAGATACAGGCATAGAAAATCATCATACGACAACACCAGAATAGGAGGAAAATCATCCATTACTCATGAGATTATCACAAATTAACACTTGCATTCACATTGAATAGATATTCAAATGGTACCCAGGTATTTGATATAAACTCAAAGTCTTGTGTGATACCAGGTTCATAAGGATAGGGATTTGCTTTAGTTGATATGGAGACTATAGTGAATGAACATCGTGAATACGCACTCTGGAAACTGCACTAAGTCTAATGTGCATTGGCTGGAACTACCTGACTTTCCACGCATGATAAAAAACATATGATCGACTAGGAGAGTGCATGATAATTAGACATAGTAAACTAAGAATGCTATTGTAATGGTCACAGATGAAAACCCCCTCAACTGGAATATGTTTACTGGCACATGCGTGGATCATGAATAAGGTATAGATTTGTCTCTGTCTAACATTGAAGAATATTCAGTATTCAAAATGGGAATCTGGAAAAAGTCATAGGAACTATGTGGGTTGGGAGCAACTAACTGTATTGGTTCGAGGCTATTACTGAAATTGATTCTTTTAAAAGTTTTGAGTCAAATGACGTTTTCACATACAGACTGGAGTATTCAAAGATAAGTCAGAGTCATGTCTTTGTATTCTTTTGAAGTTTATTCCGAAAGGAATTCTCAGTAATAAATTCAAAAGAAACGCTCATTTCAGTTGCATACTTAGCTCTATTCAAACTGTGTAAGTTTCTATGACAGTAATCTATACATTTAGATTGAAAATATATAAAAACAAGAAAAATAACATGGAATTTAGTTGGACCTAATAAGCTCATAATGAGATGTATGCCAATTGTTTGATTAAATATACCATGTGAAAACATAATTTTGGTGAGGTTTTATTGGGAACATTATAGTGGTATTCAAAGCATGATCCTGCCATCCTGGAGGATAAAAGTTAAAACAAGAAATCATTCTATCAAGAGAATGAATAGCCAAGGAAATATGAATTAAATTAGAGAAGATATACAAATCAGAATTACAAGAAGATTGCACAGATGATGTGATTTGAGTAGACCACCGACAAAAACATTATAAGTACTTCAAATGTGTATTGAAAGAATTAGAAGCAGATCTAAAGTATATGAAGGACATAAATAAAGGCTTGCTACAACATGTATATGTTAAGTAGTTGAGAATATTTAAGAGATCCCTTTTATCTCATTTTGGTAACGATATTCAAGGAAAACTTGCGCTATACTATGAAAGATATGTTGAAAGCTTGATCAAGATTGCAAACTAGATTTTCAGTTGTATGTGGAATATTTAACAAAGAGGAATTATGGAAGATCTGTAAGTAACTTATAGCAAACTTGAGAAAGAGTTTATAAGCAGATTGAAGGAATTCTGAATTTCTTGTAGCAGACTTGTGATCGCATTTATAAACATTTCAAGGGAGGCTATGTAGAAGAAAAGGAAGATCCCATCAATTTGATGAAAGACATTCTTGGTGAGTGTTAAAACTTAATTTAGATGTTCTTGGTGAGTATCAAGGCTTGATTAAGGATATTTTTGGTGGGTGTCAAAACTTGATTAAGAGACATTCTCGCAACTTGATTTAGGCATTCTTGGTGAGCATCGAGGCTTGTTCAAGGATATTCTTGGTGAGTGCCAGAGCTTGATCAAGAGACATTCTTGGTGAGTGTCACAACTTGATTTAGGCATTCTTGATGAGTGCCAAGGCTTGATCAAGGACATTCTTGGTGAATGTCAGAGGGACATTCTTGGTGAGTGTCAAAACTTAATTAAAGACATTCTTGGTGACTGTCGAGACATTCTTGGTGAGTGTCAAAGCATGATCAAGAGACATTCTCTGTGAGTGTCGTAACTCCTAGAAAGGAATTAAGGCAACAATTTTATATCCTTGAAGACTTTTTCATCAGAGGAATAGAGAAGTCTAAAGTACACCAAGATAAGTTCAATCCTCAAATTATTCTTATTATTTTGAATTGAATATCATGATCTTCAGATTATAAGTTTATATTTGTAAATGTATAGTAGTTCTAATCTCAGGCTGAACTTTTTATTTCAGGATCATTTGATTGGATATTGAAGTTACATAAGGGTAAAAACACAATAATTTGTCACCATTTTACAAAGGAAAAGGTTAACAGCACCAAAAATGTAAAACTTCAAGGGCATAAAAGTCACATTTCTATTGAGAATTTGAAGATGATGTAAAATGATGAAATGTGTGAAATAGGATGAATTATATACCTATAATTTTTTTTAAAAAAATTGAACCAAAATTAATATGTTTTTTGAATTTTTTAGGTCTTTTTTTCATTTCGTGAAAAATACTGTAAATCAGGGAGTTTACTTCCCGCCGAACCATTATAAGTAAAACATTGTTTTTTCCTCCAATTTTAGAATATGTTTTAGATGACATGTATAGCTAGTGCAGAAAAAAAAAAAAAAATGTTTTCGATGCATAGTTTGCCCGTTATAAGTATTCAAAGTCGAACTTATTTGAAATCAACAATTTTTTTCTCCCATCATTTTTCCCCTATCAAAATTATACCAAAAACCACATAAATTACATATTATTGAAGATGACTCTCTTCCCTAGTGTTATCTATGATTTTAAAAAAAAATCTGAATTGATTTAGAATTTTTTTATATTATCTGAATCAACGACTTGTGAAAGTTTTAATAACCTACATGTAGTTTTTAACAAATTTGTTCAATGTTTTGCAATCGAAACAATATAAAATTTATATGTCAAGAATCGTAGTTCCGAGATCTAGAAAAGGGTACTTCTAGTTTTTTGACATTGTCTGGTTTGAGCAGAGAAAAAACCAGCAAAAGTGCAAACTTGTTGATTTGATGTGTTTTTGGAGGTTTGGCTGCCAACATGGCATGCCACCTAGGAACACTCGGCCCAATCTAACTTGGCCGAGTCAGACTGGGCTGAGTCCCCTTAGCAGTCGGCCATGCGCGAGGGGTCACGTGGGCGATCCACCCTTTCAATTTGAAGGGTATGTATAAAAGTCATTTTAAAAAAAAATATCAATTGCAAAATTAAATCCTTATTTCAGAATATATAAAGGTTTTTGAAGATAGGAGGCATTTTTTTGAGGAAGCTACAAAGGCATTTTGTGACCAGAGTAGTGTGACTTTGAAAGTTTTTTAATCAAGAAGGATTCAAGCAAAAAAAAATTGCTTTTATTTGAGCAATGGGAAATAAAAGGACTAGAACAAGGAAATATGATCGTAAAAGGGATAACCAAATGAAAGGTCATACGAAACTTATCGAAGAGAAACTGGTCAATGTTGAAGAAGAACCTATCGATGTTGAAGAAGAAATTATCGATGTTGAAGAAGGTGCAACTCAACTAGGGGAGGATATTGGTAGTAGTCAAGGTATACATATTTATCCTACAATGCAAAATTTGATGGAGATGAATGAGGAATCACTTGTCAGTCAAATTTCACCAGAGCACTTGATACCTGAAAGCACTATTAAATTGCATGTCAAAAACACATGGAAGGAATATTTTGAGGATAAAATTTTGGTGGGAAAAGCACAATTGTTTGCAAAGTTATTCAGGAAAAGAGAAATGACTTCGGTTTTGGAATTGTTGGTTGCTGATAATAGGAAGATTGTACAAGGAGGTCAAGTAAAAGAAATAATAATTGAAAATTTACAAGATGCATTGAACGTTGTTAACATGACAGATCATGGAGGATCTTATTCAAATGTTGCTAGAAGAGCGTTGATGACTGTGATTTCTAGTAAGATATTGACACATAAAAATCAAGTTCAAACAATTTTTTATTTACTCAAGGTATCTCAAAAAATTGTTCAAAGATATATTAGGAAGATAAATGTGTTGGATATGAACATTGAAAATAATTGGGTACAGATTTGTAGAGTTCCTCGAAAAGACAAAATTTTTGAAGATGTAAGAAGACGAGTCATTGAATTTTGGACCAACCACTCTTGTGTTTCTTCCAATAGAAGGGACACTATACAGATTAAATATGAAGAGATCAGTATGAATATTTCACATCCAAAACATTTTGTCGATACTACACAAAGTGAACTATTTGAAACATTCAAACGAGAATTTTAAAATGTGAAAATAGGTCAGAAAATGTTTGAGATGTTGTGTACTTGCTTTGTACGCATAAATAAGGTTCGTGAAACATGTTGTTGTCAAAATCATGTTGAGTTTCACTTATAGTTGCAATCATATAAAAAGGTTATGGCAGTACTTAATCTAGATATGGCTCTTGGAAGTACAACAAAATTTGTGAAATCCCTTTTATGTGATAAGTCAAAAGACTCAGATGAATTCAATGTCCAATGTATACAAAATGAATGCGATGATTGTGGAAATTTACATAAATTTCCCTTACAATTTGATAATATTGATGTTACAACACTAGTCCAGCGGAAGATATTTGAATATGAGAAATACCAAACGAAGACAGAACAAGAATAAAAAAAAATTGCATTGAAGGAGAGTGAATTATCATACCTTTTGTTCATGGACAGATTTCGATCTATGATTTATCCACATATCCAACATTGTCATAGTGCACGATGGCAAGCTAAATAGTTTCATGATTCCAAAAATTGTTTTCCACCTGGTTGTATTCTTTCAGTTGTAGATTTTGCAGAGAACTATACATTCTCTCCTCAAAGAGAGCTCCAAAGTCAATATTATCATTCTGATCAAGTTGCAATATTTGTCCATGTGACCTATAGACACCCACAATTCGATTTGGATGAGATAGAAAGTATAGATCAAAATGAAAGCATTATCATCAAGGAGGTTCATTTCTATATCAA
>MU228359.1:682248-694998 GCA_018584345.1 Thuja plicata | reverse complement strand
ATATATATCTATGTATGTATGTATGTATGTATGTATGTATGTTGAAAAAGAACATGTGCTTAAATTAAAAAATTAAAAAATATATATACATACATATTTAAATTAAAAAAATTCAATTTACGTCTTCAACATGAAACATGTTTTCAAACAAAAGTTCAAAAATTTTAAACAAGTCAAATTGCATACATATTAACATAATAGACATAATTTAACATACATGGTCCATCTGAACAAAAATATTCATGACATCCCTTTAAGCATAAATACATCAAAAAGAAGATTCCATGTACATAACTTAAATGATTTTATAAAATGACTTCAATATATACAAATTGATTAGCCTAAATTGACGAGCTATAAAAAAATTTACAATTATAAAAAACTAATTACATGAAATGTAACCTAGTACAAGGCTTAGGGTTTTGTTGTGTGCTAATTTTGAAATTTGTGTACATAATGAAAATGTAGAATGATCAAGTTGTGACAAAAAGATTTTGTGGCGCGTTCTCTTAATAATAGGACCATGTATCCTAAATTAATTCCTTGTAACGATTGCTTCAGATGACTAAAGTCTAACTCTTCACAAAACAAAATTTATGCTTCTAATTTACGTTTTGGATAAATTATATGTTTTTAGGTTTAAGTTTACGTGTAAATGTTTCAAACTTTTGGGTTTGGGTTTGCGATTATGTTTCAAAATTTTGGGTATATAATATATTTTTAACATCAATTATATGACCTAAAAACATTTATTTCTTGAATATGAAGAAAAAAATGCAACATTACAATGCTAGTAAAAAAAATCATTTTACATATATATTTATAAAGCAAAACATTTTTAAAAAGACAAAAAAAAGGGGACCTACCTCAGACTCGGCCGAGTTTCTTCTCTCAGCCCCTCAGCCGCAATCGTAGCCCCTTAATGTGCAAATGAGGGGCTTGCGGTTGTTTTTGGGGTATTTAAAATGTCAGGTAGACTTGGCCGAGTCTGACACGGTCGAGTACTACTCGGCCCAGTCTACTAGGCCACGTAATTGCCACTCGGCGTTGTGTGGCACCCACGTAAACTCGGTCGTGTTAGACTCGGCCAAGTCTGACTGGGTCGAGTCTAACTGGGGCCGAGTAGGCAGAATTAGCCTGAAAGGCGATAGATTATTGTGCTTTCACCCATAACAAGACACCACTCACACCAAAGGTTGGCATTGCTTGAGGAAAACCAATTTGAGGAAGGGTAGACTATGATGTCCCCTATTTTAAAGATTAAATTCAATAAATAATAATATTTTTAATAAAATAATAATAATAATTAAAGAGAAAGCTAATAAATAAATGATATTATAATATTTAAATAAATAATAAGCCACAATAATTAAAATATATTAAAAGCTAATCAAATATTATTATAATATAAATCTAAAATATATTATAATATACATCAATAAAAATATATAATATAATATATACCATATATATTGAATATTATCATATGATAATATATCAACTATTATCAATTACTATAATGCAATCTAATATGTAAAATATTATAATATAAAATATATCTAATACAAAATATAACACATATACATTAAATGCTAAAGTAATCGAAAGAAATATTATTGACGGGTCAAAGTCGCAAGTGAACAAGCGAAAGGTCACGACCATCGGAGGAATTCAATAGTCCATTCAACAATTATTATTTAACAGTCAGGAATTATCTTATGGAATACCCTTACTTCTACTCTATACATCTGGTACGAACTCGTTCAGATTGGATGGTAGCCTCTTGGGCTTTGGGGACATCATTTTGGGGATTTATCTTATCACGTCAAAGCTTCGAACGTGAATATAGGAAGCAAGGCTACATCAACATAAAGACATGCCAATCCAACGCAAGAGTCACCATGACAATCTTCAGATGAGATACAGGCATAGAAAATCATCATACGACAACACCAGAAAAGGAGGAAAATCATCTATTACTCATGAGATTATCACAAAATATCACTTGCATTCACATTGAATAGATATTCAAATGGTACCCAGGTATTTGATATAAACTCAAAGTCTTGTGTGATACCAGGTTCATAAGGATAGGGATTTGCTTAGTTGATATGGAGACTATAGTGAATGAACATTGTGAATACTCATTCTGGAAACTGCACTAAGTCTAATGTGCATTGGCTGGAACTACCTGACTTTCCACGCATGATGAAAAGCATATGATCGACTAGGAGGGTGCATGCTAATTAAACATAGTAAACTAAGAATATTATTGTTGTGGTCATAGACGAAAACCCCCTCAATTGGAATATGTTTACTAGCACATGCGTGGATCATGAATAAGGTATAGATTTGTCTCTGTCTAACATTGAAGAATATTCAGAATTCAAAATGGGAATCTGGAAAAATTCATAGGAACTATGTGGGTTGGGAGAAACTAACTGTATTGGTTCGAGGCTATTACTAAAATTGATTCTTTTAAAAGTTTTGAGCCAAAAGACATTTTCACATAAAGACGTTTATGTCCCACATCCTATAAAATGTTCATAAGTTTCTCTTATGGAAATTCTTATTCTCACCAGGGGTGTCTGATGCATGAGCATCCTTGGTTTGTTGGAAATATTGCATCACTCAAAAATACTTCCCTTTCAGTTTGTTATTTGTTGTGTTTCAGTTAGCAGTTCTATGTTTCTTATTGTGTCCCATTTTTTTAAATCAATTTTTGTTGAGAACCTGAGGGTTTTTCTGGACAACATGTTTTACCTATGTCTGGGTTCGCACCTCATTTGGATACTTTGTTGTGGAGATATTAAATATTCTTGGTGAGTTATGTATGTCTTCATGGTCTCATTTTAAGTTGAGGTTTTCTAATCTCGTGAAGTATTTTCGCGATCAACGAAGCTTGGTGACTCATATCCTGATGTTCTTGGATCATTGGATGACATATCTCTTGGATCGCATGTCATTTCTACATCTTGGAATTAAGATATTTATGATTTGGGTCCTGACCTATATTGTGGTATTATGTTTTCTTATTCTTGGAAAATATAATTTGTCTACCTGACTTATGAGTTGTGAAGGCTCTATATATTGAGGCTCTTGATCTTGGTTTAGAGTCAGTTCTTAGGAGATAACTTTGGAAGGTTAGCATTAGGGTATAGATCTATATATCTATTGTAATCAATCATGTATGCCGAAATCTTGTAATCTGCATGTTGTAGGCCAATGTGATGTAAATACCAGATTCTATGGTAATGGGAAATTTTGATATAGCATGTTGATTGTTTATTCTTGTTTCTGAGTTGGTTATTTCCATTGTGTTGAATCTTGTTGCATGGTTGGACCATCTCCATTGGGGAAACTTTGTCCATGACTATGTCACAAGCCTACTCATAACCATAACCCATAAGTATCGTGTGAACAAAAAGTGTAATAAGATATGAGGAATAGACTCCTTTGTCTTGCAAAGTGGAAATCTGTTAGGAACCTAGAAGCCCCTCTTAACCATATTGTTCTTGATTAGGATTTTTCCATGCATGGTGGTCCACCAGAAGATATTTATCTTGGGTATCATGTAATACCCCTACTAAGGTACATTCAGCACAAGGACATAAAACTCAACATAACATGTAGAATATTTACTTTTTTTAAAGGAAGACATAAAATGAAATATAGATATAACAACTAACATTACAAATATACTGCATAAACTTGAACTCAATCGAGATACATATTATTAAGTATAACATGAACAAAATTAGTAATCCATAAATCCATGTGGGACTATCCCATTACATGATAATATACAAGTACAATATCTGATCTTACTAACTCAGAATGTTCCATCTTAATACATCAATAGTGTGTGATTACAACCTTTTATAGTCATTACAAGAGTACAAAAGTGTCATGCCAATTCCATAATACATCATGTGCTACAAGATACAATAATGAGTATCAACCAAGAAACTGAGAAGATGGTACAAATGAAGGGGCGGACTCCACCCAACAAGCTCACAAACTAGATCATGAACCTTGATGGAAAAATAATTACTACCCAACCATGTGGAACCATGAAGCCCACTCCATTCGAGCTAGGAGATAAGATAAGGCCCCACACAAAACAAGCAGAAACAAATGGATACCTGACAAATAAATCTAAAAATAGCACATAGAGTCGCATGAAACCAACAAGGATACTACTCGAAATAACATAAAAAGAATATCAAATGGATATGACAGGGAACACCAAAATATTCTTAAGGGGATACCACGACATACCTCTATACACAAGGATATACAATAAGATACCATTGTACATTGAACAACACCATAGTGTAGAAGAAGATATCAGTACATACAAGAACATACCAGAGGAAACCACAACATCTATAGAGTAATCCTAGGACACATAGAGGGAAGCGTCATCAAATAACCCTTCCCCTTAGGTTATCCTTGAAAGACACTACACCCCGACCCAAATATCTTTTGGATTACCGTAGACAGTCTCTAGACCGCAACCCCCAAGTAAGAACATACGTGGAACTAGAAAATCCTTTTGTGAAGATGAATAAATATGATCATGCGAACTCAATAGGCATCATCTCATTCCCATCCTTAGCCTGTACTAGAACTCAAGGCATGGGTGAGGCATTAATCATTAACTTAATAATATGTTTCCCCATTAATTTATTAGATTATCCCTTGATTACTCAACTCACAATGAGTTACCCTGGATAGCCACTTTAGGGCCCTGACCCTCATTATGAGTCACTTCCCCACTATGTTCCTAGATAACCTAAACCTAAGCTCCAAATGGAAAATAAAAATCATAATCAACCTAAAATCATTAGAGGAAATCTCAAAGGTTTTTGATAATCAGAAGAGACACAAATTAGATTTTAGAGCATGAAACCACAAATGTAATTCAAGGATCCATGTTCGTCTAACATAGAAAAAAGGACATATCATTGTTCATAAAAGTATTATGGTTAAGATCATTCAGGGATCCCTCTCATTCCACACTTACACTTGTATTCCATATCACGGGGAAAAATAATTTCAATTTCTCATAATCATTTATGGATCCAGTAGAATAGTAAAATGTCAAATGTCACCAAGACCATAAATAACTGAAAGATAATAAAATCTCACAAATAAATGCCAACATATAGTAAAACCATGAAGGCCACATAAAGAAAATATCATAAATCATAAACTTCCCAATCAATATAGCAGCTCAATAAACCAATCAATCTCCATGTCTTTGGTGTACAATGGAAAAGAGCCAAGAACCAATCGATGGGCACACCAAGACATCCAACTCCCCAAATTAACATAGTGTCCTTCCTATGCCTCTAGAAAAACTAGAAAAACATCAACACCACAAGACCCCCAAAAGAAACCATAAACTCTCTACATACATATCACAACTAATGTATGAAAATACCTATTAGGCATCTTCACAACTTACTACAACTACATTGATAAGACAACTCATTAATTATTATCACTCCAACCAAACATGGAATATATTTACGTGTTTGTGTGTGTAATACATAATGATACATACTATAAGTAAAGTGGATATATATTTTTGCAAACCTAGCGCCTCTTGTGTACCTAAATCTTGGCAACTTTCTTAAACTGATTTATTTCAAAATAATGATTAAACACAGAATAGTCATCAATATCTCCCACAAAAATATAATAAAACCAATCACTTTGGTGGGAATAAATATAAAATAATCATAGAATCTCCCTCCAAATTGTATCAAGATCCAATGGTGGAAAAGAAAGTTATGTCTTTTATTTTAAAAATAAAATCTCTAGTTGAGGTTCAGACCTGCCTTCACTAAAATGGGTGTACCTTTCACAAAACATAAAAAAAAATCTACCAAACCAATGGAATATGAAAGACAAGAAGTAGGACTATCTATGATATAAATTTTGGACCGATAAAAATGTGTACCAATTTGTACCATGTAGAGAAACTTGATTGGTAAATCAAAACACATGATGTACAGAAATAGTCCAACAAATGAAATAATAGAGCATTAATTGAGCTTTGGAAATGAAATCTAAGATATAACCAATTGATATCTTCAAGTTTCCCTTCTAGAACAATAACCAATTATACAAAAACAAAAGATTTTCAAAAATGGGTTTGTAGAAAACCTAGGAAAGCACATATTGTTTTTCACCAAAATGAACTCAAACTTCTAGATACTTCTAAGAATGAAAAGTAAAGATATCAAACATCATTAAAACATAGAAAAAACTTCATATCCCATTAAATAAACAATTTAATTGAGGTATTCAATCCCTTCCTTGGGTTCTGCGAAGATTCAATCAAAAAAGAAAGCAGGAGGAGACAATGAGAGGAAAGCAATCCAATGTAATGTCCCACCCCATGTGGACACTTGCTAACTCAAATTTTTTGCCTTGTTTGGTTTATTTTGGTAAATGATTTTGATATATTGGAAATGTTTGATACAATAATTTAATGCAGAAAAAATAGGAGATATTGCAATAATGATTTTTTAACTCGTAAAAGTATAAACCTATGTTACACTTTTATAAAGGAAAAGGTTAACAACACCAAAATTGCTCAACTTCAATGACATAAAAGTAGCATTTCTGTTTGGAATTTGAAGATGATGTAAATTGATGAAATGTGTAAAATTGGACGAAGTTTATGCCTATTATTTTTAATAATTGTTTTGAACAATAATTGATGTGTTTTTTTTAATTTTTAAAGCTGATTTTTCAATTGTTGAAAAATACTAAAAATTAGGGGGTTTAGTTCCCACTGAAAAACTATATGTAAATAAACATTTTCCCCTCTGATTTCAAAACCCATTATAAACGACATATATAGCTAGTGTATCAAAAAAAAAAAAAAGTTTTCAAACTATATTTTCTCTGTTATAACAGTTTAAAGTCCAACTTACCAAAAATTGACAGTTTTAATCTCCCATCATATTTTCCCTTTCAAATCTAAGCTAATCAAAATATATATACACATTCTCAAAGAACACTCTCTCCTCTAGTGAACCATGTATTTTTTAATTTTTTGTGATATGATTTACTATTTCTTTTTCTTTTTCCGAATCAACATCTTCTCAAATGTTAAAATACCAACTTACAATATTTTTTAATTATAATATATTAATGCATGCGTAACTAGATCCTCCTATAATTGGCAAATTGCATATTTTGTGGATCAGATATGGCAATCATTCGATTCATTCCAGGAATGCTACATCTCACATACTCTCAGAGAAGGGAATCAATTAGCGGATCTTCTAGAAAATATGGGACGTGATGATCAGCCAGTTAGTTCATTTGAGGTGGGTGCAATTACTCAAAAATTTCCAAACGTCCAACACTTGGCATTAAAAGAGCAGCAACAGATTAGTTTGACTGAGAACATGTTTCAACATATTGTACTAACTTTATGAGCTTAGATTGAAATGTGAACTATATGATGTTATTCTTGTACCATATGGTTCATTACATTCATTTGACATTATATTAGCCTTAACTTAAGTGATGACAACACAACCAAGTCCTATAATTATTCGTTGGCATTCGGTATAAAGTACTGTAATTAATAAAAGTGGGGTAAGATTTGCATGTGTGACAATATCTGTTGCATATGTCAGCCTGAAGAACACGCAAGGGAGTGAGATAATTCACCCTTTCAACATATTCACTGGTAGTCAACATATGCATCCAGTTTGAGTCCCTGATTTGAAAATGCAACTGCCATTGGAGCCTTGTAGTGATGCTTCTGCTCTAGGACCATCCTCAATGGAGGAATGATTACAGTTGCTATCAACTTGTTAAGTTTATTGTGCTAACACTGGTGTCTTGGAATAATGTTTTGGCACAGCTCTGCATATGAGCGGTTCAAGGTTTGAACTCCAAGTGGCATTCACATACTGTCCTTTGCCACATCAGTGAAAGTAATGCGAAGGTGGACCTTCTTTCAGTTTGTTTATATTTGTTGTCACATATGATACTACAATTGTATTTTAAATGGCGCCCAATTCAATTCCTAAGTGGCTCTTTTGTTACATTGAAGCTAGTTTAATGTGCTAGTTCAGTGATTTCTAAGGGGGAATATTTTGTCATCAGCCCCATACATGGGTATTAATTATACATGTAATTAAAATTTTGGGTTACATGTATATAGGCAGGATCTGATTTTTGGGGGATGCTCATGCCTTGCTTTCAAACTTGATACTCTGTTATTGTATTACGGATAGGATTTGAGGTTTTCTTTCTGGCTCTTTCTCTAATGATCTTTTGAACTAGAGTTAAATATTAATATATTATTAGTAGCTAGCCTACTTTTGTTTTTTAAAAGAATTTATAATATATTATATATAATAAAAATACTATAAAAATTATATGAGCATATTTTTGACTCTGAGCTCTACAAAAGGGTATTTTTAGTTTTCTTAGAAAGATGAGATTTGATAGAGAAATTAGTTGTAGAAGGAAGAAGTTCTGTAATCCTCACAAAATTGGTGATCTGGCTACCACATGGGATGCCACATAGGATGGTCCAAACAGAACAGGTTCAATCAGATACATTCTGGCATGACTGCATATTTTTGTTGTTTGATCAGATTTAGGGTATGTAATTCTTTAAATTTTTATGTATATATTAGATAAATTTATAATAGAATGTTATCTAATCTTAGGTAGATATAAGTATATCTTGATAATCTCTCCTTAGAATATTATCTTTATATATATATATTGATCTCCAAATTGATATGATATCAAATCACTTATTTGATATATATCAATATCAATATAATATAAATGATCTTCTTATTAACTAATTAAGGCTGGATTGTATTGCTATATAGTTGTTTTAATCAAATAAATTTGATGTAATATATATTCTTCAAGGATATCTCACGAAGGGACATACATCTTTGTGAGACTGTGTCTCGCGAAGAGTGATGTCTCTTCATGAGAGATTCTTATTATCAAAGTTTACCAACTTAGCAAATTGCATTATCGACATGTTATTGTTTATCAATGTTGATCCTTATTATCAACTTGTTAATATCGATCTTCATTAACATTGAACATTATACTAGCCGATACATATCAACCTTCATTCTATTTGATGTCCAAACATATGTTTAGTAGAATCATTGTTAATAATGATATTGTCGACATATGTCAACAGTATCCTTATTAACAATGATAATTTTGTTACATTGATAAGAATGAAGTTGATATAAGTATTTTGATGATCATATAAATATGATTATCATTATTGATATGATAATCATAGTGATATCATTATCAATAATGATTAATCAATATTATAATTCAGATTCATAGTTGATACCATAATCAACATAAAGTATATCATGTTTTGATCAATACCATAATCGATACTATTATCAACTCAATGATTTTCATTAAGTTGATATAGTTATCAACTTATAATAAAGTTGATAACAATATCAACTTATAATTTGGTTGATACCATAATCAACTTTTGATAATAATGATAAGTTGATACTGTTATCAACTTTATTGACAATTAAAGTTGATCAAAATATCAACTATATTATTGATATTACTTTTACTCATACTAGTTATCAATAATGATAACTGTGATAGTTATCAATGATAACTATTATAGTTTATCAAGTAATGATAACTATAGAATGAATCTTAATAAGATCATCAAATGTATAATGATAATGTACATAACATATAATTATCATTTTATCTAAATAAGGAGATATATCAAATACCTAGGTTAGAATAATCTAACTAAAGCTACAAACATTAATAGATATGACCAGAAGCTATCCCAGTTTGGCCGACCCACGAGCAGTCGCATGAGCGATTGTGTCAATTAAACCTCATATATATGAGGATTTTTTTAATTAGTTTTAATTTGAAATAAAATCAAATAAAATTATTTTTTTAAATAAAATCAATTTTTGTGTGGAGAAAGTGTACTCTAAAGGTGATTTCTTGAATAAATTGGAAAATAGGGTATATTTGTTTTCAGGTAAGTTGATTTTATACTTTATTTTTACCTTTTTTGTTTTATTTTTATTAAAAAATATAAATAAGTGATATTTATGAAGTTATGAATAGTGTATATGAGATTTTTATTGAGTATTTGTAGTTTTTTGTATACATGTGAATTGAAGTTCTCAAATTGAATAATTTCCAGGGCAATGGGGAATAAGAGGATGAGATCAAGACTGTATGACCAAAAAGGGGATGATAAAATGAAAGGTCATACAAAACGCAGTCAAGAGAAACTTGTTAATGTTCAAGAACAACCCGTTGGTGTTCAAGAAACTACAACTCAGGTACAGGGACAAATTGGTAGTAGTCAAGCTACCAATATTTCTTCTAGCATGGATAATTTGATGGAGATGGATTCAAGGATTCTCTTTTTAGTCAAATTTCATCTAAACACATGGTACCTAAAAGCATAATTAAGTTACATTGTAGAAAAATTTGGGAGGAATATTTTGAAAATAAATCTCTGTTTGGAAAAGCAGAATTATTTTCCAGGTTATTCAGGAAAAGAGAAATGACCCCTGTTTTGGAGTTGTTAGGTGTTGATAATAGGAAAAAGTCAATAGATGTAAGAGAAACAATAGTTGAAAATTTGCAAGAATAATTAAAACACATTGATAACAGAAGTCGGGGAGCTTATTTAAGTGTTGCACGTAGAGCGTTGATGACTAAGATTTCTAGTAAGAAATTGTCTGAGAGAAAACAAGTTCAAGCAATTTTTGAATTACTGAATGTCTCTAGAAGAATTATTCAAATATATATTAGAAAGAGAAATAAGTTAGATGAAAACATTGATAAGAATTGAGTAAATATTTGTAGGCTTCCTCAAAAAGATGTAAGAAGATAGGTCATTGAATATTAGAACCATCCATTCTCATGTTTCTTCCAACAGAAGGGACACTATACAGATGAAAGATGAAGAGACCGGTATGAAAAATTCACATCCAAAACATTTTGTAGATACAACACAAAGTGAGCTATTTGAAGCATTAAAACAAGAATTTTGAGATGTGAAAATTTGTCAAAGAATGTTTGAGAGGTTGAATCCTTTTTTTTAAAACATAAATAAGGTACGTGAAACTTTTTGTTGTTGAAATCATATTGAGTTTCATCTACACCTACAATCATATAGAATATCTATGGCAGTACTTAACCAAAATATAGTAATCCCTGCAAGTACAACACAATTTGTGAATATCTATGGCAGTACTTAACCGAAATATAGTAATCCCTGTAAGTACAACACAATTTGTGAAGTCCATTTTATGTGATAAATCAAAAGATTTAGATGAGTTCAATATAAAATGTATAGAAAGTGCATACATTGATTGCGGATATTTGAATAAATTTCCATTGCGAGTTGAGAATATTGATGTCTCAATGCCATTTTGTGGAAGAGATTTGAATATGAGACATGCCTAACTAAAGCAGGAGATGAATCCAAAAAAATTGCATTGAAGGAGAGTGAATTGCACTATATTGAGTTTATGACTAGATTTTGTAGTATCATTTATCTACATATCCAACATTGTCATGGTGTACAACGGCAAGCTAAATTGTTTCGTGATTAAAAAAAATAATTTCACCTAGTTGTATTCTTTCAGTTGTAGATTTCTCTGAGAACTACACATTTCAACCTCAATTGGATATTTAAGATATGAATTATCATTCTGAACAAGTTGCAATATTTGTACAAGTGAGCTATAGACATGCATAGTATCATTTGGATGGTGTAGAAAGTAATAATCCAAATGAACGCATTGTCATCGAGGAGGTTCATTTTTATATCAAAGATGATAAGGTTCATGATAGGAGTTATGTAGCCCATTATTTTGAAATATATTTTGAAGATATTAGGCAATATGGGATAGATGCTTCACAACATTGGATTTGGTCTGATGGATGTGCTGGTAAGTACTTCAATTTATTTTCATTTTGCGTTTAAATTATTCTTTATTTGATTGAATTGGTATATATGTCTAAACTCAATTTATATATTTTTGTATTTGATTTCAACTTCATTTTTTATTAAATGATTGTACACAACTTTTTACTAGAACAATTTAAGTCTATAAAAGCTTTTAATTGGCTATCAACACAACATAAAGTTTCTATGGAATTTCTTTCAAAGTGGCCCAGGAAAAGGAGAGGATGGTGTTGTAGGAGCATGTGTGAAGCGTTCGCTTCGCCAACATGAACTTGCTGGTATAAATGGTTTTCACTATCTATATCTAATTCTCAAATTAATTTAAAAATAAGTACACATGCACATATATATATATATATATATATATATATATATATATATATATATATGACTTATCCATTTGCTAAATTAGGAGTTCTTTTATGTAATATATTTTTTTTGGGAAGTGACAGGTAAAATATTGTACTCAGGTTCTTTAAAAATTTTATCTAGTGCATTTCACTTTTATTATAACTCTTGATCTAAAAATGTGCAAATTTGATTTCATATTTGTAACAGGTATTGATCAATCCAATCCTTACAATTTTTAAACAATTACTAGTATTGGAAGTTTACATCAAGTGATTACTACAGGATAGAGCAAGCCTCTTGTGATGTAAGTAAGATAAAAATCATGCTTTTGTGTTGCCTGCGTTGAGAACAATGCAAATAGTCAATGCGATCATATTGCATATGGGTATGTT
>MU228359.1:662247-682105 GCA_018584345.1 Thuja plicata | reverse complement strand
TATATATATATATATATATATTCATGATCCTATATATTCAGCTTATTATGAATGTATTTCTGATTTAGTTGTTGCAGGTGCGTGTGCATGCATGTTCTTTTTATTTAATGTGCAATTTTTTTAATAATTTTAATTTATCACTTAATGTTCATATTTTATCTTACTTTTGTTTTGAATTTGTGGGATCCATATAGGTGATATTTTTTAATGGTTGTGAATCCTGACAATGGAGAAGGTGTAGATTATTATCTACTAAGATACACAAAACCAAAACACATATTGCCACAAGTAACTGAATATGGTGATGGAAAAACATATCCAACTAGTTCAATTTTTATTGAAGGTAATTATTTTCAAAAAATAGAGATAGACAAAAATGGTGTTCAATTTATTGATTAAATACCTGGCCAAAAAATTCTACATTATAGTCACTTGGTTATAGCAACAAGATTGCAATTGGAGACATTGCCAAAAAAAGAATGTGGCAACCAATAGTGGAGGTTCCCTATTGAAGAACATGAACAAATTTTGAAGATAATAAAAGATAGAGAGGATCCAGACAATATGTACAAAAAGCTTTAGGTTAAACTTATTTTTGTAGCTAATACTTCATATTTTCGAGAGTTTTAACTTGAATATTTTTTAGGACTGGATTCAAGTGGAGATGATTTGAATATTGGATATAGTTATTTATTTTTATGGTTCAATGGTTTTGGTTCTATACATGCATGTATGTATACATATGCTTTAATGTATAATGTATATGTGATGACATTAGTTAGATATAGATAAACTGATATGCTTTTATGCTTCTTATGTATGTATGTATGTACATTATTTTATGTGGATATAGATATTGATATGATTTTATGCTTTATATGTATGTATGTACATAGATATTTATGCTTTTATAGATATTAATATGCTTTTATGCTCTATATGTATGTATGATTTTATGTATAATGTATGTGATGACATTAGTTAGATATAGATATTGATTTTATGTATGTGATGACATTAGTTAGATAAATTACTTTTAGATCCTCTGAAGACATCATAACTTTAGAACCCCTTAGGACATCTCCTTAAGACATCATAACTTTAGATCCCCTTAAGACATCCCCTTAAGACGTGTGTATTTTTTTATATGATGTTAGATATTGCTTTTAAATTGTATGTATGTGATGACATTAGTTAGATATAGATATTAATTTTATGTATGTGATGACATTATTTAGATAAATTGCTTTTAGATCCCCTTAAGACATCCCCTTAGAACTTAGAAATTAGAACTTATATTAATTGTTTTTGACTTAAATTATTTGCTTTAAACTGAGTTAGATAAATTATTTTTAACTTGTATGACATTAGTTAAGTTTGATAAATTGCTTGCAACTTACATATGTATGTACATGTGTATGACATTTAGTTAGATAAATTGCTTGTATGGCATTATAATTAGTTAGATAAAAACAATTTAACTTGTATGGCATCAAGCTAGGTAAATTGAGCTTTTAACTTGATACTTGACATGTTTTTTATAATGGTAAATACAGGTTTTGAATGGACCCCAAAACCATTTACAAAATAGGGATAAATATATTCAATAAAGCCCTTACAAACATCAAATGCCTGCTAAATGAAAAGCAGGACCCCAACCCAACCAACAAAGCCAAAACAAGTTACAACGAAAAACCAAAAAACAGGCACCAACACTGCATCCAGCAAACTACCAGCAAAAGACTAGAAAGATCTACATATTAGTTTCCATGGCCTTTTCAGCCTCTTTTTGCATTTCCTCCATTATCTGAATGGAGTCTTTCAAAATTTTCAGCTCCTTAGGCGTTTTAGGTATTTTCCTTTTGAGACTGCTTTTCGTTCTGGTTCCCAGCCCCGAGGGCCCAACATCATCATCCACTATGATAGTGGTATTTTCCAGCATGCTTCTCTCCACATAGGTATACATGGATTTCAAATTAATCACAGATACTTGACATGTTGTACATTATACTTTGTGACATTTATAATAATCATATTTTTCATTTAACATCACAAGTTTATTAAAATATTATTTTTCTAGAAACCATTATGATTTATCCTATTATATTTAATTTAATCTTTCTCATTTATTCAATCCTAACTTATTCAATAAAAAACAATCATAACTTATTAAATCCTAAATTATTCAATTTAAAACAACCAAGAATATTAAACTTGATCCTAACTTATTCAATTTCAAATAATCCTAACCTTTTTAACCCTAACTTATAATTTCATACATGTATACACAAACACAAGCATAACTTTTGCAATCATAAATTATGTAAGTGAAATCTATTGTAAAATACACACAAAAAAACATTTGAAATGTCTAGAATACATGTATGTAACACATGAAATGTTAGAAATAAACATGTAACACGTGATATGTCTGAAATAAAGATGTGACACATGAAATGTCTGAAATAAACATGTAACACATGAAATGTCTATAATGTATATAATAAGTCTAGAAATGTCTACAAATATGTGAAATATCTAGAATGTATAACATAAGTCTGAAATATCAAGCGAGCATCTACAAATATCTCTAGCTCGGGCATTGACCTGATCCCTAATTGGATCCACCACCTACTCGGGGGACCTACATTGTACACGAATTCCATGTTAAAATACATACAATATACACATGTACATTTATTTACATACTTAAAAGAAAATAATTAAAACACATGTCTCTATATAAATTTACTTGTGTATCCTGATGAATAGGATCACCAAGTGCCTACAAATCTCCATAGGTCGCAACCATCATAACACCCTGTAATATATAAAATTTAAAAAAAAAATGTACACATGCTTTGTGTGTGTGTGTGTGTGTTAAACAATAAAACTTTGAAAATTATAGTAAGGTATCTATAAAATTTTAAATCATGAACAAATTTTGGTTTCTTACCTTATTTTCAGCCTCTAATTCTTGCCCAATATCACTCAAATTAGAAGAGTCTAATGTCACTACTTCTGGATCAACACTCTCATCCATAAGGAAATATGAATAAGCTATAGGATGAACTCTTATTGTATAAGATGAAGGAATCAAGTGATGGATGTTGTGGAGGAGATGTAGTATCAAGTGGTGCATATTATGGAGGAGTTGTAGGACGTATCAAAATATCCTCATGTCTCGATGTACCAGGATGATCATCTCAAACTCCATGGATGGTAGGAGTGGAAGGTCTCCAAAGAACATACATAATGAACTTTGGAATCTCCTAGGGAGAGATCCCATGTAATGTCAATATAGGATGATATGCATCTAGGAGATCACTTTCTAAATATGCACTCATGTTGCTCAAATGGTCCTCAGGTAACCATACAAGCTCAATAACTGATTGTATCTCATATCGGATATGGATTAAAATAGGGTGATGAAGGAACAACATGAGTAACAATAGTACGATAATGTAACATATATCTATTTACACGGTCAGATGACATTTGGTCAACCTAATTTGCAATGGTGGCAATACTGGAATACATGTCAATCTGTGTCTCCTCAGTTACAACATATCCTACACCAATAGCAGGTTCCAAGCCTTGTGGAAGAACCAAAAGGTTTGGAACCATCAATTCCCTCTTGTTAGGGGGTTTTTGTACATCATCATCTCATAGTCTAAACTTATCTAAAAACCTTCCCTTACCCTACTCATCATGTGAGGGAAAAACTATGTAATCAACATGATAACCTTTATGAAATTCTGCAAACAATTGTTTACATAAATATAATGGAAACTCATCCTTTTGGGTCCACATATGATGTGTCACCAACCATCTAGGATATTTACATGGTGCCACAACTACATCTATACACCTAGTGGGGTGATATCCTCTAATCTTCTGCATATTCTGGTAGTGGGGGAACATGGATTTCACATTAGCAGTAGACACATCACTCTCAATTTGTTTCCATTTCACGGTGCCAGTGACACAAGGAGATAGAGAGGCATAAAAGACATCAATATTCGGATCATAATATGGATTGAATAGTTGAGAAATCTCAATCATACATAGCAGCTCATCTCTAATGGTAGTTACCTTTTCCCTATTGGGAATTGAAACAAAATCTTGCAAAGTACGCTCAAGCTCATCTAGAGAGACTCACAATCTATGAAGAGTCTCACTATGGGTTCTCTGCCTATCTTGAGGAGTATTATGAGAAGACCTATGTGAGGTCTTCTCACTCTTAGGATGAACACTATGCTCTAATGAATGATATTGTGAACCACTACATGCCATGATGAAATATATGAAAAAATATGTGTATCTGCATGTATGCATACATTATACAATTCAAAAACAAGTTCATGTAAAAATTCTAAACAATCTATGAATGCTAAAAACATTGTAAATATAAGTAAACATTCTATAATTGCTTGTAAACATTCTAAACAAGTTGAATCATTGTAAACATTATAAACATTCTAAACAAGATGAATGTTATAAATATTGCAAACATTCTAAACTTGATCAGTGCTATATTTAAATTGTAAACATTACATACATATACATTCTAAAATTCTAAACAAGATGAATTTAATATAAACATTGTAAAAATATTAATGATCCACCGTACACATAGGTATCAAATACTAATGGTCTAGTTCTAAAAAAATCAGTATCATCAAATATCTTATGTCTTACAACATTGCGCCAAATCAAAAGACATTTTACATTTTTGACATTTAGGGTTGTGACTTTATATTACAATTTATTTTTCTAGAATGACGGAAATTGTTTCTTGTATTATGAATTCATTGTGTTTGATAGGTTGCATTTCAATCAAATTTTTCATACTTAGCTAGAGGGTTTTTAGGACTGTATGATATATTATTGTAATAAAATAATTACACGAGACTAGTTCTCAGATGACATGATATGGTTTTCAAACTTCCTTATCTACTAGCCTCATCAAGCGTAGGACCACTTCTAATTGGAAGGTGTGAGAAGGGACATTGGTCTTTGGTTGGAGGAAAACCACTTCGACGATGATCTCCCTCTTGCAATTGAAGATCGGTACTAAAAAATTGATTATGTAGAGGCTCTTTGTATTATCATGCATACTTGAAAGGATATGAGAGTCATATGTTTAAAATTTTATACATGTTCAATAAAATTATTATGTACATATCAATTGATTCATATGTAGATCTAAATATAAAATGAATTTATTGAAAGGAAATGGTTTCTCACTAATTTCACGATGATGCATGTTTTTAATGTTTAAATTTTTTATTGACTATTTAGTTTTGAGCATCTCATTATTTTTATTTATCTCTTTTCAAATTTGCTTCTTACTTGCTTATAAGAGTAAATTGTATCAACACACACATATTAATAGAACATAAAAGCATATGCACTATGGACTACTTGTTGAACACTTTCAGATGTTGGGAGGGAGCAAGGGGTTAGAGGAGAGAGGGGGTTGGGTGTAAATAAGAGTACTTTTGGAAAATTATTATTTTTCTATGCCTTTACTATTGTTTTGGACAACTATAGAGTAGGGTTGTGTTTTGAGGATTTGAAGTTAAAAATTGAATATTGTGACTAGAGGAACCTAATTAGCTATAGAAGAGGAACATAGTATTTATTAAGATAAATTAAACTATGGAAAAAAACATTTACTATACTATAGCATTAAAAAAACATTTACTATAATATAACATTAAAAAATATTTACTATAATATAACATAAAAAAAAAAATTTAAAAAAAAAACTCAAAAAAGTGGGCCTACCTAATTCTCTCTGAAATTTTCCTATAGCCCCTCACCCGCTCTGAAAATCTTTTGATTGCAAATGAGGGGCCAAAGCCATGCGACTAGTTTTTATAATCAGGGTGTTTCAGCAAGAATCTATTTAGCTGGAAATGGGTTTTGGTCGAAACACCCTGCCATAGGGCACCCATATAGGCACCACGTGGATCCGGCATAAACTATTCCAACCAAATCAATTTCGGTCGAATCCGTCTAGTTATCCCACAGTGCAACACAGATCTGTACTTTCACCCTAACTCAAACTAAAATTGCATTGCGAAAACACAACTGAAAATTCCATATTTTTATACCAATTGAAATACTCAGTATTTTCACAATATATTGACAACCTAGTTCATTAAATAACCTCTATTATCTAAAACAACAATACCTAAAAAATTAAGGAGTTACAATTCACGAACTCATAGGTAACTATGCCTTGAAACTATATCGTTCTAAAAAGTAAGAACCCTTAATTAGGTGCACATTTTTAGCCCCATTTTCGTATGTGTGATATCTCATATTAATTTCACATTCTTCTAAAACTTATTGGACCTTCAAATTAACATTAAAAGTCCTATATTGTCTCAATTTGTTCAAAACTCAAGGTTGGCACATATTTCTAAATGTGCTCCTCTATTTTCCCTCCAATCAAATAATTCATTTCCTCACCTAGGACGTATTCATCTATTTTTGGCTTTTTGGATACTTTACGAGCTCACAACAACCTACATTTTCTCCCCCCACTTCTTTTCACCTTCCCTGACATCCCCGCAAAATTTGAGCTCATTTTTCCTGGGACAAGTCGACTGGCTGACTTATCCCTGGGCTTTTTGGACCAAATTTTACCCAGAGCCTAATGTCGGGGTCTTCTTCTAAGGTTTTCAATTATGGTCGACCTGGATCAAATTTGAATCATAAATTTGAGGATTTACTATAAAAGGACCGCATATCACCTCATTTTTGGAAGAGAGAACGTGAAAAGGAATCAAGTGCAATCTATCAAGAGGTCATCCATAATCTCACGCAATTAATCGAGCAATCAAGCAAATATTCAAGATCTTCAAGGAATTATTCTTCCTCTTCATCAAGCATTGTGGAAAAGTACAACATCTAACATTCAAAGCTTTGGTTTTATGATTTCCTATTATTTTTTTATGGATTTCAAGATATTGCATCAACACTTGTGATCATATTCAAAGAAGCATTGCATCATCAAGGTATAAGGTGATTTATGTTTCAGATTTAGCTTCTATTTCATCTTTCCTTATGCAATTTTAATTAAATTTCAAGGTTGATTCCTAAACAGGTGTTTGAACGAGGCAAATCCCTTTCCCAACCTTTTCCCCTATTTTTTATGTATGTAAAAACAAGTTGTGGAGCTACAATTCTGGATCTGAGAAGTACAGGTGCAACCATAGGATCCGGGAAAGTTTTATCATTTTTTGTCAAGAACAAGTCAAGTACTCATCTTGTTCCCAATTTTTTGACACGTTCCCAAAAATTCAAAATTTTCCTTCCATTTTTTAGTAAAATTTATGATGCAGAAAGATATAGGTCCTTGTTTTCCAGATCTAAAGTTACAGTTGATTCTGAGACTCCGACGGTAGGGAAATCTGGTTTCAAAGTAAAAACTTCTCCGCCTTATTTCTAGGTGCACTTGCTCTTACTTATTTTCCCTTGCATTTACTTTATTAGATCAAATCTATCACTAATATCTATTAGGAATCAAAACCCCACCAAGCATAGATCTTGCATTGGCACCCATTTTTTCTTTTGCTTGTTCTAATCAGATTCATTTTGTGAGAGGCTTTGCATTCTAATGTATGTAGGACTTGATAAGTAATCTAAATCCTAGAATTTCTTTCCATTTCTTACTATACATTGTTTACTAATAAATATCAATCCTTATATTACAAAATTGAACAACTCATTGATAATGACATTATTCACATAACATGTCGCAATGAGTTATTCTTCAATCATGATTTCTTTAAATAATATTTAATTCCCTATTATGTAGCTCCACACTATATAAAATTGTTAGCCTATCATTTTAGGGAACGTTGTCATGCATGGTGTGATCATATTTTGCGAGTAGCACAATAGGTCATTTTTCTCCTTATCCTTGTCTCCACACTTGGGGAACAAGGGTACTATATAAATTTCTCTCACTATCTCCAAGGATCCACTTTTCCCTTTGTTTAGAGCCATTTGTCTATTATGTGATATCCAATCTTACATTGAAATGTTGGTTTGCATTAAGGATTCTCTTTTGTACAAGAGATATGCATCCTTCATCATAACATTTTTCATTGTACGCCATTGTGTTTCAATGGTAAAAAAATCCCTTACCTTGGATACTAAAGGTGTTTCATCTTTCCTTAAAAAATCCCTTTACCTAGAAATAGGAAAGGTATGAATTCTTTCCCTCTTATTTATGATCTATTTTCAACATCCTTCAAAAGGATCTCTTTCTATACTTATTGCATGGTATCTCTTTGCATTCATCCCTTCCTTGACCTCATAGGAGTTGTAACCTCTTTGGATTAGATTAAGTGTTTCTTAAGGGATATATCCTTTGTCTGAAAGACGCTTTATCCTTATTTCTCTTTTCCTTAAGATGTTAAAATAGTTCTCTTTTTCCATCTTAAGGGGTGGCATATATGGCCTCCTTATTGCAAATATTTTGTTTACTTTGAGCATGACAAGTAGAGTACACTAGCATAACACAACTTTCTAGGGCCAGATAACTCTCCTTTTCACATCTTTAGGATAGGTGGAACTAACATAACACAACATGCTATCCCATTTGACCTCTCCTTTGCATACATTTTCAGGATTGGTTGACTAGCATAACACAATGTGCTAGACCATTTGACCTATCATTTTCATGGGTTGACTAGCGTAACACAACTCGCTAGACCATTCAAACTCTCATTTACATTAATCTTTATGATTTGATTAGCATGCACTAGACCATAAACTCCCTCTTTGCACTATATTAGATGGGTGGAACTAGCAAAACACATTTTATAGACCATTTCCCCCTTCTCTCTCCCTTTCACATCTATCTCTCATGGATTACCTAGTGCAACATAATTGCCTAGCCAGTTTCAGTTATGATTGTCTTTTCTCTCCTTCATGATTCCATAGCAAGATACACTTTGCTATTTGATTGGATCATGGAGTCTTATCTTATTTTTTATGTGTTATCTTTCTCTTTTTAGGTGATCACTTGTTCTCTTGCAATAACTTTCAGAGCATGATGTTAGCATTTTAGACATTTTCTCTTAACAATGTCTCTTCAACTATTTGACTTAGAATCTTAGTAAGCTCTAGGATTTTTGTTTTTATTTTATGTATCCTTGCATATGGATGTACAAGTTAAGATCATTGGTTTGGGGGCTTATGTCCTTAAACTTAGTGATATCTTATCTCCTTGCAGTTTCCCCATGATTCTCATCTTTCTCTATTTCTTCTACTTTACCGTGAGCATGAGGTGGACGCATACTCCCACTAAAGTGGGGGATAAATGTATCATCCGAAAAAGTAAGAACCCTTAATTAGGTGCTCATTTTTAGCCCCATTTTAGTATGTTTGGTTTCCCATATTTATTTCAAGTTCTTCTAGCACTTATTGGACCTTCAAATTAACATTAAAAGTCTTATATTGACTCAATTAGTTCAAAACTCGAGGTTGGTACTTATTTCTAAGTATGATCCTCCATTTTCCCCACTAATCAAATAATTGATTTCCTCACCTATGACCTATTCATTTATTTTTGGCTTTTGGGATCCTTTTCAACCTCACACCAACCTATATTTTCTCCCCCTACTTCTTTTCACCTTCCCCGACATCCCCACAAAATTTGAGCTCATTTTGCCTGAGACAAGTCAACTAGCCAACTTGTTTCTGGGGACAAGTCGACTGGCTGACTTGGCCTTAGGATTTTTGGACCAAATTTTTCCTAGAGCCCGATGCTAGGGTCTTCTTCCAAGGTTTTTAATTGTAGTCATTTTGGATCAAATTTGAGGATTTACTATAAAAGGACCTCTTGTCTCCGCATTTTGGGAATAGAGAACCTGAAAAGGAATCAAGTGCAAGCTATCAATAGGCCATCCGCATTCTCACACAATCAATCAATAAATCAAGCAAATATTCAAGATCTTCAAGGTATTCTTCTTCCTCTTCATCAAGCATTGTGGAAAACTACAACATCTTATTGGCAGTGCGCCAGTGTCCCTCGCAGGATTCGTGACATGGATTGATCACCTCCTATGTATTCTATAAGTCTATTGATTGTTTTAGGCATTGACAAGTCGATCTTTGGGTGCAACGACAACCACTACTTGTAACAAGTGGTATCAGAGCTTGGTCATAAATTTGAATCTCCTCCATGAGTGACGCAGGCTTGTGACGAGTGACACTAGGGGGATTATTGGCAGTACACCAGTGTCCCCTGTTAGCGATTTTTCTTGCAGAATCTATATGAAGCATCAATGCTTAACTCTATGACTCCCAACTCATGATTCTTGCAAGTAAAATGACTAATTAACAAGGATTTGATCCTCCTTCGAGATCCACAGACTCAGGTGGGTGTACCTCTTGACTTATTGTTTCCCAATAAATCAGACAGTGGATTAAGGATTTTCATCCTACTTCTCTTCGAGTTCCAGACTCGGGCAGGCTAACCTATTGACTCAATTATTTAATAAATCAATAATAGTGTGTGTATTCTTCAATACAGATCTTAGGCATCTATGCTCTTAAGCCGAATATAAAAGATTGTTCAATATTTTGATGGATTGATGATGATCAATGCTAGACCAGTGCCAACTTCATTGGGCAAAGAGTCAAAAGAAGATATATCCACATAAACTTATTAATAATAACACATCAAGAACTCAGGTGAAATGCTTTACAAGTCACCTTCTCATTCCCATATCTATGTATCAAATTCCTATGAAAGTCTTGAACATTCTGAAACTACCCTTAAGACTTACTCTCTCCTTGAAAGAAACTTAAAAACAATCTCACAATTACCTTATAACCAGTGTATTTAAAATGCCTTACATATCTAATACACAAGAATTCAAAGACAAACATATGAAGACATCACAGATATGCAAAAAGAATCCCTGTTGTATTCTCGTTAAAATTCCTTTGTTTCAATAATTCATAATGACAAAAGCTTTTGAAAATAGACTCAAAATCATAAAACTGCCCAACAACATTAATTTCACCATACTTGTAACAATGGAGAAGATAGAAGATATAGAGAAAGGGAAAACCAAAATCAACTGTAACTGACACCTGTCTGTTTGCAAGAAACTTCTGCAAATATCTTCTTTCCTCCAAAAATATGATTTGATTTCTCTCCTCTGAAATGTCTTTGAACTGCAATCATTCTGCCTAACAAACTTGATTCCACTTGCCTCTTCAGAATCTGAAAAATCTTCCAAGCTTGCCTTTGAAATCTGATATCATTATGCCCTTGGAAATTGCCTCTCGTGAATGCTCTTTCAAGTTTTGACAATAAATATATGCAATGTTTTAAAAACATTATAAGACTGTGCAGATTGAATCTTACATTTCTTATCTCTATGCACATTTAATCTTTGAAATTTGTCTTTAAACTATAGTCTTTTACCTCTTTACTTTATCTATTTATCCCTACACTTTTTGTCTTGCATTTTCTCTCTTTTATGCATATTTTCTCCAGATCACCAAATTCTGCCACTTGTCATGTGTTGGTTCGATCTCAAATTTACCTGGGTTCATTTGGAGATTCAGAGACAACCTTTATCTCCTAATCTCTGAATGAGTTTCTTGACCTTCAGTTTATCTGGAGATTGGGAGATTGCTTTTATCTCTAGATCTCTGAATCATTTCGTTGACCCTAGGTTTATCTGGAGACTTGGAGACAAGCTCTTACCTTTGAATCTCTGAATGAACTCAACTCTAACCCATCTTTAACTCTAGGTTGATCTGGAGATTGGGAGACTGGCTTATCTCTAGTTCTTTGAATGCTGGCGCTAACCCTGGTTAGATATGGAGACTTGGAGACAGCCCTTGATCTCTGAATCTCTGAATAAACATGACTTAGACCCATCTTTAACCCTAGGTTGATCTGGAGATTGGGAGACTAGTGTATCTCTAAATCTCGGAATGTTGGCGCTGACCTTGGGTTTATCTGAAGACTTGGAGACGGTCCTTGATCTCTGAATCTTTGAATGAACTCAACTTGAACTCATCCTTAACCCCAAGTTGATCTGGAGATTGGGAGACTAGTCTATCTCTACATCTTTGAATCATTTCGTTGACCCTGGGTTTATCTGGAGACTTGGAGACAAGCTCTTACCTCTTAATCTCTGAATGAACTCAACTTGAACTCATCTTTAACCCTAGGTTGATCTGTAGATTGAGAGACTAGTGTATATCTGAATCTCGGAATAATCCTGCTAACCCTGGTTAGATCTGGAGACAGCCTTTGATCTTGATCTTGATTTGACGGCTCGCGTTGAATCTCAAAGTCATTTGGACTTAACCGCCAACATTTGGAGATCTGGTGCAAGGGCTTATTAACCGTCACCTCTGAATCTTGGAATGTTAGCTCTGATCACGGTTATGTTTGGAGATCTAGTGACTAACCGCTACCTCTGAATCTCGAAATCTTGCTCATCTGCCACGTGTAACCATCTACTCTATGCACGGGTCCCACCAAAACATGTTTATCGCTGAAGTTACCAACTACCTAGCACGCATACCGAGGCACCTCTTGTGTGTGGGTGCCAAGAGCTTCCGCTCTTCACTTCAAACTATGATGTATGTGTTCTTGCATTTAAACACTATAGAATTGCTCCACCCCACCAATGCAGAATATATGGTTTTACAATTTTTGAAGTTTTACCTGTCTGTGCGCCCAAAAACATGTTTTATACACCTCCTCCGGTCAACCCAACAATCCCCTTGCTAAGGGGCTTGCCAATGAGCCTCTTGGCTCTTTCTTTACAATGCATACAAGCGTTGTCCCTTATAAACATTCAAAAAGTCCCTCACCCCACCGATGTGGGATATATGCTTTGACAGTTTTAAAGTCTTTTTGACTTAGACCTCTACGCAAACCTCTTGGCATACACACCTGCCACATTGTATTTTGTTTGAAAAGTTTAAAACTCCATTTCACAATCCTACACAAGCCCTTCATCCATTTCGCAGGCTTCAAAACCGTGCCATTCCTTTTCATTATATTGCATAGACCTCTGGTACTTACGTCTGCCAATTGTCATTTGAGCTGAGCTTTTAGCGTGGCATCCCTTAAACAAACTCTGCGTAGGCCTCCTTTCCTCAATCCACGCAACTCTTTGTCTCCATGCGCGTCCATGATTAGCTTTCTTTATGCATTGCGCTTTGCGCAGCTCCAGCGTAGCAAGATTGTAGAGTTTAGCAAATTTCATTTTGCTTTGAAGTTTCTAAACCTTTTCTTCCATGCGAGGGCTCCCTCCATTCAATGCATTGCCTCTCCAAAACAATGTGTTGCCCTTTTATGTCAATGCGCAAGGGTTCACTTGCCTTGTGAATGACTCCATATTTTGCATTTCCTTAACCCTACACAAACTTCCTTAAAATAATGTGCAGCCCTTGCTTGATACCATGCACAGTTTTAGCGTAGTATATGCTAGCAAAGATTGAAGAATGCCCTCTTTAACAATTACACCTGGCAAGTTGCATTTGTTTTGGAAGTTTCAAAACTATTACTTCATGTGCAATCCATTCAAAATGGTTTCCTTATGCATTACGGGAGAGCAAAACACCTGGCAATCACATTTTACTTGAATGTTCTTAAAGCAAATTTCACTGGTCTCCTTCCATCTGTGCAGACTTACATTCTTTCAAATTACACAGGCTTATGTGCATTAACATTGCGCAAGCCCTTTCCAATACATTGTGCAAACATTTTGCATTTTGGACTTGCCACTTAACATTTGTTTTATTGTTTCTAAAGTCTATGTTTACACCTCCAGTTTGGCATTTCACTTGTGAATTGCGTTTGCATTGAATGTTTTTTTAAATCTTTTCACATGTTTTACAAACAAACATATTGTGTATATATTCTGCAATCACACATTCCATGTGATGACACACCTTCTTGGCCTTCTGTCAAAAAGTTCATGTGCCTTGTCTATGATTCCACCATAGAGGGAATAGAAACCATGAGAAAGAAAACTTATGAGGTATTTGATCGAAAATCCATATGCCCTTCAATGTTTTGATATGATGTGCAGAGCATCTCATACATCACATGATACTATTATTTAAATCATAAAATGATTTAAAGTAACCGTATACTATAAAACCACATAAAACGATCATTGAACTTTGATAATAATTGTTGTGTCCATGAGCTCCTAGCTTGGAAATCCTCATCCTTGCAACTCATTTTTATCTTCAGACACCCAACATAGCTTTCAGTGCAAATGGATCATAAAACATTTGATTGGACTGATCTCATTAATAGCATTTGGCCTCTGGAACCGGCTTTAAAAACTTACTAAAAGACCTCCCAGAGCACTCAAATCTAGAAGACATGAAGACTTTCATGTTTACCATCACTCATATCTCCATGATGCTGAGGCAGACTATTTTAATCTCCAAAGCTGACCGTTTATTTCAGACTGGAAAAGACACTTGCAAACACTTGCAAACACAGTGGAAAAACAATCTCTAAGACTACAATCAATTCTGTCAACATTAGCCATTGCATAAAACACCTTTAGATTTGACTTCACAAACTTATCAAATAAGACCCTTATGGTTTGGAACCTTGAACATAGATTCACTTTCACACAAGGAATATGAAACTTCAATCAACTTGCAATCAACCAACAACCAACACTAATCTGCAAATGGAAAGGCTTTGGTAAACTTATCAAATAAACTCACAAGAATTTGCTAATGGCTATTTTGACTCATTTTCATGCCTACTAGTCTAACCAAAGATACAAGCAGTCAAAATGAGTCAATCACAACTGCACATGCACAAGTGCAGATTTGGATCAACCTCCAAATGACTATCTCCAAAACACATCAAATTTGAATTCTGAAGGTTGAAACCCACTACTCTGTGAAAGGTGCTAAACACAATTCAAACCCACTACT
The DNA here is from genome assembly GCA_018584345.1 of Thuja plicata. Classification (NCBI taxonomy): domain Eukaryota; kingdom Viridiplantae; phylum Streptophyta; class Pinopsida; order Cupressales; family Cupressaceae; genus Thuja; species Thuja plicata. Next base: position 667,132 of record MU228359.1, on the reverse strand, counting down.
CTGTGAAAGGTGCTAAACACACTCTCCAAGTGGTTTCTCAATAAAATCAAAAAGTCTTTTTTTACATGCATTCAATATAGGCCATTTCAAAAACATTTTTGGAGTAGTGACTTGTGCCTTAAAAAAAATTTACCAAGCCACTCTAAAATTTATCCCGAATTTTAGAACTCCAACATCCCCCATGGGATTCATGACATGGTTTAACCACTTTCTATAGATTCTATAAGTCTAGTAGTTGTATTAGACATTATAATAAGTCAACATTTTGGTGCAACAAAAACCACTATTCTAAAACATTCGACATTCAAGGCTTTAGTTTTATGATTTCCTATTAGGTTTTTGTGGAGTTCAATCTATTGCATTGACACTTGTGATCATATTCAAAAAGACATTGCATCATTAAGATATAAGGTAATTTATATTTTAGATCTAGCTTCCATTTTATCTTTCCTTGTGAAATTTCAATTCAATTTCAAAGTCAATTCCTAAACGAGAGTTTGACCAAGGCAAACCCATTTCCCCAAAATTTGTGTATAAGAACATGTTGCAGAGCTGCAATTCTAGATATGAGAAGTATAGGTGCAGCCACAGGACCCATGAAAGTTTCCTCATTTTTTTTCAAGAACAATTAAGTACTTGACTTGTTCCCAAAAGGTTGACATATTCTTAGAAATTCAACATGTTCTTTCCATTTTTAGTGAAGTTTGGTGCACAAATATAAACATCCCTGTTTTCCAAATCTAGAGTTGAACTTATTATGAGATGAACTTATTATGAGACTGTTTGGGGAATTGAAGAAGGTTGGATTGTCAAATATACACGTCCCTGTTTTGCAGATCTGAAGTTCAACTTATTATGAGACTGTTTGGGGGAATTGAATAAGGTTGGATTGGTTTAGAACTCAAAAATATTAAGAAAAGAAAAGTATTTAGCAAATGATTTGCGAGTGATACATATTCTAAAATTTATTTCTTGTCATCCTTAAAAGCTTTCGAGTTGTGTGCATAAGAAATTGCTCCTCTCCTAGACTAATCTACTTTTTATGATTGTTTGCTTGTTTCAGAAAATTCAACTATTCAACTTTATCATATCTGATCTATAACTAAACAATATAGATACAAAGAAGATGAAAGTAATTGTGGAATGGCCACCACAAATAAACATTTGAGAGGTAAGATCTTCTTTCTAGTACCATTTACATATCAATGACAAAACGAGTTCAAATGGACATTTGAAGCACGTAAGAGCTTTGAGTTGTTTAAGTAGAAAGAGATGGAGCAAGCACAAGCCTTTTTATCCGATTTCAACAAAGTCTTTTAGACCCCGTTTGTTTGCTGGAAGATGGCTGGAATTTGAAAACAGGAAGATGTATTTTTTGTACGGCCAAATTCTGGGGGCCTTAAGGTGGGACTGTAATACTCATTCTATGATTAAGAGTTCTATAATCTATTCTATAATTCCTGGAGGCACTATCTACCACCAAACAAACTCTCCTCTAATTGAATAGTCAAGGTAAACTTAACGAAAGGATAATGCAATGGGTTGAATTAACGCAGAGCTAAACCTTTGTCCTAAAGTAATCTAATGGTGCAAATGAGAGTGGCACTGGTGGAATTTGATGAATTGAAGCATTTGTGTGAGGTTGATCCTGATTTCACAGAAGGCACAGAGATCCAATGGCAACTAACAGAAGCAAGTGGATATACTATTTCATTCAAGCTGACGTTTTGTTCAAAGGAACCAATTATGCATTCCTATGAGCTCGATGTGGGAGAATTTGTTCAAAGGAGAAGTATTCTAGAGGTTTATCAAGACATTTTGGCACTAATAAGATTATAGTAACGAGTGGGCATTATTTTTGGGCTTGGATCTATAAAAAGGTTGTTTGGACATTTGTTCAAGATTATAGGACCTATCAAGTAGCTAAGGAGACGAACAAAATTTTGGCCTATATCAACCACTTGCAGTCCCAGAAAGGCCTTGGGAGGACATTCTACATGGATTTTATGTTAGGATTACCCAGGACCCCGAGAGGTCATGATTTCATATATGTAGTAGTGAACCGATTCTCCAAGATGGAGCATTTCATTCCTAATGATAAAATCCTATGATGTGGTACACATTACTAACCTGTTCATGAAATTTATTGGATATTTCTCAAGAACATTGCAAAAGAAAATGAAGACAGACTTAAGTACAGTTTTGCATTCAATCCCCAAATTGTTGTACAAATAAAAGAGATCAGATGCTTGGTAACAGTGAGGCTTAACCCTATCACAGGCAGAACTCGCATATAATAATTAAGTAAACTATAGTAAGGGAAACTCAAAGACATTAGCCTAGAGGGTAAAAAGAGTGTGGAGGTTGAAGAGTTTGAGAGACGGTGCACTAGAATCAAATAACACAAAATCTGGAGACAATGAGTGGCAGGTTCAAGAATTGGGCAAATGCGATGAGATGCAAATGCCAATAGATGCCATAAACAGTCGGCCATTGCAGATGTAGTGTTAGTGTATCTTCAGAAAGAGAGGTTTCCTATAGGCACATAACACAAGCTGAAGATTAAGAAGTTTTGAACCTATAAGATCCTCTAATTTATTATTCTGGAAATGCATGTGAAAGTCACTAGATCACCAACCTTCAAGATAAGAGATTTCTAACAACTTCATGGGATTCAATCCGATTTCTAACAACTTCATGTGATTCAATCCGACGGGAACAACATGAAAGCCGCTCTTCAAGACTAGTTACTACAAGAGTATATGTAGAATCCGACCAAATAAAAAGGTAAGCAACAGGGATCTCTGAAGCAAAAATTGGACCTAATTGGATCATTCCTAGAGTTGGCAACATGTGGCGTGCACTTCTCAAATAACCACAGGTTCTGATGTAGGAGAGTCTTTGCGGATTGAAATGAGGATAGCAAGAGAAGTTTGTGACAAAGTACCCCAACTGACAACTGTCGTAAAATTTATTTTCTAGAAGTTATGTACACCAAAATTTTGTCATGTCAAATAGCCAAAACCCGAATCTATGAGAGGCAACATACAAATTTTTTCTCTGCTCATCACACAATAGATGTGTTAGAACTTAGAACAACCTCGAACAGAACCTCGAACAGATCCGCACACCTCCACATCAACCCTATGGACATTGGGCTGCACCAACCAAGGTCAACACGGATCACTTTATAGGCTTGGAGAAAATATATAATCATCTTCTAAATTCAAAGGCAACAAGAGAGTCGGGAAGTAGACAGGGAATCAAGATCTCGACTTGAAATCTGCACAAATATTGCAATAAGCTTGTGACACGAGAGTTGAAAAGGAGATAGGTAATTAGGATCTAAAATTGAATTGGCTTTTGTTTCAATGAACAAAATTGCATAATCATTGACCCTAATTCTTTACTCTCTATCAACGATTATCTTGCATAGCTTTGCCTTGACCCTAAAGTTACCTCATTTTGTTAAGATGAACATTACAAAGCACATCCACTCACCAAAGCATCTAAACTCTTAGTAAGTGATCAACGGAACTCTATGTTTGTGAGCCAACAAGCTACAATATTAGATGTTGTAGATTAGGGACACAAAGATCCATAGTTTTCTTATACTATTTATACTCCTTTCGGTCGGACCTTCTTTTGATCCTCCCATTTCCCTCAGCAAAACCATAGTGCTTCCATGTCTCACTCCCTTCTGATGAAAAGAGAACTAGTTATGAACGGGCATAGAAGAAACCATTCTGAAGGCCGAGCCTCAGAACCCTAAATAGTCAACTGTAAAAAACTGAATTTACAAACTCAGTTTCAGTTTTTTTATATACACTCTTATGGAATCAATAGGAGATGAAATTCACTCATTGATTACAACGAGAAGCGAGATCTAAGATTGTACACTTACTAAGATTTACATGAATAAACAATAAAGAATGATCTAAAATTAGCATGCACATTTTTTGTTCCTTATAAAAACTAAATATTTATAAAAAAGGTTTAAAAAGCAGAAAATACTTTTCAAAAAGCAGCACAAAAAAAACCAGGAAAATTTCTCTTTCCAGAAGCTTCATTTCTTCCTATGTTCTTGATTAACATAGGAATAAAATCTCAAGACAAATTAAACGGAATGTTTCGCGTGGAAACGATAAAAGCACTCTAAATGATTTGCTAATGCTCAGACAGCCAAGGGTTGTTCGTCAACTCCTTTTGGATCAGAAACTCTAGTCCTATAATTCTTTCCTCATCGCATTAGCTTCTCCCTACCAAAGAAATTTGCCACAATTCAAAAGACAATTTAAAAAACATGCAACGCTGAAACAAATACTAAATTTAGGTACCAGATACCCCACAGCAAAGTAGGCACTCCGCAGAAAAATGGAGGATAGTCGCGCTTATAATGGAGACTAACTGTTAGGGTTAGAGTTTTGAGAATTATTATTTGGGCTACTGGCTTTAAAAAATCATTGATTTAGGGTTCGACGGCATCCGACGATTGCACGAGAGCTTGTCTGACCCATCAAAATTGCAACTTTATTATGCTTTTGTGAGATTGGAATAACTAGCAATTGTACTTTGTTGTATAATGGTTATGCTAAAGATATCTAGGAGGTCAATTAGAATAAAAGTGTTCTATTTTTTTTTCTTCATATATTTATGTTGTATATTGTTGTTTGTCAAGGTTACCCCGAGTTTCCGGGACGGGGACGGCAGGGGACGGCGGGACGGGTTTCCGGGACGGCAAATTTTTTTGCCGATTTTGGGGACGGCAAAGGGGACGGCTATGTAAATATAGGGAAATTTTCAAATATATAAGGAAATTTGCAAGTATACAATACATTCATATGAAAATATGGACAATGCATGCCATTTAAACATCATATAACCT
>MU228359.1:625926-649274 GCA_018584345.1 Thuja plicata | reverse complement strand
AAGGTGAATTTATGCATTTACTTTGTCCATTTCTGCAATTTCAATTACATATATTTGAGGTTAATTCCAAAACCGGGGTTTGACCAAGGCAAACCCCTCCCCCACAACAAACAATCTCCTTTTTCTTGTAGGTAAAAGTGTAAAACAATTGATTTGAGACCAGATCTGGATACCCTTTTCGGCTTTCTTTCAGACGGCACAAACAGAGTCACTTTCAGATCTGTGCAGGTCAGGGTCGATATTATTGGGTCAGGGTTGACATTTGTGGGTCAAGGTCAATCTTTTTCATAAGACGACATCAGAACAAAAAAAGATTTCTGGGTTTTGTTCATCTCTGCGTTCTAGTTCGGTATCAACTGTCAGTTTTTCCAGAAATAGTCTACAGACCTTAGAAAATAGCATTCTTTGATTTGCAATATTTCAAGGTTAGTGCATTTCTCCTATTTCTTCAATTACTATCATATATCATTTCTATACATACAATTAACAGAATTTAAGGTATCTCCTTTGTTATTCTCCTTTCCAAATAGTTGATTCATTTGTGCATTAGCCCTTGGGGTTGATCAACTTGGATCTCCCATTTGTGTATTTGAGGGTAAAGAGGAACATCTTATCTTCTCCTTAATCATAATTGTAATACTTAATCAATACAATTCAATTAGCGTTAAGGAATTCAATACATTCTAGGCAACTTAAAGGACAATTTACACATCAATGCATTACATTTCAAGATAATTGATCAACCTTTCTTAATACATTACATATTATTAATAAACACATCTCTACTTCAATCCCCTTTACATTTTTATATGTACACATTATCAATTACAATCTATCACACAATTTTATATTGTACATTTTGGTGACATCCATTTATATGTTACAAATAGTACTGGCGCAATTGATGATGATGACGAAGATGACCTTGATGTGCCTATACTTGAGAAGGCGTATGAGCCCCTATACAAAGGCTCCCAAACAACTCTTCTTGTCATTGTATTTCTGCTGGTGAACTTGAAGGTTATGAATGGTTTATCTAACGTAGCAATCACACGTATGTTAAGGTATGTCATATATGTCATCTTTTTTCACATTTTTTAGTCATAATTTCCTTACAGTTAACAAATGATGAATCATGTACCAATTAATATTCTTTATATTAACAAATTATATTTTTGGTCATAGGTTGATAGGTGAGTGTTTGTTACCACCATCAAACATTCTATCTCACTCGTACTGAGAATTATCTATCATTATGAAAGATATTGGAATGGAGTATCAAACAATACATGCATGTCTTAAAGATCATATTATATATCATAAACAACATAAATTTGCAACAAAATGCCCTGATTTTCATATTAGTAGATATCGTTCAGATCAAATAACAAAAAAGGTGCCTCACAAGGTTCTTCGGCATATTCTCATTATTCCACGTCTGCAACGATTATTCAAGTGCACTAGCTTGGCACAATTTCTGGATTACCATGCACACAATAGAAGTCGAGATGACATTATGTGAATGACTGCGGATGGTTTGACATTTAAGGAAATAGAGGAAACTTGGCCACACTTTAAAGAAGAACCTTGTAATCTCAAACTTTCATTGGCAGCGGACAGTGTGAATCCATTTGGAGAGATGAGATCTGTTTACTCGTTGTGGCTTGTTTTTGTTATCAAAAATAACATTCCTCTTTGGATGTCCATAAAGAGGGAGCACATAATGTTGGCAATGATTGTTCCTGGTATTTTTCATTTACTAGTCGTCTAAATTAATTTATTATAAATAATCCATCAAAATGGTCATAATAATTATGTAATGTTTTTGTTCATTCAACTAGGTAAGTACCAAGTTAAAGATATGAATGTATATATTGAGCCCCTTATTGACGATTTGATGGTGTTATGAAATGGGGTCACTATGTATGACATATTTAGACCAATAGGACAAAGACAATTTCAATTACATGCAATGCTTGTATGGACAATACATGATGCCCCAAGGCTAACACATTTTTGTGGTATGTTCTCTTGTTAACACCTCTTTTTTGGTATGTTATAGTGCTAACACAAAATTAACATATTTAATCCAATTATACACGATCTTGTAGGTCTTCAGACAAAGGGAAAATTTGCATGTCCAGTTTGTTGTCTAAAGATGAAATCTCATCATTTAAAAAATTTAGGAAAGCGAGTGTTCGATGAGTATAGACACTTTCTCCACAGAAATCATAAGTACCGAATTACCAAAAAATATATTTTCAATGGGAAAGAAGAGACTACATCAAAGCCACAGAGAATGACACCTCACCTAAGGAAGTTAGAATATAATAGAAAAAATCCTCAAGGTAATGTATGTACGCCTCCTTTTCGTGATTCATGATTCCCAAGCTTTCCAAAGGCGGGGGTTAGTAGCAAAGGTTTTACAATGATAGAAATCAAGTACACAAGAACTACTAAAATGAATAACTTGAAAAGTAACCAATAAAATGTACAAGCAATGAAAGAAAAACAAATGAATGCAAACCTCAAAGTGCTTGAATCTTCTATTGTCTCTCTCTACTCCTAAAACGTTGTTTTTGATGCTCAATATTGATGTGGGCAGCGTCTATGACTTGAGAAGTGTCGAGAATTTGATATTTAAAATGTGTGTGATCGCAAGATGGCTTGAATGCTAGAACCAAACTGACATAGTAATGGCGCACGAGAGCTTGAAATCTTGGATCCTTCAAATGATTATGAAGGGTTTATTACATAGGAATTGGGGATGAAATGAACGATTGAGATCAATCCCAGAGATAAGGAGATGAACGGTTGAGATCAAAGGGAACTGGAGAAGCCATAAGTAAACTCCACCTCTTCATTTGGTAAAGAGGAGATAGAGTTTGGTTGACTGAAGAGTTAATTGTGAGTTACCTTTTAGAACTGAAGAGGTGGGTGGAGTTACCCATGTGAACTGGAGAGATGGGTGGAGTAACCCATGTGATATGATTGGAGTTATCTCTTTGAAGATAAATGAATATTTAATTCATTTATTTAATTAAAGTTTTCGACATGTGAGATAATTGAATTCTTTTTTATTTAGAATTACTTTATTTGATGAAATTAAATTAATTTAATTGAAATTAATTTAATTAGTAAGTTTAAATATTTGAATTTAAACTATAGGAAATTGAATTTAATTAATTAATTAATGGTAATTAATCAATTAAAGTTAATTAATTAAATAAAATTAATTATTTAATTAATTTTGGGAATGTGATTAGATGATTTGGCAAATAAATTTAGAAGAAAATCAATGATTAATTAACAAAAAAAACCATTAATTAATAGATGAAAATTAGTGTTTTTAATGTAAAGTCACAAGTCTGTCCATTTTTGGGTGTCTACATTTGCCCCTCTTTGATGCGATATGACTTGTCGCAGTGTGTCAAAGATTCTTTGATTTTGATCTTGCCCCAGCTTGCCCCGACGATAGTAGGTGTATTTATGCCCCTTCAACAAATTTGAGTGAAAAGTGGCGACATGAGCATTAATTTGTTAAAACTGCAATTTCTGAATCTAGGTAGCTGACTAATTTGAAAAATGCCTTATATTGCCCCTGATATTGACTGTGGAAGTTTTTGGGGACCGGGAAAGAAAATCAGACCTCCTAGAGAAATTAGGGTTTTTAGAAATCTCTATAAGTAGCCAAGAGAGCCATTCATTTGTCACATTGCCTTCTTGGAGCTTTCTTATCATGTACCATTTTTGTAGTGATGTTCATTTCATATACTCTGAGTAGTATCCATTTTTGTATCCCGACACACTGATATTTATTGATATATATGTTGATTACATTCCTTTTTTCAGACTTGTGACCGTTCATTGTACTCAGATATTTTGATTTATATGAGATGCAGCTAGTGTTTTTGATATGATGTGCATTGGTTTACTTTCTATATGTATGATTCTGCGTGATTTGGTTTTAAGTGATGAAAGTGTATATGCAACATGATTCTATTATGCAGACTCGCTGACGATTTACTTTTCCTATGATACTGACATGTTTATGTAGGATGGTGGAAATGAAATGCATGTTTATATGAGATGCTTATGGATGCATGTGATTTTATGATTTATCATGTATGCAAGTACTATGTTTTTTCATTTTTTGATGCACTTAAATGGAATGAATGCAATCTATTATGCACAAAATATCTGAGTAATGCATGTGTTAATTTAGAAAGAAGTTAGTATGGATAGATGTTCTCTGGGATTGATCTAATAGACATGGAATGATAGAAAGGATTTTTTTTGCTTTTTTGATAGATATGAATTGATAGAAAGGATGAGTGTCCCAAGTTGTTGCCCTTGTTTCCAATATTTATCATCATTGCATCTTTTTTATTTTTATTTTTTTGAAATTCTGAAGAGCATCCAATGTGTCCAGATCACATACCACCTAGATACCGCCATGACCTCTTGATAAGCAAAAGGAGTAGAGAGATTGAATAGAAAGAGAACTTAGTGCACCCAAATATTGACCATTTAGGTTCATCTTTATTCCCTGTTTGAAAAGAAAGAGAGCCAAAAAAGAACCCAGATATTGACCATCTCGATACCGTTTTGTCCTCTAAATAAATTGAAAAAAGGAAACCAAGATAGAACTCCTATGCACCCAAAGTCCATCTGGATAACACCGTGAGCTCTTGATTCCGTAAAGAAAAAGCCAAAGAAAACAAGATAGAACTCCTACACCCCTAGAGTCCATCTGGATAGCATCATGAGCTCTTGATTGAAACATAAAAGAAAAGACCATAGAAACCAAGACAAAACTCCAACGCACTCAAAGTCCATCTGAATAGCGCTACGAGCTCTTGATTCTATAAACCAAACAAGCAAATAAAAGAGAATGAATGTCCAATTCTTTCCTAGGATTAAGCTCAGATCATGGAGTTGCACGGCTGCCAGATAAGTGACAGTGCCTACCGCATTTATCCTAAATCATCATGGCCCTGAAATCAAAGTGAACATTCAACAGACAACAATTAAAGAAAATAAGTCATGATTTATCATAGCTACTCTCCTCAAATGGTGGATCCTGGAGTAACGTAAGAACACAACAGTGAAATATAGACTGATATCTGGTCGATTGGCTGACCTAGTCAACATTTTTGGATGGTTCATTGATGCAGTTAGATTCTCTTGATTGGCTCGACTCTTTTGATATGCTTAATTGGATTGATTGCTTGAGTGTGTCTGGTTTCAGTAATAGATGACTCATATAAGACTGACCTATCTGGTTTGAGTGTATCCATCACTGTGTAAGATGATTGATATGATTGATTGATTGATTGTGATCATTTTGGCATCTAATCAAGTTGTGTCAGATGGGCCCAATGCTGATTCGCAAAGCTCATGATTGTGACAATTGATAGATTGGCCTGGTCGCCAGTTGCTTGTTGATAGATTGATAAAGTTGTGTCATATGGGCCCAATGCTAATTCGCAAAGCTCATGATTGTGATATTGATTAATTGGGCGTGATCGCCCTTTATTCTCTTGATAACTGAGTTGGCTTTATTGCTTGGGATTTTGCAATTTTTTTTATTGTTTTTTATGAAGATTGATTTTCTCAAGATTTTGATCTTTTTAGGATTTTTTGATGAGTTTTCCAATTTTTAGGAATTTTTTCAGGACATTTTAGAATCGCCCCCTCGTTTGGTGGACCAGTACTAACCATGGATAAGTGTTTGGTGCTCAAAGGGGATTTGTGCTTTTGGATATAACTTGGGTAGTTGGTCTTTTTTTTGAAGTGTGCTCAAGCTTTTGGAGTTCATTGACGGTGAAGCTGGATTTGAACACTTGGCGCCTGTTTGCCAGGTTTTCACCAAGGTACCTACTCAATAGCGCCTGTTTGTCAGGTTTTCACTGAGAGAGCGATTTTGTTTCTCTTTACTTTTTTTCTTTATTTTATTTTATTTTATTTTTGTTGTCGCCAAGGCGCCTGTTTGCTAGGTTTTCACCAAGGTAAAATTTTGTATTTTCTAATTTTTTTGGTATTTTCTGGATATGTAGATAGGTGCCTTAACCATAGAGACCTCAAGGCTATAACCTTTTGAGGTGCATGTTGTTGATGTATCTGGGGAGCTGATCTCCTTTTTGTGTCGCCAGTATGAATGCCCCACTCTAAGTAGAGCTGACAATGACAAATGGTCGTAGCCAGTTAGGCTCAAACTTTTCGGGTTTCACTCTTTCTGTTTGGTTCTTTTGATTTTCCATGAGGACAAGGTCTCCTACCTCAAATTTTTGTGGCTTTACTTTCTTGTGACAGTTTCTTCTAAGGCGATTTTGATAGCCTTGTAAGTGGTTGAAGGCATGCTATCTTCTTTCATCTAGTAACTCCAGTTCATTGAGCCTTGCTACTTTGTAGTCTTCATCTGTAATTAGATTCTTCAATGATATCCTTAGGGATGGGATTTCCACTTCGAGGGGTAGTACCACCTCTAATCCATAGAATTGGGAGAAAGGAGTAGCTCCTGTAGGTGTTCTCATGCTAATTCTGTATGCCCATAATGCAGGACTAAGTTGTAAGTGCCAGTCTCATCCTGATTCGTTCACTATTTTCTTCAAGATCTTTAAAATTATTTTGTTTGCAGCTTTGGCTTGGTCGTTCCCTTGAGGATAATAAAATGAAGAGAACCCTTGTTTGATATGGAACTGTTCACATAGCTCTTCAACATCTTTTTTTTGGAAAGGCGTACCATGATCTGTCGGGATAGTTTGAGGAATCCCGTATCAACAAATGATGTGTTTAAGTATGAACATTGATATCTACTTTTCGGTAATGTAAGTGAGGGGAATTGTTTCCACCCACTTAGTGAAGTACTCTGTTGCTTCTATGATGAACTTGTGTCCATTTGTTGAAGAAGGTATAATTTTTCCCACTGGGTCAAATCCCCACATAGAAAATGGCAATGGTGATGTGATAAGACTTAGTTCTTGGGTTGGTGCATGGATGAGGTCTCCATGAATCTGACACTGTCTACACCTTTGTACATGTTTGTGTGCATCTGTCTCTATTGTGGGCCAATAGTATCCCATGCGGATGATCTTCTTAGCTAAGTTGTTGCCACCTTTGTGGGTTTCACAAATTCCTTCATGTACCTTGTATAGAGCTCTCTGGGATTCCATGGAAGTGAGACATCATAGTAGCGTTCTGTCTAGACTTCGTTTATATAAATTAGTTGAGAGGATGGTATACCTAGAGGCTTGGCAGATGAGGGACTTTCTATGGTTTCTAGATGAGTTGGGAGGTAAGATACTATTTTGGAGGTAGTTGTATACATCTTGGTACCATGGGGTTTCAAGACCAACAAGGATGCATGTTGATTCTTTGATGGATGCTTGATGTGATGGCACCAATAATTGCTCTACTAGAAACTGGAATCGTGTTTCGTTGCTTGGCATATCGATCAGTGATGCTATGGTAGCCATTACGTTTGCAGCTTTGTTCTGAGCTCATGGTACTTGCTCAAAGAAGATGTAGTGGAACTTGGTGTGCAATATTTCCATCTATTCTCTGTATGGTATTAGCTTCTCATATTTTGTCATATAATCATTGTTGACTTGGCTAATGACCAACTGTGAATCTCCATCGACCTTAAGGTTCTTGATTCTCCATTGAATTGCTATCTTTAAACCGATGACCAGTGCTTCATATTTTGCTATGTTGTTTGTGCAGGGGAAGTTGTGTCTGAAAGATTTTGGAATTGTATCATTATCTGGAGTGACAAGCACTATTCCTGCCCCTGCACCATGGTTCGTGCACGACCCATCAAAGTATAGTTGCCATACCTCGATTGTTGATTGTAGTATCATAATAGATTCATCAGGAAAGTCAGAAATGATCGGCTAATGATCCTGAATAGGTGCCTCTGCTAGTTGGTCCGCAATCACTTGCCCTTTGATGGACTTCATGTCTACGTACTCAATGTCAAACTCACTTAAGATCATTACCCACTTTGCAAGTCATCCGGTGAGCGCTGCTTTTCTTAGGAGGTACTTTAAGGGATCAATATGTGCGATCAGCTTTGTTTGGTGACTCAACATATAATGTCTCAGCTTCTGGGAAGCGAAGACAACTACAAGGCATGATTTTTCAATTGGCGTGTAGTTGAGCTCATATCCTACCAATGTTCTGCTTAGATAGTAGATGACCCTTTCTTTACCTATGTCATCGTGTTGTGCCAAGAGTACGCCTAATGCTAATTCTGTTGCTGAGATATATAGGAGCAATGGTTTGCCTTGGACTGGTGGTACCAGTATAAAAGACTTGAGAAGGTAGTCCTTGAATATTTAAAATGCTTGTTCGCATTGCTCTGTCCATATGAATTTGATGTCTTTGTGCAGTAGATGTTGAAATGGGTGGCACTTGTCTGCTAGCTGAGCTATGAAGCACCTGATTGATTGGATCCTTCCTTGTAACCCTCTTAGTTTCCTTAGGTTCGATGGTGGAGGCATATCCAATATTGCTTTGAGTTTCTGTGGGTCTACTTCAATGCCTCTATGTGACACTATCAACCCTAGTAGCTTTCCTGCGGTGACCCCAAATGCACATTTCTTTGGGTTTAAATGAACCTTGTATTCTTGCATTCTATCAAAGATTGGTCCCAATACTTGCAGATGATACTTGCGTAGCATTGACTTGGCTAGTATGTCATCCACATAGTCTTCCACTATTTTGTGGATGAGATCATGAAAAACAGTTGTCATAGCCCTTTGATATGTTGCACCAACATTCTTGAGACCAAATGACATGACGTTCCAATAGTAAGTGCCCCAAGGACATGTGAAAGTTGTTTTATGTTGGTCTTCTGGCATGATCCTTATCTGATTATACCCTAAAAATCCATCCATGAGTGATAGAATTTGATGTCCAGCGGTTAGATCCACTATCATGTCAATATTAGGTTATTAGGTAAAGGAAAATCATCCTTGGGACAGGCTATGTTGAGATCTCTGAAGTCTGTGAAAATCTATATCTGACCACTGTGCTTTGTAACTGATATCAAGTTAGATATCTATTCTATGTATGGGATTGGTCTTATGAACTTGGCATCCAAGAGATTTTTCAATTCTGCCTTGACTAGCAATGCAACATGGGGATGCATCTTCCTTAGCTTATGCTTGACAGGTTTGGTGTTGGGTAGCAATGGAAGATGATGTAGCATGAGTTCTAGATCTAATCCTGGTATATCTAAGTAGGACCATGCGAATTTGATCATCCTTTCCTTGAAGAAACTAATGAATTGTTCTCTCTCCTCTGGGGTGAGTGATTTTGCCAAGTATATGTTCTTTGGGTTCTTGTCATCTCCCAAATTGACTTCCTCTATTTCTTCTGCTAGTAATGTCAATTTCTCCTCTATCAAGGGGAGTAGTTCCTTCTTTCCATCTTCTAGTACCTCAGTGAGGTTTTCACTAGAAGATACGTCTTATTTTAGCTTTTTATCATTTTTTTGTTCTTTTTTCCTTTGTGGACTGGAAAGAGGGGCTTCCTCCCCAAATTATGCTGATCTGTCGAGGTCAAAGGAAAAGCCTGCTTTGTGGTCTCTTGATGGCATTCCCTCTCTGAGTCCCATGAAGTCTGCAATAGCCTCATCATTCTCGAAGACATCCATATTAGGCGGTCCTTGTTGATCCCACTCTATTAGCTCCAGGTGTACAAGACATAGACTCTCATGTTGGTTTGACTCTATGTGGTTGAAAGGGATGACAGATATGGTTCCTACAAAACTAGACTATGATGTGGATGCATCAACTGAGGAATGGTAAATGACATGTTTATCTATGTAGGGTTGGTCATTAATGGATAGTTGGTCAAATAAGTCTTCTAGGTTTATGATAGTGTTTGACCAAGGGGAATAATCAGGGATTGACAGTTCAGAGTCATGAAGGGATCTCCACTCGTATTCGTGGGTGTCAGTTTTGATAGAACGCTCATCAGATGTCTCACTTCCTTTGTTATCATCAATTTCTATGTTGATTTTTTGTCGGGTTTGAGTGGTTCCCTCTTTGGCGAGCAACAGTTGTGCCAGTATGTTGCTTATTAAAACATGTTTTGAGTTGTGCCCCCAATGCATCTCTGCTATTTGTTCCTGACCAATTGGGATGTCTTGGATTATAGATCTAGTTCTTTGTTTCCCATAGCCTAGCCCTCTTTTGTTTCTTTGGGTTGGCGGGAGAGACAATTCCATTAAGCCTTGTTGCCTTGCCCCTAGACCAGTCATACCATCATACCCAAATCTTTGTAACATTGTATAACCATTTCCATAGTTTGACAAGGGTAGGGGTTTTCGAAATGTCTCTTGTGGATCTTGGTACAATCACATACTGATATCTTGCTCAAATGGTTTTTCCTCTATAATGTCTCCCCATCTGACAAAGGTTGTGGGCGGACATCTGAATAGAATAGGCTACGGAGTTTCTGTTATAATAACAGGTTGTGGCATGCCATAAGTTCTTGGGCTCTGAGGCATGTGTGTGATGGTGAAAGCCTCCTCATATCTGTATTCACCGTAACCCTTGTTGGTAATAGATATTTTTCCCTCTTTCCATGTGACATCCTTAGGATTTGAATCTGAAGAGGAGGGGATTCTTGCATCTTGGTTTAGGGGTACCTAGTTGTTAGTGCTGATTTGGACCACATTACAGTATTGGGAAGGTTAGGGATCTCCCTCTATGATTATTTCTTCTCCCTGGTGTGGGAATTTTATGCATTGATGGTATGTTGAGGGTATGACTTGCATTTAATGTATCCATGGTCTCCCTAGCAACATGTTGTATCCCAACTCAAGATCTAGGATCTGGAAGGGAGTGTTTTTTACCACTGGACCAATACAGACATGTAGAATGATAATACCTTTAGAGGATCTTTCCTCTTCATCGTAAGCTCTAATATTTATCCTCCTCGTGACATCAATGCTTGATTCTGAATAGCCCAGTTACTTGATTAAATTTAGAGTACAGATGTTTAACCCAACTCCACCATCAACAAGGACTCTATGCATAGTGCTTTTGTGGACCTGGACAAGCAAGTGCAAATGATCATTATGCAGGGGTTTATGCGGTGGAACATCATGATCTGTGAATGTGGCATGTTTGTTAGCACCTATATGGTTAACCATTGTTTGGAAGCTCTCGAGTGTTATGTCCCTTGGGATAGCTGCATTCTGAAGGGCTTGGTCAAGTGCCAGTTTATGCTGGGGAGATATGCATAATAGGTCAAACATGGAGATCTGGGAAAGTGTGCTCTTTAGTTGATCCACTATGCTCGGCTGTGGATCTGAGGTTGCATTACGATTGGTAGGTATAGAAGATGAGGATAGTACTCCTTGTAAGAAAACTCTAGTGTGATGTGTGGTTACAACACATTTGTTACCTTGGTCTTTGATAGTGATTGTAGCAACATGGCTATCCGAAGGATTGAGGCAATTGATAATGTTATCATTATTGGTATATGTATAGCTGACCTGTTTAGACGATCCACCAGACGCGGATGCTTTTCCCTTGTTGTGATCATGAAAGGTGTCATTGAAGATAGTGTGATCAATTGTTCCTTTGGCTTGGGTATTAGTTACATCGATGACCCCTGTGTCAATCAGATCTTGGATAGCGTGTTTTAATCGGTAATAGTTAGATGTTTTATGTCCTTTCACCCAATGAAACTCACAGAAGTCTTTGTCATTATACCACCTTGGTTTGTTAGCATCTTGTTCAAATTCCCTGATTTCTGGGAGGGTGATAGTGTTGGATTGTATCAGCTTGCGTAAAGATGATTCTATTGGCTCTCCTAATGGTGTGAAATCTCATTGCTAGAATTGAAAACATGGTTTGTGTTGAGTCTATTGTTGACTATTTGACACAATGACCACTTGGACAGTGGGAGGTTGGTTTTGGGTGTATGTTTGTTGAGTGGGCCCTGTGGGTTGTTGGTTGGCCATAGGTGCGCCTTGCAGTGACACCTTGGGTTGTGCGTAGTTGATTGTCTTCACATCAATGACACCTTCGTTGGTGACATTTTTGTTTTTTGTTCCACTACTTAGCTTTGTTCGTTGCATTTTGTTTGTATTCATTTGTGTTGGATCTACAATGATTCCTCGTTTGGCTAAGTTATGTTCGCAATGAACTCCTCGTTCGATGAGTTGTGTGAAGTTCGGAGCTAATTGCAATTCTGTTGTGAATGACATATCTAGGATTAGGTTGTCAACGAACATGACTATTAGGTCTTGTTCGGGCACATCATATGTTATGTGGTTTGCAGTATTCCTCCATCTCTATAGGAACTTCACAAAAGACTCTCCCTCCTTTTGTTTGATATTGCAAAGGTCCTTGATACTGACCTTGCGCTCGATGTTGTGATGGAAGTGAGCGATGAACTTTTCAGCCAGTTCACCCCAAGACTGAATGCCATGAGGTAAATGTGAGAACCATTCCATTGCTGGTCCAACCAAGCTTTGTGGGAACAGACGCATTAAATATGTCTCATCATGGGTGACTTTGACACAACTAGCAGAAAACTCTCGGATATGTTCAATAGGGTTGGTATTTCCCCTATATTTGTCAAATTTTGGTACCGAGAAGTGAGTTAGGAATGGAGACATCTGAAGAGAATGGTCAAAGGGGTATGGGTATAAATCCTCTACGGTATAGGATTTGGTTTGCCCTTGATTTTGCATATCCATAATTTGGGTTTGAAGGGTTTGCATTCATTGCATCAACATGTTCATTTGATACTGAGGCTAATGTGTGACAATGTTCCTTTGTGTTGTAGTGGATATGAGTTTGTGCCTCTGTGCCCCTTGAGTAGGAACATAAGATTTCATCCTGGGGAATTGATATTGATTTCCCACCACATGGTTTTGAAATGGGGGTACATGAGTAGCCCATGGTGGGTTTTGATGCATTTGTTGTTGGGATTGGGAATGATGTTGTTGTTGAAACTATGGCTAATACTGTTGGGGTTGATATTACTGCTACTGAGGTTAGGGTTGAAATTGTGGCAACTAAAGTTGGGTTTCTGTTGCGGGGGTTGGAATTATGGCAACTAAAGTGGGGGTTGTTGTTGCGGGGGTTGGAAATGTGGCAACTGAAGCTGTGGTTGTTGTTGTTGGGGTTGGATTTGAGGCAACTAAAGCTATGGTTACTGTTGCTGGGGTTGGAATTGTGGCAACTAAAGTTGGGGTTGTTGTTGTGGAGGTTGGATTGATTTCAGAATGGGCAAAGGTGTAGGCTTGGGTGGGCACGAACTGTAAGTCATACCTGCAGAGATGGATCCCTTCGGGCATGAGGTGTTGATCCCAAGACTAGTATGAATTGACTGCATTAGTGACATAGTTTCATAACATTTGGTATTTAGTGGGATGGAAGGCATAGCATGAGAGCTTGATTGTCCAAGCCCTGAGACCGAAGGTGGAGGCATACTAGTGACCATGGGTGCACTTAGTTGTGAGCCTGTCATGCTTTGAGTGGAATATGTGCTTGCATGGTTTGTACCATTGGTTTGGATGGGTATCATCTGTGTCAATGTGGGTATTATCAATGGTGGAAAGATTTGAGAGATAATAGACAGTATCTGAGGAGATTGAATTGTGTTTTGACCTGCGAGAGGGTTTTCGGGCCATATAGTCGATACACTGAATTCAGCGGGGAGTTTGACTCCCTTCTTTATCAGCATGGCTAAGAAGCATTTAGGATTCCTCTCTACAACATCGTCAACCACCTGTGTGGAATAAGAATCTTGCTCTCTATCCTCAAGTTCCTCTTCTGTGACATTTTGGAAAAGAGCTGACCCACGGGGTTGTTCAATGAACAAAGTAGAACTGGTGTTTATAAAAGGGTCATCTTCTCTCTCTATTTCCCAAGTGGGGAATCTGTTGATATATGACTCATCAGGTTGTGTTCTAGCCTTTGACCTTGTGTAAGGCCCTCCATGAGGTGTTTGAGACATAGTGTGGTCCAAATTTTATAACTAAAACAAGTGATATAAAGCAAACAAAGAAGAATATCCTTTCTAAGGAAGTTCGAGTTATGTTTTGGACAAGGGTAATTCTAAGGTCAGATGTTGATTTATCTTGATCTCAAAGTGGTGATGATGTAAAAGATAAGATTTGTCGACCTTTGCATTGGACAAAGTCACTTGATAGAGATAATGATGATGTTTGATATGATGGGATCAAGATATTTTGAGTCTGAGATTTTGAAGTAACAATGTTTTAGACAATAATCATGCTTTTCAGAGAATGGATGATCTTTAATGTTTAGAGATTCACACAATGTTCTTCACGTTTTCCTAGAATAGACACTAGTTTTGGACACCAAATGAAGAGTTCTTTCAAGGTTTTCAGGTCAAAACAAGAATAATGTATCTCTGGTCAAATGTGGCACAACTCCATCAATTATGAAAAAGTAAAAGGTGGATTGCGGTACTTTATCACCGATTGCGGTAATAAACAAGTCGATTGCAGCAATAAACAAGTTAACCGCAGTAGAATTCCGTCAGTTGCGGTAAAATGCGGGCAATTGCGGTAAAAGGGGAACAATCTCAAAAAAAACAAGAGGATAAGTATCATTGTCTAACAATTTTGATATTTTGGAACAAGGCTTCTGATTTGCAAGACAATTGAT
Organism: Thuja plicata; assembly: GCA_018584345.1. Taxonomy (NCBI): domain Eukaryota; kingdom Viridiplantae; phylum Streptophyta; class Pinopsida; order Cupressales; family Cupressaceae; genus Thuja; species Thuja plicata. Next base: position 634,608 of record MU228359.1, on the reverse strand, counting down.
GTTGACAACCCTAGACTTTAACACGTTTGACTCGCTTTGATAGTTTGGATGTTTGTTTTTCATTTTCAAAAACTGATCAAAGAACAAGCATGACAGACACTGTGTTTTGAACAATGAAGACTGACAATGTGTATGTTCTATAATTTTTTCAATTTGCAAGGTTATCACGAGGTCTCAACAATGAACAGTCAGATTAATCTAGGTAAATGGCTTCATAATACAATGTTATAGGCCCAATGCTTGAATGTCTGTTAGCTCACACAACAGTTGTCACACTACTAGGACACGAAGGTCCATGACGTATGCACCCGTGTTTTTTTCATTGCTAGGTATTGTTGCCATGGAGTGAAGATTTTTTCACTGCACAGATACCGTGGGACACATATGTTGGAAATCTTTGGGGAAAATTTTGCAACACCTTGCACTATAATAAGGTACTTGTTCAGAGGTAAATCAGGTTGGTCTCTAAATAACAAGGTTGTAGTAAGGGTTTATGGCATCTATCCAATCAGTTTGTACGTGTGTGACTCACTTAAGAGCCTAGTTGACCAAGCTGGCTCCTTAGGGATATTCACCCGATCCAGACTATCATCAACACACCTCGCCTGAGCTTGGCTAGATAAGATGGAACTTTGGTTCACGCCTTGTTTATATACCGATCAGAAGGATTACTGGTTTAAGGTCGTTCTCCAAGGAAGAAGCACATTCCCCGGATAGGCCTTTCTAAAAAGTATAAAGGTTTTTAATCTAACAAATTGTGCAAGTGCACCCAAAACTCAAGACACAAGGTAAATCGATTAAGCTCTAAAAATTTGAAATGTGAACTAAGATAGACCACCATGCAAGCACAAGTGTTCAGTTTTAAGCCCAAAAGTAGGTGTCGATTGCTTGTTCAATTTTAATGCACCAAATCGAGAAATTCTCTGCCTTGTTCAATTTTAGTCCCCACATCAATTTTAAGCCCAATTTTGAAATGTGAGATGTGTGACAAACACTATTCTTTTTAAACCCAAATCGACAAGTGAATGAATTTTATTTTGTATTATCTTGCCTCCTCGATTCGAACCTGTCAAAAGAAAGTGTTTAGTATCTCAAAAAAATGAAAGCTTTTCAATTCAAGACAACAGAATATCTGAAAACTCTGGGATTATTGAGATTGCTAAAATTAATGGTGACTTTATACTTACCTGCGAATCTGTTAATTGAATCAATGTACCTCATGTATGCTTCGCTTTGATCTTCAGCTATCATTGCGAGAATAGCCCTTTGTTGTGATCGATAGTTGATGGTTCTCCTTCTGGTAGCTCTTAATGCTCTAGCACCTAGTATGCGTCTGATTATCCTCTTCGCCATTAGTCATTTTCTCAATCCTACCAAGAAATCAAGAAAGAACACACAAAAAGAAAACTTTTTCAAACATCTTTCTTTTTTGAAAATATTTCTTAGAAAAATAAAATAACAGAGAATAAAGTCCTTGTATAATTTCAAGACCTTTCCAAAAATGTAACTGCAGACACCCTAAAATGGACAGGCTTGCGACTTTACATTAAAAACACTAATTTTCATCTATTAATTAATAGTTTTAAATCATTAATTAATCATCTATTTTCTTCTAAATTCATTCCCAAAATCATCTAATCAGATTCTCAAAATTAATTAAATAATTAATTTTATTTAATAAATTAGCTTTAATTGATTAATTACCATTAATTAATTAATTAAACTCAATTTCCTATAATTTAAATTCAAATATTTAAACTTACTAATTAAATTCTTCCGATTAAATTAATTTCAATTAAATTAATTTAATTTTATCAAATAAAGCAATTCTTAATAAAAAAGAATTCAATTATCTCACATGTTGAAAACATTAATTAAATAAATGAATTAAATATTCATTTACCTTCAAAGAGATAACTCCAATCAGATCACATGGGTTACTCCACTCATCTCTCCAGTCCACATGGGTAACTTCACCCACCTCTTCAGTTCAAAAAAGTAACTTATAATTAACTCTTTAGTCAACCAAACTCTATCTCCTCTTTACCAAATGAAGAGGTGGAGTTTACTGATGGCTTCCCAATTCCTTTTAATCTCAACCATTCATCTCCCTATCTCTGGGATTGATCTCAACCATTCATTTCATCACCAATTCCTATATAATAAACCCTTCATAACCATTTGAAGGATCCATGATTTCAAGCTCTCATGCGCCATTACTATGTTAGTTTGGTTCTAGCATTCCCATCTTGCGATCACACACTCGTTTCAATTAGTGAATTCTCGACACTTCTCAAGTCATAGACGCTGCCCCGCCAATACTGAGCATCAAGAACAACATTTTGGAAGGAGTAGAGAGAAACAATAGAAGCTTCAAGCATCGTGGGGTTTGCAATTAATTGTTTTCCTTTCTCTTGCTTGTACATTTTATTGATTACGTTTGATTGTTATTCGTTTTAGTGGTATTGTGTACTTGATTTATATCATTTGTGAAACCTTTGCTACTAACCCTTGCCTTTGGAAAGCTTGAGAATCACAGAACACGAGAAGAGAGGCATACAATAACTTTTTTGATAAGTGTGGGTGTGAGATTACACCTTCATGAAATTAGGATTAGTAACAAAAACTCTATGGAAAGAAAATACTATTTAATCTAAGAATTGAAGTTAAAAGCCCATGACATCTCATGGTTCTCTATTTAAGCTTTGTTAAGAGAGCTCTCAGTCTTAATCTCTCCCAAGGACAATCCTAGAATGAGAAGTAAATGATAAACAATGTTGTAATCTAGCTCAAATGCTCCAAGATATGCTATAAAATCAACAAATGCTTCTAAACATGATACTCTAAATGCTATGCAAATGCTGAAATATTATCAAAAGCTCTCAAATGCTCTCCAAATGCCTATAATATGGATGCTTTGCTCTTGAAATTTATGGATCCCAAATAGAAAGAAAATGGCTTGTATTTATAGCAATTTCTCAAGGGTAGGGGGTAGAGTGAGTTGATCATGATCAAGCTTTGGTTGAGTCAAAAGCTTTGAGGTGTTTTCAAATGGAGAAAAAATTGAGTGGTTATCCTCAAAGAAATTAAGAATTATATAATTTAATCTTTTAATTAATTTAGCCATGTAAGGGTGAATAGGTTGGATTTGATCTTTTTGATTTAAACTATACAATTAATTGATTAAAATCAATTACATAATTTGATTAATCCCTTTTAGGCTTGAATTTAATTATTTGATTTCATGATTATTTAATCCTTTGATTTAATTTTATTTTTGTCCACTTTGCTTGATAAATGTCCATTTGATTTTATCCATTTTAATGCATTCATATGAGATTTGAGGCATTTGGCTGAGATTTACAATTTTGAATGCTTAAGATACACCTGGTCAAATTTAGGTGTCTACAAATGCCCCTCTTTGAATTGATGTGCGAAGCACATTGATTCAAAGAAAACTAGATGTCCTGATCATTGATTTGATACTAATGAGCTGATTGACTGATACGAAAGCCTGATATGAAACTCTGATATGAAACTCTGATTTGAAACCCTGATTTGAAACTCTGATTTGAAAATTGATTTGAAACCCTGATTTGATGCCCCACTGATAAAGTTTGAATTTTTAATGCCCGGATTTGATATAAGATATGATGCAGAATCCCAGTTTGATGTTATGATGATGCCCCCTCATAAATGAAAGCATATTGATTCTAGATGTGAAAATTTTGATGAACACTGTTGATAGAATAGATCTAAGATGATTGCATTTCTGATAAACAATGGTGCTGAAAAGATGTCGAACAAATGCCCTAGTATGCAAAATATGCAAATTTGGTTTGACTGGCTCAAAAATCTCACAAAATTAGGGTAAAATAGCTTAAATAGGTTGAAAACCCCAAATTTACTATTCATTTTCACTTTTCACTATTGAGTTTTTGCTCTGATCCTCTGACGATTGACAACGATGGTGGTCCCCATTCAAGAGCATAGGTTCAAGCGAGCATGCCGATATCAGAGACCTCCTAACTACGGGCCTCCGATGAGTGATTCAAACCTTCCTAGTGCATTTATTGCTCTTTAAATAGCATTTATTACACGTTTTTAATGTTTTCTAGGTAGAAATTTGTGAAAATCCGCGTAGGATAGATAAAGAGTCACTTAGGGCAGAGAAAAGCTGCCTCCGCACGTTGAAAAGCCGCGTAGGAGAAATTCTTAGCCAGCTAAGAATTAGGGGAAAAATGCAACCCAAATAGCCAAAAGTCGCCTAGGAAACCCTATTTTTTAAAGGCCGCCTATGATACTTAAAAAGCTGCGTAGGACTTTAAAAGGCCACTTGCTTAGCAAAGTGCCACCTCCGATAATTAAAGTGTCGCGTGTAATGTTTTAAACACCGTGGGGCTTAAAAAGTCACGTACACTTATTAAAGTGCCGCCTACCATGAAGTTTGAAAACTGAGATAAAAATAGATGAAGTCTTTTGATCGAATGTTCAGATAACTCAATTGAATTCCAAGCTAGAAAATGTACATCCAGAATGTCACTTAGTGTTTAGGATATTAGAAAAATCATATTGATAAATGTTTGATATGTCAATCAGATTGATTAAAAATGATTACAAATTGTCCTTGTGTCTCAAGATCTAGAGGTTAGGAGCAATAAGTTGATGCACTCAAAATAGAGCAAGGATAGATTTAATGTGTTTGATTGACTTAGAATGGTTCACCAATAGAAAGACTAATATGATTCACTTTGTTTCAAAATGTAGGAGCATTACCGTAAGTTGCAGATACGGGGTGTTGCATCTTGGATTTTTATTTAGTTGATGAGCTCACAGCGCCTAAGCGACGGACTATCGAGACTTGTGGTCTCGATTTCCTTCTAGTTCTCCCTCGATTTCAGCTAAACCAAAGTCTTTTGATAGCTATGGCAGAACAATGGCACTCTAACCATAATACATTCCATCTACCACTCGGCGAGATGACTATCACGCCCGAGGATGTATATAGATTATTGAGGATCCCGACTCATGGAGAGCGGGTATATTATGATTCAGTGTATGATAGCAGTGTATGCAGACGGGTGTTTGGAGACAACACCATTGATGATGATTGTATTACTTGGGCACAGTTTGCCTTTTTTTACTTTGCCAGCATTGTTAGAGGCAGTGATCAGAGGATTACTTTTTCCAGATAGGAGAGGACATGGATTTGCGGTTGGATGGGGCCAGATACTGGAGGATTTGATTGCACATCCTCAGAGATTTGATTGGGGTTCTTGTGTATTAGTGCAGTTATACCATGATTTGCATAAGGTTGTATATAGGCACAGTGCAACTCTTTCAGCAGGTGCAGTTTTATTACAATTGTGGACTTGGAAGAATATCCCTATCACGAGACCAGTTTCAACATGAGTACGGGCCCGAGGGTATCCATATGCATTTTTGTATGATGGCATGGTTGTCCAGCATCGTCTAGGCAAGGTTGAATTTTGGAGACGTGCTATTGATGATATAGATCAGGTCATGTGGAGGCCATATTTGCTTTGTGAGAGTTGGTGAGAGGACAATGATGAGTTTCCATACATGTTTTATCCTCAGTGGATGATTGGTCGATCGCCACTAGTTATTGAGAGATTTTCCTTTTGGAGAGCGCTCTGTCAGTACGGTCGGGTTCAAGACATGCCTCAGGGTATGGAACTTTATGCTAGAGTATAGGATGAGAGATCTATGTGGGGAGCATAGGTGGATTATCAGTTGGCCTGCTTACAGATTGATCAGCTGGGCTACGTTATGTGGGATATGATGACGCATGTAGCAGATGCAGGCATGTTGACTAAGTATCGAGAGTGGTTTATGCGATATCACTTTGTCAAGTTTACAGATCCAATAGAGCCTATTACTGACGTGGATGAGCTTTTAGATGATGATGGAGATGATGCTGATGATGGTGATGATGGTAGGAGACCTCAAAGACATAGAGTTTAGAGAGCACAGAGAGCTGCAGGACCTTGGATGAGGGGTGGACATGTTAAAGGCCGAGGTGGTGGATTTAGGCAATTGAGACAAAGATTAGCACATGCATAGGTACCCCAGGGATAGGCTCCTGTTAGAGTTGGTGCAGAGTGGGCCAAGCAGAGACACATACGTGTTTAGGTAGCCAGACAGGTTCCAGTACAGGGACATATTCCTCAGGTTGATCCACAGAGTGGTACAACACCGGTGATACAACATGTACCATTAGCACCACAAGCACCTCAGGCTCCTCCAGCATCACAGGAACCTCTATTTCCTCCCATTGAGGATGGCCTAGTGCAGGATGTTTGAGGTTTACAGGAAAGGATGACTGTAGTTACTATATGATTAGATCAGGTTTCTACTATGCTGCAACAGTTTCTGACTACATTAGCTCAATTACCTACCAGTGCGAGCACTAGTCAGGTACCACATAGTACACATGATAGACCATGTGATAGGGATCCTGATGGGGTAGGGGGTTCAAGTACATGTATTGTTGGAGATGGATCAAGTACCCCTGTTGGGTCATGAGATAGATCTATGATGTCTTGATATTACATTGATGATGTATCATATGTATTTTTTATCAGGACTTTGATGTATGAATTATTTGTTGATGTACCTTTGATGTACTAATTTGTGTTACAGACATTAATGATGGACATTTATCTATGATGATCTTTGATTCTTCTTTTGATGATGTTGTTATGAGATTTCCTTTTATGCATATCTACATGTTTCTATGATGCATTTATTTCTATTATGCTACGGATGCAATGTCTTAGAGTAGGACATAGATAAATGGATGCAAATGATGTTAATGCAACTTATTTCTATATGCTTTTCTGATTTAATCACGATGTATGGATTATGAAATGCAATGATATGGATGCAATACTTAGTCATGCAATGGTAAATGAATGCAACTATCCTTTTGACTTTTTTGGATGTATGCAATTTAATTTATGATGTGCAATTCTAAATGATGTCAAAAAATGAATAATGATTAATGTTTCTTTTCTTTGATTTTCACTTGATATGTATATATAATGATTAATGATTAATGATTTATGAATGCAAAGGATAATCTCATATTGATGAATTGAAACCATTAAGTTGATGAAGTGTTATCAACCATGAATTTCCCCCTTTGAACTTGGAAAAGATGCTAAAAAGAAAAGCCATTTTAAACTAACTTGGAGATGCAATTAATCTAACATGAAGATGCAATTAATCTAACATGCAAATGCAATTAATCTAACATGAAGATGCAATGCAACTAATTGTCCTTGAGGTTTTTGAAAGAAATGTAAATAGAGATATATTTTCATCATTGAGCGTTGTGGAACTAGGAGTCAATACAATCCTTACTGGTGCCACTACGACCATAAGAATATGAATATGACTTTCTCTCATGTGGTAACCCCTTCTACAAAACCAAGTACAACCCTTACTAGTTGAATGACCAACTATGAGAGTATGAATACCAGTTTGATCAGATTCAATGTTGCAAGTGGATGTTGGTATTTAAGATATTGAAAATCTAAATAGCCAAGGTATCCTTTTGCGTGAACAAGCAAAGGTTAACCCTCCTTCCTATATGAATTTCCTCGATGGTTCTTTGATGACCATGTCCTTAGAATTCACACAAGTTAAAGGATCTACCTCAAAACAGTCACTCAAAAGCTTAAGAAAACATCACGTCTCTATCATTGCCAATCTAGTCGAAACATCATCGATTGGCTAAAAAGAACATGAATCGAAAAAGGTCAATGAAAACTCATCAAAATTTTGAAGTGTTTGGGAAATGTATCAAGATTTTCAAATAAGAATTCCAGACAGTCTGATCATTTAGGGTGTGTCAATTTTTAATCCTGATAAAATAAGGTTAATGAAGCTCAAGGATCATGTTGTAGGATCAAATTGTTTAGGGTTGAACAATGATATCCATCAAAGGTTCTCAAAATATCTCTCTTTTGAATCTAAAAATTTGCTTCTGATGTGTGACCAAGATGTTGCACTATTGAATCCATTTGGTATTAAAAATCTATGATGCGTGCCCCCAATTGAAAAATGTGATCAATGTGAAACTTAGGGCAACTGAACCTAGAATGCGACAAAAATGCAACTCTGAGACTTTATTAGGACGATGCACAAATGACGGATGCAATGAGGATATGGACAAATGAGATGATGAAATGCAATATGTACAAATACAACTAGGAAAGACCTAAGGGACAAAAGGCACCTGTTTCCAGGTTTTCACCTCTTGGGATTATTGTTTTTTCTCTTTTTTTTCTTTTTTTGCTACCAAGGTGCCTATTTCTAGGTTTTCACCAAGGCACTTTTTCTCTTTTTCAAATGTTTTTGGCTTTTGAGTTTTCTAATTTTTTTTGTATTTTGACTTTTTCCATTTTTTTGGTATTTTTGACTTTTTCCATATACAAAGTGATGTTGACTCGTCTAATACTCTCAACTTATACTCTTTCCTCTGATACTCTTTCCTCTAAATCAGGTTTGAAACCTCTTAAGATGAATGTTATTGATAGGTTCTTGCAATTCATCACCATCACAATCGGCCAATTTGTAGGTCCCTATTCCAAATGAAGAAACAATGACAAAAGGACCAAGCCAATTTGCTTCCCACTTTCCTTTCTTTTCTCTATC
>MU228359.1:578301-596616 GCA_018584345.1 Thuja plicata | reverse complement strand
TTTGATGAAATTAAATTAATTTAATTGAAATTAATTTAATTGGAAGAATTTAATTAGTAAGTTTAAATATTTGGATTTAAACTATAGGAAATTGAGTTTAATTAATTAAATAATGATAATTAATCAAGTAAAGCTTAATTAATTAAATAAAATTAATTATTTAATTAATTTTGGGAATTGGATTAGATGATTTGGGGAATGAATTTAGAGGAAAATAGATGATTAATTAATGATTAAAAAACTATTAATTAATAGATGAAAATTAGTGTTTTTAATGTAAAGTTGCAAGCCTGTCCATTTTAGGGTGTCTACAGATACAAAAAAAGTTACTAGCATGGGGTGGTAAGTACTATATACCATTTAAACTAACCTTGAGTTTATGACTCCAATATACTATTTTATTAATAAGTTTTTTTTGCTAAGTCTATTACTTTCATGAGTTCGTTGAAGTTTTTATATTTAATTTTTGTCACAGGATGACATGGATCCCCCACATGATAGAGGTCGCGGGGATGCTTGTCCCTCCCATTATTAAGCAAAGGTAAACCTTATTGTAATCGTACAAATTAGATAGTTGAAAAATGTTATATTATTATGTTCTTTTATTTAGGGTTTTGGAGTTATTCTAATAGTTTTACTAGTATTCCTGTCACAAATTGATGTTCAGGATAGAGGAAAAGCACCTATAACAACAAAGGCAATAGTTGTAGATACGGATGATGATATCCCAACTATCCCTAACCTTGTAAATATAGTGAAGAAAAAATTAAAAAAAATCAGTGCAGAAATTATTAACATTTTGGATGATCCAAATCCAATTGAGGAGATGTTGAAGAGGACATATGAATTGATGTCACAAGCATGTCGTTATGAAGTAAGCAGTAATGAAACTTTAGTTATAACAAAATTTCAATAAAGGTTTATATTTTATACTCTTTTATGTCATGAACTAAAATATGTATGTGTTCTTATTACAAGAATTTTTGTTTGCTCAAGTACCTGTCATGGACATCACAGTGAGATTGGTACTAGCAGAACTCCCACCTCAGGTAAAATAATCCTTAAGTTAACAAGTTACAAGGAATTTTTTCTTTGGAACATTCAAAAACTTCATTGGAATTACTCATTATAAGTGTACATTTTTCATTGGACTTATTGATACCGTAGATACAGCTATATGAAAAGGTACAGTTACAACTAATTCAAAATCTCTAAGAAAATCTTCACTCAAACTTTATTGAAAGCTACTCTTACTTTTATTATTTCAAAATGTCTTTGCTAACAATGTATTGTTCAGGTCATCAAGTGCAAGTGACTCCTCCTAGAAGGAACGACCATTCAAGATTTCCGAGTGCAATGTCGGCAACAAGGAGCATGCAAACATCGACTCCTTCACGCCCGATAAATCCTTGTTTTTTCTATATTTCATTTTGTGTTAATTATGATTTGATAATTTGTACTTTAATCTTGGGTGCATCTCATAATGGATTAATATTGTGCAATAGGAGATACACCGGTGACTGCTACCCCGGATACAAATCAGAGTACTTGTATTGGTGATAATTCACCATCATTTCTTGGATCTACCTGTGTTTCTAGTATGGGAGTTATGCAGACGTCATTGTTGATGGACGATAAAGAATTGATGCCTTTAAAATGTCTTAAGCTTCCAGGTACTTAAAAATTCTTATTATTTATGTTGTAATTGTAATTTACTTATTCATAACAAGTTTTGGATTGATGATCACATGACATTTTTGCAGGGAACGATTGTTTTTATAAAATGGTTTATGACTTGACATTAGAGATATTCGGGCCCACCATACGTACAGGGTGGAACATCATAAGTGAACTAACCCTATCCCACTATTTTTATTTCATATCATTAATTGGTACAATATTTTCCATTCATTACATTTATTTTACTAAATTCAAGGTACACAACTTTAGTTAATTTTTCTATCTAACAATTTTGTGTTTTTTTCTTAAAAGGTGGAAATTACAAGAAAAAAATTAAAAGAACAACTCATAAAAGATTTAGAGAATGAGTTTGGTAGTAACATTTTTGAGGAAAATTTTTTTATAGAAAAATTTCCCAAACATCTTAAGACTGTGAGGGACTCATATAGAAGGAGTCTCGTCTAGAACCCAAAGTACGAGTGTCCTCCCTTTATTTTAGTGAGGCATTGGAATGACTTCATTTTGGATGCAAAGGAGAAAGGGGATACTCAAAGAGGAACTACACCATCAAATGAGAAAAGAAGGTATGTGATAGTATTAACTACCAGTAGAATGTAATTATGCACTAATTAGTGATATTTATGCCTATATAATCTAACATATTTCAAACTTTTTATAGTTTGCAGGACACATCAAAGGCTACAAAGGCCAGACTACAAAAGATTGGCCAACAAAAACTTGGCTTTGGTGGTTATTCAAAAATTCAAGCACGAATTGTAAGTAGCAGTAAATGAAATTTCAGAACTAAATTTTTATAAATGGTAAATAATTTTGTTTAATCAAAAAATACAGAGCTCAAAATTTGATTTAGAGGCCACAAAAGAACACACAAAAAAATTGCCTTCAAAGAAGGCTGTCAAGCTATGGTTGAACGCCTACGCCAAGCTTCCACTGGCCCAACCCAAGAGTCTTCTACATCGGTTGAACAGGTAAATATGACAAATAAAAAATATTTCAAAATTGAATACTTGAGCAATCTATTTTTTGTTAATTTCAAACATAAATTGAATTTTTTGTATTTAAAAATCAAACAATGATAGCAATGTGCATGACATTGCAATGCGGCCTTGTAATCCTAAGACAAAACCTACGCCGCATGACGAAGGCCCTGATGTGCATCGTAGTGTCAATGGAGGTGTTCATTTGCTATTGAAAATTAATTATGTAATTATTAATACAATTTAACATCTTAAATTGAAATTGGTGTAACATTTTTGTGTATATTTTAGAGCATATAGAATGTCATGCTAAACGAGTGGAGGATGTTCGGAGTGATCACCATGTTGACTTTGGGGATGATGAAAATGTTATTGTAGATGATGTGGCACAATCAAGTAAAGAAAATCTATGTTTTGTTCTTTTAAATTTCTTTTTTGATTTATAGTTCTTTTAATTAATGAAATACTTGTAACACTAATATAAAATAGTGTGAATTTAACCCATGTAGTTGTTATTGGAGAAGACCCCCCTTTGGCGCAACAACCTCCTCTTCCTGAACACGTGATGAAGAGACATGTGTTGAGATCAAAAGCAATAGGGGAGGGGAATGACGAGGATATGGATGATCCTCTTAGCCATTACCTTAAAAAAATAAACAAGAAACAAAAAAATAAATGATTGTAATTAACATTTTTTGCTAATGAAAGAACATTATCTTAATGAATGTAATTTTGTACTAGTAAATGTTGATGAATGTTATGTGATTATAATGATTGAATGTTATATTTCAAAAATGGATGAATGAATGAATGAATGAATGTTATTGGATGTTAATGGGGAATTTAGAGTGATGTGGGGGGGGGGGGGGGGNGGGGAATTTAGAGTGATGTGGGGGGGGGGGGAGGGGCCAAATGAGATTCCACCTTCATGTGGTTGGCCTTTTTAAGTAGAGAATATTAAACTATTCTCAAAACCAAGTGAATCTCAAACTAAACCAAGGACAAGTACCTTCAATGCAGATCCAATGGCTAGACACTCTCATAAGTCATATTCCTCAAGGACAAGTACCCCTCCCTAGGTACACTCAAGTCCTATTCTCTTTGCATACAATTCTTATTATTATTCTCTGTAGCAAATACTTTTTTGTGTTCTTTGTAGGATGATTATCTTGATTGCTTTGGTGATCCAAAGACTATTGGAAAGTTGAGGCCATTCTATAATCTATATCCAATAGAAACTTGGAAGGTAAATAGTTTTTTGCCTTTACATCCTTCGAAGGTAATTTTGGACTCAAATGTGCGTTCATTTAGAGTCGGGCCTTTTTCAGTGGCTCTTGTTTGCTTTTGAATTACATTGTTAAAATCGATTCAGAATTGAGCTGAGAAAGAGTGGATTACATGGAGAGAGTGAAAGAAGATTCTCTTACTAAATTGAACTTCACTTTCTAATGTGTGTAGATATACCCAAGTGACTGACTCTGCGGGGAATAACAACAACACATACATAGGTCAGTTTTAGCATAATTTAATTTTGTAAAGTTTATGTGCTTTTTAAATTATCATGATAAGCAAATTAAATTCATAGAAACATTGAATAGATGTTCCCAAGGAACACCATATTAGGTAATGCAGATTGTGAATATCTCTTGTATATTTGGAATTTAATTATAACATGCTTATGCCTTGGTTAGGGGTTTGGTTTGTACTTCTTGCCTAAAACCTTCCTAGTGTGTTTAACATTCACGTTATATTAGCATGAGTATTTCATATAGATGTTAGAAACCATTATAGTGTGACTGTTATAAAAAAAAGTGAATAGTGACCTACCAAAAATCATTTGATTGTCCATATATTAGATTAAAACACTATTAACTTTAACAACGTATACTTCGTTTATAATTTATACTACTTTCACATAAATATATAGGGTCATATTATCCATTTAATTGCTAAAAACATCTCATACAATATGTTGGAAGATTCACCGTGCTTTACTGTCACCTTAATTTGACATCTCTTGTATTTTGCTCTTCAATCTCTATAATTGCAAGGATTAATCTCTATCACTATAATTTTACAATTTCTCTGCCATTGTTTACTTGCTCAGTGACCTTGCCATCATCCATCATTACCAAACTTCTCCTTTCCTAGTACTGTCATCTGCATAGTGGATGAATGTCCTTTAGTGGACTATCATCTTATCCCTCAAACTGTTAGTGAGTCATGTTATTGAGCCTCAAAACATTGTCATGTATCTTCTGTGGGACTGCCATCAAGAACTATTGCATGCTCAGTGTCATTTCGTATGACTGTCTTGGGATAACTGTCCTCATTGTGATGTTTCTTGTGCCTCTATTTGGACTTCTGGTGGTCTTCAAAAGCTTGTCTTCATGGTGAATATAAACCCTTTAAGATCAAATTTTTTTGACAATAATTTTTTTACCACCGAGTGTTCTAACTATAGTTCATCATGCCCTTGGACTAATTTGCTTTAATCAATTCAAAAAACATTTGTGATTGTCATATGACAATTTAGATTGTCTTCCATTTTTGCATTTTAGTTTCTTCATAGGACTAGCTCTTCTATGGTTTGTCTTTTTCATTTCTACAGTGCTACAATTATAAAATTTCCATCCAACATTTTCAAAGGTTGTCCTCATCTTGCTTGTAAGGTTTTATAGACGGTTTCTAAAAAACCTTAATATTTGGACTTATGACTGTCCATTTATTTCTTTGGCAAGAATGTCACTTCAACATGAAGGTTGTACTAATTGTCCTTTAGCACTGTCGTCTATCATCATTAATCATATATACTAACAACCACCTGCGTGGGTTTCCATAACAACATTAGGTATAACATATGTCAAAGTAACGTGTATACCCACACATACATGACATCAAGTCCATGATGTATACCAAGTGCTCAACAATGGATCCCTGATCCATATGATGAATATCAAGTCCATTATATTCATCAATTCATAAGAATAACTTAGCCATGAGCATAAATATATCCAACTAAAAAATATTATCTTATGAATTCACATAAGTATAAAAGTAACACAATGATCATATCATGAACAAAATCTTATCCACATAAGAGTAGAAAATATGATCATAAGAATAAAAATGTGTTCACACATAGAACCACATGTAATATAGTCTCAGCTATAATCAATAAATATAGACTCAGCTATAAAAGAAAGTATGATCCATACATACACAATAAGCTACTAAAGTATGCTCCATACATACATGCTAAAGTATACAAATGATGTATGCTCTATATATTAAGTATACTAAATGTAACCAAATGTAAAAACAAATATCCAACTATAGTTCTCTCATAGAAAAATCATAATTCATCCAATATCCATAGACAAATCTTAGACATAAGCATAAGAGTACTCACGTAAGTCTCACCACATAAGAGTAACCAAATTTGTCCAACATATAACTAGGTGCAATGTGATCACATATAGAGAAAGATGCAATAAAGTTCCCTCTATAAAGAAATGTATTCACACATATATATGATCAATAGCAAAGCATATATAAAGGATAAAATATATCCATATAAAGTATGCTCTCGTGCATACAACAACATTATCTCTAAGTATCATAATGTATGTTCCCATAACAACATGTGTCATAATAGAAATATGTCAAAGTAAATGTTCATAATGTAATGTATGCTCCTCATGCATAATAGGAGTATAATTGATGCAAGGTATGTTGCTAATCAGTTGTGTATGATCCCATACATAAGTATGACATATGCTAAGGTAAAGTATGCATCCCTGCATACAAAATAGAAATGTCAATGCAAAGTATGCTTCCATAGCAAGTAATCAACATGACATAAGGAAGGAGTTCATAACACAAAATTAAGTGAGCCCATGATTGAACTCCCTCTTAAACCACATACCCATATTAAGTCATACCAAGGTATATGTTACTCAAGGTGACCTACTCCTTCTGGATAATCCTATCTTCTCCTTCTAACAAAAACTCCCTCTCAAGGTATGTTTCTTGGTAGCTTGAATCTAACCAATAATGGAAGGGAAATTTGAAAGTATTCCTTAAGAGAAGATAATATGCACTAGGAGGTCAATCAGTTAATTGGAACAACTTGAAGTCTACTCATATCTTTCCAGCCAGTAAGATCCCGAAGATGTTTCATAGGAACCAATAATTAGAAGACAACCAATTGAATTTGTATTGGAGCATCCATTATGGAGGAGATCTTCTATTTTATCAGGATTTTTATAGCTTAAATGGAAGTTTCATTCTACCGTAAGGTGCAACACTGTGCAACTAGGAATGATATTCCAAGTATGGAGATGGAAGGTTATGACAGTGAGCTTGGTAGGATTTTCCATGATTTAGTGCAAGATATCAGATTCAGTGATAAGGTTTCATAGTGGACTGAGAAGCCTATCAACCTAGATGGATCATTTTGATTTCAAAATTCTAAGTCCCTTGTTTGAGGCGTACTTTTTATAGGGTGGGCAGTGTAATATTTTGTTTTAATTGTTCATATTGATAGACCTAGAATCTTTGTTCTAGGTGATGCAAAACTCTTTCTTAGTGTTTTGCAATATTGGTTGTCACTGTGTTGAAATATTGTAAGATTACCATGATACATTGTGAAACCCTCAAGGCTTTGTAAATAAGATCAAATCAACCATTAATCTATTCAAGAATTCACCGAGTTCTCTTTGGAATAGACATCATTTCTCTTATAACAACGAGCTCTAGAAAAAAACTATAAGAAAGAATACCCCCCTTTATTGCTTCTAACCACTCAAATATGATACCTTAAAGAAAATGTATGGAACCCTACTCCTTGACTTCTAGGTAAGTGTTGCTAGGAACACCCAAGGAGGAATTGGTGTCTAATCATTTGCAATTACCATTGGGATTCTTGCTACATTTTTTCTTAATAATGTCCAACTATTGATAATAAAAAATAGGGTGCAATGGATAACATGGGAAATCTATAGGGTGAATTGGAAGCCACGAGTAAAATGCTTATGTTAATGTCTTCTACTTAATATAAATGCTTATGTTGATGACTCTGAATTGGAAGCTATGAGTAAAATGCTTATGTTAATGACTCTGAAATCTTTGAAAGAGAAGCACTAGACTTTGTCATCAGACTCTAAAAAATAGGCATGTCCCTTCACGGACAGTGAACTCTAAAAAACAACTACACTTCTTATAGATTAGCCTTTGAAATCCTTATAACAATCACAATGTCTTAAATGATAGTCATAAAAGCCCCCATGGGTTCTTGAGAAACAATCGTACATCCTTAAAGAGCAGTCAAATTTCTTGAAGGACAGTGCCAATGCTTAATGTAACAATTTAGGTGGCACCATAAGGTTTGCACTATGCTAGGTCACCTGCAAACACATTTCTCATCCACCTACAAATGGCTTAACACTACAACCATTGAGTGACTCTTAGCCTTATGACATGTAATCTATAAATATATAATCATAAAATAGATTAGCATAAGGTATATGCAGACATACATACAGAGAGATTAGTAATAGGACTGTATATATAACTCAAGAGTATGCCATGTCCAGGGCAAATAGACAAATAAAAATATTTATACACTTTCAGTTCTATATTTGGCTTAAAATTTTCTCTATTTTCTCTCACAAGCCTTCTACACAAACAAATGTCTTTAAATCATCATCTAGAGAGTTGTCTACTATGGTTCAACTTGGGCTCCAGATCAGGCAGTTTTAAAATTGCCACTACCAAAAATTTCATCTTGTTGATTAAAATTTGTAGTTTAGAATAGTTGCATTAGATAAAAATGGACTGACATGATTGATTTATAATAGTGCCTACAAACTTTGGAATTTCCTCTTGATATATTAAAACTTTTATTTTGACATTTTTATTACTGTCATGTATCATAACATCATTGATATTGCAATGTGACCTTTATCACTATCATTATTTGATTGTCTTGAACATTCCTTTCACTATTCTTGCAATGCCATTGGCACTATCTTCATTTCATACTAATTGATCTTCTTTTCCTTTGATATGAATAGTGAATGTAACTGATGTAGAGCCAAGGAGACAAATCAACACCACAGGAACATATTTCGCAATAATGAGCTAGGACATCAAACTCTTCTTGATGTTTGACATGAACTCTTCAAGGACTACAAGTCAAAAACTTGGTTCTAACCTCAATCTCTACAACCCAAAACTTTGAACATCTTGAAATGATGAATATAACAGGATAAGACCATACATGGTCACCAAGAACATAAACAATGCATATTGGTTATACCTCCTCACAATCTGCCTTTACAAGCTAGTAGCCCTTTCATAGGGACTGTCAGACCATAACTTGGCATTTAAGCACTAAAATCATAAAGTAATTGCACACTATGATACCCTTTTCGACCATCCAAAACATATTAGAAAATAAGCATATGTTGTTTTGTAACAATGGCTTCAAACAAGGTTTGGTAACTCTAAATTTTTAGGCCTAATTAGGCCTTCGTAGACTACCCTCCTTCAATGAACTTAACATACCACCTTTAAGAGGATCCTTGACCATAAACACAATATTGGAAGCATTCAATACATTCTTTGAATTATCTTAAACGGGTTTTGTGATCTAAAATAGAAGCAAATGTCAATTTCAAATAGGTTGCAATCTGATCTAGACTCTCAACACCTGTTCCTCACTGACTTCATTGAACAAGGTCTTCATTACCTTGGATTCGTCAACTCACTGTCTTGTAGGATGGTCTAAACCACCATGAAAATTGTCACAAACAATTCTACTTACAACAAACATCAATTCCAATGATTAAACTACAAGAAATTCCATTGTTCTGTCTTTGCCAGTCTGCAGTCTAAGGGGACAGTCCCTAGGGCATCATGAAATTATGAGGAAACATTAAAACCAATTTCTAAAACCATCAACTAAATACAATACACTTTTCAAACCTTTAATGAACCAAACTATAGGGGTTTCCAACGGGTAGAATGAAATATATCCATTTTTTTCATACCACTGCTTACCCTAATGAGGGTTTCTGGTTGTCCCCAGAAAAATTGCCATAACTCACAAAATACACCATGAAAATGAACAAGAATAGATTCAAATGAAAGCTACTACACTGTCCTATCCTCTACAACCAAGGACAAATGATTATGTCATCATACAAGACCATGAATTTGACCATTCTAATAATATGATGTCATTTTCTTAATAATATATTAATAGATTAATAATATTATTTAATTTTTATTAAAAAATATATATATATCGTCACTTTTTTACCACCATAACGGTTTAGTTCGACGCTAATGCTATACTATCGACATAGTAAGCAGTCGACTGTTCGACCAACAACACCGTATAGCTCGATGCCAATGCCAAACTCACGACGTAGTCAACATTTGATGGTTCAACCAACCATTTGACTGTCTTGATGTTGGATTAGTCGACATGTCAACCAGTAGGTGGTTCGAATGTTTGACAAATGCACTATACTCTCGAGGTAGTCAACATTCAAAGGTTCGAACAAAAATACTGTATAGTTCGACGCTAATGCTATACTCTCGACGTAGTCACGAGTCGATTGTTCGACCAAGTGTGGTCGAAAATGATTAAAGATATGTCGATTATTCTTAACCAGCCATTTGTGAATTTTGATGTTCGATAGGTCGACATTTTGACCACTAGGTGGGTCAAATATTCAACACAAATGTAAAATGTCGAATAATTGACAAAGAAAGTTTGACAAGAATAATGGTAATTTGGTCGACTAATGAGCATTGAAAAATTGACTAATGCGCATTGAAAATTGGGCAAAAATTTACTAGTGTCCTATTAAGTGAGTTTGTAATGGTTGTATCATCAAGAGCTTCAACAATCAAAAGTCTACCTCTCCATTGTTGCTTCACCACACAACTTCCTTTTGCCTCACCTAGGAGTCCCTTCCTTACTCTTTCCCTAGTCTTTTATCAATCACCAGACCATCCATCTTACCCAACAATAGATCTTGGAAGATGCCTCTCTTCACCTTGCACCTTCTATCACCCAGCTTAATCTCCATTGGAGAATGGTCCTGACAGACTTTCTCTTGTATGACCACATACACACAACCTCATACCTTATTCTTGCAGCTAGATGGACAAGCACCTGCAACCAAACACATCAGTAACATAAAACATAAACATATTTCTCAACCTAGATCTTTTGTTGGGCTCTAATACCAATTTGATGCAGAGCATCATGGAAAACCAACAACCTTCTAGGGTCCAACTAATTCATCCTTCAATTCATCATATTTTTAACACTTTAGAGGCATTATCAGTCATCATGTTCACAAATAACCAATCATCTCCCAATCCCTTATCCTTTTCTAGGATTCAATCACAAGGCATTAATCAAACAATGTTCCTTAAGGTATCTATACCTTATCCTTCTCACATTAGGTCTACAATCAACATTCATTCACATGCTTGGTCTTCTTGTTTTCACACACAACCTTGTTAGCATCAAGGAATGAAATGCATTAATATTTCTCTTTGTCCTGTACTCAACACAAACATCTTCACATCATGTTTCTCTAATCACAATACAACACATTAGTCCATTCATCAAACAATGATTACCCTCTTGTTTTGATTAAGTAAAAATAGGTTTTGAAAGGACCCAAAACCTATTACAAAGAGCTCAAAGATAAACCATTAAAAGCATAACATAGTTTGTGCCACAACACCCAAGAACAAAAGCATGAAAAAAACACACAACAACTACTGAAATACAAAAGGTTGCACCAAAAGAGAAGGAACAAGACAACACAACAAAAATATAGGACAATAGAAAGAGACAACTAAATACATTTCATAAGGTCCTCAGCCTGGACCACCATTATCTACATCTGATCAACAGTATTCTTGAGCTCTTCTAGATCATTGTCTTCTTTGGCCTCAGTCTTCCTAGTGCACGTCCGACTGCGCTTTCCAGGTCCTGTAGCCTCCTTCAAGTCCTTCACCTCCTTATCACCTTTAGTCTGCTCCATCTTGTCGACCAGGATCTTAACATTTTCAATATAAGATTTGAGGCTGAAAAGGCTCTGCTCCCCGATTTTCCTCATAGTATTCTCCAATTTATCCACTCTTTATTGCAGAGTGTCAAGCCTACCCTTGAAATCCCCTTCAATAACCCTAACCTCTTTCTCTTTCAAGATTTCTTCTAGATTGCAAACCTTATCAACCATGGCAACACCAGATATACCCTCTTGTTATTGTGACTGTCATTGGCAGTTTTGATAGTATTCCACTCTACACCTAATAAATCTCACACAAGATATAATTGGGAAAATATCTCTGGTCAGAGTGTGGGAAACTAGGTTTTCTCCAACATATCAAAAATTGAGAGAAATCCAATTATCCAATTAAGAATTATGTCCCCCATACAGAGACTGAAATTTATTGTCAAACAAACTCACAAAATACAATGTTACAGGTTGCTAGGGCATCAGTTTACTTGCACAAGACAATATTGTTCAATACGAAACCAAATCCATTTGAAATATTGTAGAAGCTACTTGAGAATACCCCAAGATTATGTTTTTCCATCAGTTACATAACAAGTTATGATCAAACCCTTTGCCCATACCTCTGAGAATGAGGGTTCCAGATAGCTTTTGAAATAATCATTAGATCTCCTTGTATAATCCATGATCAAACATAAAAGTGGGTTAAAAAAAAACTAGATTCATTATTCATATTATCCCAACCAAATTAAGGTTTAAAACACTTCATTTCATGAAAGGGAAACAAAAAGTTTGACTATAACAGTAACTGTCAAACTAAACTCTCAACTCTTTATTCATATTCTAGTAAACTACATTACAAAACCTTACAAATGGTCTTCCTCTTACTTCCTTCCTTCCATATTCCTAGTTATGACCATCCCTTTGGTGATCCTTCTTACATTTTGCACAACTCCATGATTGTCACCCTGCCTGCTAACTAGGCATGACAAATAGAGGGTTACCTTAATAACTCTTGGCATATTCTTCCTCCAACTAACCACCATGCCTTGAATTCGACCTTTCTCTATAATTTTATAAGATCTTTAATGGTTTTAAATTTATAATTAACTCTTGGACCAATCAACCTTTTCATTTACAACTTATGGTGCAACATTTGCAAAATTTGCAATTTTGCAAAGTTGCACTTTTGTAGCTTTTTAGCAACTTTGCATTTTTTAGACAAAATGACTTGTAACTTTACATTGACACTTTAAACACCTTAAAATGGACAAACATGACATATGAAACCCTTTTTTAAACCTTTTAGACACATTTCATGTATTTTGAACACTTAAACCAAATTTGACCTTTCAAGACCTATATGGACAACTTTGACAATTTCATTACATTGCTTTCTCAAATACATCAAAATGACTTTGAATGACTCCTAGTACATCAAAAATTACTCAAGAACTCGTAAAATTTCATATTGACCTCCTAGTATGCTCTTGTTCTTAGGTGCCTCTGCACCACCTTCATTTCATCAAAAACATTTCTAGCTTCAACAAAATTCTCAATTTGTGAACCACTTGGTTCGTCCAAAGGCAAATTCATCACAAAACTTAGTTTAGGCAAAATTATTAGTTCATGAACCACTTGATTCATCAAATGGTTAAATCATTAAAAAAGAAGTCGATGATGTACAAGTAGTGGTTCCTAAAGAGTGAGTTAACTAGAATTCAATGCATCAATGATGTCACTTATTTGCGAACTAGTACTGACATAAAAAGTTCAATTGTAATAAAAAATGAGAATACAAAACTCCTCTAATTTGTGAATGACTTTCTTATGTCTTTCATAATGATGGCATATGGTCATCAAAATTTTCCTATGTTGAAGGTGGTTGTCCAAAGTGAAATGTTTATGTGGTGGGTGTTTCATTTGTAACTATTTAAATTGTTGGAAACTATTCAAATTTCCCAAGTAAAGTGTAAAAATGACAATCAATGTTCTTTGCAATGTAATTTGAGGAAATTTTGTAGGATTTGAAGATGATATCTACCAAAAATTAGGAATCATCATTAAGCACAACACTTTTCACAAAGAGAAGATCAAGAAGCAAGATAATATGCACAATACAACCTGAGAATTATGTATTGATTACACAAATGAAATTGGATACAATGAGGTTGAGTGACTTTCTCTTATATAAAGCAATAACCCCAAAATTAACAAAAAGCTAACTCAAACTAAAAAAGAAAACTAGAGCCATACATGCAAACTAGAGCCAAACTAGACTGAACTAGGATAAATTAGGCTCAACTGAGTGAACTTAAGCTAAGCATGTGTGTGAAACCATGTGCTCAATTATGTATGAGAATATTCTTAAGCATGTGCCCGATTAATTTAATAGGACATCATGCAATTGTATCATCCTAAAAAGTAAGCATCCTTAATTAGGTGCTCATTTTAGGCCCATTTTAGTATGTATGGGTTCCCACATTGATTTTTCACTCTACTAACACTTATTGGACCTCAAAATTCATATTATAAGTTCTATATTGATTCAATTTATTCAAGAATCAAGGTTGACCCTTATTTCTAATCTTGATCCCCTATTTTTCCTCCAATCAAATAACTCATTCCATCACCAAGGCCCTATATCCCTATTTTTGGCATTTGTGACCTATTCTACCTCAGAATGAGTTGTACCCAGAAAACTTGCACCTACCCTATTCCTCTCACACCTAGTCCAAATTTTGGCTCATTTTCCTATGTAAAAAATTCCATTGTTATTTTATCCCTTGTACATAATACCAATGGTGTTATGTACCCAAGTATTTAGGCCCAAATTTGGCCCAGGGCCCTATGTTGGGGTATTAGCGGGACATCTGCACCTGCGGTCAACATGCCTAAGTTTTAAACCCCAAACTGATGGGTTGAGTATATAAAACCCCTATCTCTCTCCTTATTTTGGTATCCATTATCAACAATAAGCACTCACTATCCATTTTTCAAGCATTCATGATCAATCAAGCAATCAAAGTTTAAAATCTCTTCTATAATTGAGCATCCAAGTCTTCAATCCTTCGAAGCATTCTTTCTTCTTCATCAAGCATTGTTGGAAAACTACAATATTCATCATCCAAGGAATTTATTTCATGATTTCCTTTTAGATCAATCTATTTCATCAACATTTGTGATCACATCCAAAAAGGCATTGTGTCATCAAGATATAAGGTGATTTATAGTTCAGATCTGGATTCTATTTGATCTTTCCTTACGTATTTTCCTTTCATTTTCAAAGTTGATTCTTAAACGGGGGTTTGACTAAGGAAAAACCCTTTTATCCAACCTTCTTCCCCATTTTTCTATGCACTGGAACAAGTTATAGTGTCACCATATGGGATTCAAAAGGATTGAATACAATTGGAGAAACCCAGAAAGATTCGACCAGAATTGTCAGGTACAAAACGCCATTAGCATTGTATCCCTAGGTACAAAACAAGTTTTTCCCTATACCCTACATTTCCAGCTCAAATCTGGCAGAGAGTCGGGTTAAAATCTTCAGGTCCCAGATCCACAGTTACAGGTCATTCTAGGATTTGGACAATCAAGAATTTGGATCTGAAAACTCACATCTCCTATTTCATTTCTAGGTGGATTCAAATTCTTCTCCATTCCCTTTCACATTAGTTTTCTCTTGTATTCCACTATCATTCTTCTCCTTCTCAATTCTAAGCAAAAAAAGAATAAAAATATCTCAAGCACAAATATTGCATTGACATCTTTCTTACTAAGTGGTGTTAATAATATTTGTCTCGAGGTGGTTTTGTATTCCAATGTTCCATATGAATTGGGGAAATTATCCCTTTTATGTGATCCACTTTTCATATTGTACATTTTGGTGAACCCAACTCTTCTTACGTACTTTTGATTTGGTGTCTAGATATACTTTGTGTGCATTGCATTTACCACTATTACATCTTGCATTTCCATTTATTAAAAAAAAGTACAAAAATAAATCTTTCATTTCATAAATTGGTGTTACCTTTCATTGATTTGTATGCATTTCTTTCTTTCTCCTTTTCATGATGTAAAAATTATTTATGACATTATCCCAAAACCATTCTATCAATTTTGAGATAAAACATCCTCCCATCAACTTACCTTCACATTATGTTAGCACTAAAAAGAGTCAGTTTAATACATGTGATGTTACTTTTGCTTCTTTTATATCACCTCATAAGGATATATCAGAGCAAGAAGATGTTTTTTACCTTTCTCTCAATGATCTTTCTCTCTAGGGAGGAGAATTGGGGATTGACGTTAACTCTTCTCCTAAAATAATTCTCATTGATCTAGACACATTGGTTAAGGATGACGATTTCCCTTATGATACTTCACCTCCTATTCCTTTCAATAACTCCCCCTTTACGAACGAAGCCTTAGTTATTATTACCTCTCTCCTAAAGTTTGCTTTATTCATAAAGATGTTTCTATTCCTGATGATATATCTATTTGGGATGAACCACTGGACACAATTGTCGATTATCCTCTCCCCTATAAAAGAACTTCTATCAAAGAAGATGATATTGTGGTAGAAGACACTAGTATTGTATTCGGGAAATCTTGTCACATACAACAATGAACTGTTAGTTTAAGTAGTTAGATCAAATCATGATAAAGAATTTATAAAAAACATGAAATAACTACTCAAGAGCATCTAATTTCTCTCTATTCGTAAGGACCTATTTGATATTAGATAATTTTCTCTTTGTAGCAATAAGGTCGCATAAATGACAACTCAAGAAATGAGAAATGATAATGATGCAAGCTAAATGCTACGATATCGATGAAATGCTATGTTAGGTGATGTAAAATGTAAACTATTCGATGAAGATCTAAGTTAAAATGAAGAACAATTCAAGATTAACTACAAATTGAACTAAGATAAATGCAATTACAAACAAAAATGACATTAATTCGATGCTCAAATGGAAATGGATGATCTAAACCAACATTATGCCTATGCTCAAGATGAATTGAATTCAGGATCCTTTTACCTCTCAAATGAGGAGTATTAATAGGAATTTCAAGGCTTTAAGGTGAGTTATTTCTAACCATGGTCAAGTTAGTTAGTTAAGGAATGAATGATCAAGATTGATTTTTGAGAGTGAATGGCTAGGATAGAAAAGGCATTTTGGTGATCCATGTGTGCTTCTCTCTCATCGGTTGCTTGTGAAATATCTTTTAGAATATTATTTTGGTTGTTGAGAGAAATTAGGATTTAATTAATTCAAAATAATTAATTACTTTAGCCATGGATGATGTGGAATTTAATATGTGAATGGATTGGAATTGATTTGTTAATGAGTTGGAATTGATTTGATTTGGAGAATTAATTGATGTGAACTATATAATTCAATGATTAATTTAATTATATAATAGAGGAAATGTGATTTTATTAATTAAATTGCTTGAATTTAATTAATGTTTGATCTTAACCATTTTTAGGTGTATACATTTTCCCCCTCTTTGAATCACCGTGCGAGCATCGTATTAGTTCAAAGAATAATATGAATTCAATCTTGATTGATTTAATGATGTCAACCTGATGTGATAAATCTTCCTAATTCACAATTTGACCCCCTATAAAATTTTGAAATTTTGACACTCATGTCCCAGATTTTAAAATTTGTCCCGATTATGAATTTTTTGCGTTTTGATGTGTCTATGCCCCCTTAGGAGGTAAATTGAATAATTAGCCGATAGGCTATTATAGGTTGGGATTTCACCCCAAACCTGTACGTTCAAACCAGAAACCAGGCATGGTTTGGTTTGCAAACTGTTTTGGCATCATTTATTATGTTTCAGATATTTGTGCTTACGTAGCTATATTGTTTTTTGCTCTTACCGACCACTGTTCGTTCACACCAGAAAGCAGGCATGGTTTGGTTTCAAAACTGTTTTGGGAGCTTTTATTATTTTGCAGATATTTGTGCTTACATAGAGATATTTCTTTTGCTCTGACCGACCACATTAATGAATTAACGGGGATATTTTTTGTGACGGTGGATGAAATCTTCTTTCAATTTTGTTTTGCACAGATGTTGACAAGGGACTGCGCCGCCAGCTGTGACATTCTTTACACTTCTGAATGCATCACCAGCTGTTACATTCTTTCCACTTCTGACCGCCTCCACACTCTATATATATATGCTTTTTAAACAGCGTAAATAATACATAGTCATCACCGCCTGTTGCCATTTAACAGCTATTTTCCTCCGTTTTTAATAGTCGCTGGAATCTTCAATACCATAGCTGTCTCTGTCTTGTCGTTCCAAGTCAAGGTACCGGAGCTGTCTCTGTTGTGCCGTTCTCAGCCAAGGTAGTACACAGTTTCCTTTGTTTGCAATTGTCTTGTCATCACATCTTTATAAATTCCTTCGTTTGGTTATGAAATTCATGTTTCTTTATTTTGTTTGTCTACTTCTTATGCTTGGTTGATTATAAATAGTTGGTTATTAGTGGAGTACCGAGGCTATTCAGATGTTGCTTTTTTACAATGCCTTAGCTATCTGGGTTTCTGTACCTGATGT
>MU228359.1:543955-578201 GCA_018584345.1 Thuja plicata | reverse complement strand
GTCTTTTGTTCTAATTTGAATACTTAAAATGGAATTAATATGTTTATCCTTACCTAATCATACTTAGCTACCCCATTGCTAAAATTGTCTCTTTTCAAATTAAAATGCCATTTAGAGGGCTATTATAGGTAGGAGCCCACCCCCTATTATCTGCAAATTGAAAAATAACTTTTTACATCGTATTGTTTATTCATGTATCTTTGTGGCATCGTTTGCATAGAAATCTAGTAACCTGATATACACTTGCAACCTGATTGTCTATCGGCGTACCCCTTGCACCTCCTTCGGGTGCAAGTGCTAGTTTTACATTTTTAGGTGTTTTTGATAATTTTATGTGTTTTATTTGAATTTTTTCCAATTTTTAGAATTTTAATGATTTTTGGCCAATTTCGATTCAGCCCCCAATAAAAATTATCGAAATAATGCCCTGGTAAAAATCTATGATTTATCCCTCAAAACATTGGTGTGCTAAAAGGTTTTTCAAATGCCCATTAGGTCAAAAAGTGGTTATATAAGGGTAAAAATCCCTTTTCACTATTCATTTTCACTTTTACTATCCACTTTTCACCCCTTGGGGGAGAAAAGCTATTTGGAGCCGTGGTGATTATGATTACTGAGCATTGTTTCAAGAAGGTTCGTCGTCATCAAAGGCCTCCACACTATGGACCACCGGGGAGTACCTTGATTCTATTTTCATTTCATAGTTTCTAATTTTTTTTTGCTTGTTTTTAGGTTAAAAACTATTATTTCAACATTTCATCGCATTTAATCAATTTTGCATCGTATTTGATTTGTTTTATGTTGCATTCAAAACCTGAATTGTCACATTTAGTTTAGGCCCCATTTGGTTGAGGAATTAGAATTTGACTCAAAATCTGATTATCTCAAAATAAGGTTTTGAAATTCTGGTTTTGTGTATTCAGAAGATAGTTTGGACCGTTTGGTTGACCTGGAAGATGACTAAGACAATCCATCTTCTGTGTTTGGTTGCCAATTTCAAAATTAGAATTGGAACTGAGAAGTTAGCCAAAAGAGCACCGCCAATGCTCTAAGTTTGATTTCGGAATGGGAGGATTCATTCTTTTATTCGCTTTCTTCTTTTTTAGTAATGGCGAATGGGTGGGATGACTCTGGCTCCTACAAAATCAATAGTTCGAGTCCCGGGGTGGCATGGAAGGGGACGAAGGATCTTCATTGTTGGATTGGACTCCTCTGATAGGTAGTGCTTCAGGTAGCCTACAGAATGAGGGTTTGCTGGGTGATAGAGCTAGTGGTCATAGCAGCGATGTAGAGCATGGCTTTACACGACCTGTAATGTACCCAACTATGAACAATAAAAACAGAGACACAAGAAAAAGAACATCATAAAAATGGCAACTCATTAATCTACATTTTATCTACCACTTCAGTACGATGAAGAAGCTTGAGCAATCCATAAGTCACAGACGTGGCAATCCATTCCCCAACCATAACTCTGAGCCCTTTTTCACAAGAGAAGCTCGACCAAAATGAGCACCCACCACCCAAACATAAAAATTAGCAAACTAGAAACTCCTGCAAGCACTCCAAATCTAACATTATAATCCTCAATGAAAGCTGCAGTGATCAAAAGAAGAAATGCACCCACAGAAAATGCAATGGCCAATGAACAATCGCCAAAAGAGGGTTGGGAAGGGCGGCTATTTCACTACTGGTAATCGACTGTGGAGGAAAAGAAACAACTTTCTTTTGGGTTTCTCCAAATGGTGAGGATTCATGTGTCTAGGCTTGAACTACACGACCTGAAATGTAGGACTATGACCTCCATGTGATTCTTTGGTATAAGAAACCTGAGAATTCTTCGCTACAAGAACCTTGAAGATGCACGGACCTGACGCCCAATTAAATGGGGTTCATAAAAATCCAAACCTGGAAGATGAAATCACATTCCACCTATTGGGTGGGAAGATAATGCCGCCCATTTTGGTGTCAAAACCGGATTTTGATGTCCAAAACCCAAATTGCATTTTAGCGAACCAAACGATGGATTTGGCAAAAAAGCAGAAGTTCCGCACTCAATTCTGCCCCAATTCCGCCCCAATTCCGGTAACCAAACGGGGCCTAAGGATTTTAGGGCCTTTTTTCTTTATTCATGATTTTTACATCACATTTGATATATGTTGTGTTACATCCCATATAGTGTCACATAGGCCTCGTTCTGCATCACATATCCTAGGTTCTATGTCGCATGTGCATATCTCGTCGAATACAACTAAATCCACATACACAAATTTTTGTGTCGCATATGATGTTTAGCCACATACACCCCATAGTTCATCGCATATGCGTAGATGGTTGATTTTTAAGTCTTTTTGATGATTTTTCAACATTGTTCGATGTGATTGTTGATGTCAGATGGTAGGATTTGATGTTTTTTACCTCATGACATAGAGAGTCAAATGGAGATGTGCTCAGTGAGATTTGTAAAAGTCTCATATGAATGGATAGGATAAATTGATGTGTTGATTGTTTGTTTTAAGATGATCGATCAATGTTTGACAGTTTGATGTTTGATTTTTTAGCCTCCCTTGGGGAAGCTGAACATGTGGGGTTATTACTCCAAGTTGTTTAATATGATTCCTTAAGTTTCTTGAGATAAGCAATGACTTATAGGTAGATGAAGACTAGGTGCATTGTTGGATATGCCTTGGTATTGGGTGAATCAATTTTTGCTGAAAGCTCTAGCAGAGAGATGGCACAATGATCATAATAGCTTTCACTTGTCGACCAAAGAGATGACTGTCACCCCTCAGGACGTCTACCAGATTCTACGGATACCCATCGTTGGTGAGCTAGTATACTATGATTCATAGGATGATGATAGTATGGATGCGCAACGATGTATTTTTGGTAACAACCAGATAGGAGGATATACTATTTTATGGGAGATGATGTTGATGAGATAGGCTCTAGTTCCTTCAGTTTTGGTGGGTTTTATCAAAGGTTTTATGATTATTGATCAAAGAGCACATGGTTTTTTTGTTGGATAGGGTTAGATTTTGTAGGATATGATTACATATCCTCTATGATTTCCCTGGGGTTCCTATATACTGACACACGTATATCATGAGCTACACCAGGTTGTATATGATAGGGCATCGAGTTTATCTTTAGGTGTAGTACTTCTACAAATTTGGACCTGGGAGCACATCCTAGTGACTTGACCTCTTGTTGATAGAGTGTGTGTAGCGAGGCATCCTTTTATTTATGGTTATAGTGATATTATTGTCCAACCTAAGTTGGGAAAATTAGAGTACTGGAGATGGGTGATAGATGACATTGATAGCATTTATTGGAGACCTTATCTTGATTGTGAGGTATGGCAGGAGGACCAATTAGAGATACCATTTGTGTTTATGTCTTGATGGTTGATTGGGTAGACTCCATATGTGATTGAGAGATTCTTGGTGATGAGAGTGTTGAGACAGTATGATCATACTTAGGGTATGTCGTAGGTGTCGTCTATGTACGCTCATACACAGAAGGATAGATCTACTTGAGGATAAAGCGTCCCTTTTGAGACAACACTTGAGGAGTACCATAGCTTAGTACCATTGACCTAGGATTATATGGGATATCTTCTGGATGTGGGAGTGACACCTCAGTATTCTCAGTAGTTTATGACACATCCATTCCCATGACTTACTTCTCTAGATGAGCCAATTTCTCCCACAGAGAGAAATGATGATGATGACAAACCTTAGCGACGTAGAGGTGGAGTAAGAGTTCAAAGTGGAAGAGGCAGAGGATATGGAGGTGGAGGTGGAGGTGGAGGTGGAGGTGGAGTTGTGAGGGAGAGAGGTGGTAGTGGTAGATTAGATGTCGGTGGTGGGGGAATTGTCATGGGAGGAGATTGAGGAGGTGCTACTTTTAGAGAGGGAGAGGTAAGTGATACAGTAGATCACGAATGACTCATCCATAGGACCTAATAAAGTGCTCTTCGAGATTTGACACAGGTTGTACAGGGAGATCCATCAGTTTCCCCAGCCCAACCTGTTGACAGCCAAAATGTTATGCTGAGATTACGAGGCGAGTTAGCGAATGCGCAAGAAGAGATCACATTACTACAAACATAATTAGCACAGGCACAGGGTAGGATTTAGGCTCTTGAAATAGACTTGGCCACTACTAGATCAGAGAGAGATCATGCCATAGAGAAATAAAGTGCAACTAAGGATTTAGCTTGCATTGTAGAGGAGACTGTTGTAGAGGGTGTCACCTATCCGACCATACAAGATCTAAGATATGAGAAATGAAAGAGTGAGGTTTATCGGGGATTATATTTTCAGGAAGTACCCGCAGCTCAGAGAGCGCCTTCTTATGCCAAGAGTATCAGGGGTGGATCACAATGTGGTCAGACAGAGACCCGCGGCATTACCGACTCGCCTCCTAGGCCTCCTGGGGGACCAGATGCAGGGACAAAGGGTGATACTAGTGTTAATTGGAGAGATTAGGTACTAAGAGGGGGGGTGAATCAGTACTAAAAACCTTCTACCTCTTTTGCACTTGATTGAACTTTAAACCATTAAACATCAACCGATAATCACATTAACCGATAGTTTCAGAAGTTATTTCATATGTAAAAAGGATTAAGAGTCTTTAATCAGTGTTGTGTGTTTTATTTAACTGTGATAGATCATAATTAAGTCATTTGGTTTGAAGGGTTTTTTAAGAGATTTCTATTAAATTAGAACACAATTTGGGATTGTTTCTTCTAGTGTTTGGATTTAGGTGTTTGTTTTCATAGCATGCATTTCATCCGCACTTAATTCACTATTTTCATTTCTTCAATACATTGCCACAACACCTTTCATAAGTCTATGATCCTCGTATTGACATTTAGGAACAAACTGAGGAAACAAATAGAAACTTCCCTAAGGTCAATTTTAGTCAATTACAAGAGTAATTTTAACCAAATTTTGATCCACGATTTTGTCCATCAATTATCATTGTGGTTTTTCCCACATTTGGTTTTTCGCATAAAATATGGTGTTCTTGTGTTTGTTTTGTCATTGCAACATATTTCATGATGGCTAGCTGCATAAAGATAATTAATAAGTGTTTATGACAAAAAAAAATTGAGATCTAGTTAAGACCTATTCATCCCCCTCCCAAGTATCAAGGTGTGTTCATCAATGGAAGCTATCTGATCTAAGGAACCATCATGCAACCAAAACAAAGTCAAACCTTTAACGTCTTTGCCAAGGAAATGAAGATGCTAAACAATGTAATGTGTATGAAGAAATAACACCATGATGAGGATGAGCTAGCTATGAGCCCCAAATGCAAAATATCTAAAACATGAACTATTCAAAGAATACCAGACAAACCCACACATAAATCAAGGTGTTGTCCATGATGAAAAAGAAAAATGTTGGCCTGAGAAATAACCTACATGATAATATACCTACCAATCAAATGATATATGTGCTTCCAAATAAACCGGTTTGCAAAACTAGGTAGGTTCCATGTAGGTCAATGATCTTGCATAAAAGCTTGCCACCAAACAAACAATATGGGTTGAAACTCTAAGCAGACAATGAACCCGCAGACACAAAGCAATTGTAATAAAGCTGACTAAAAAGGACACAATTTGCAAATAAATGTTGCAGTAGAAATAACAAATTGTTGGCAAAAAAAACAAAGGTCAATAAGACCTGCAATTGCTAGTAAATAACAATTGACAATCTCCAAAAAAAAAAAAATATTTGCCAAACAAGACTCCTTGTAGGGGAGACACTAGAGGAGCTTGAAAAGTTGATACAATGTAGTCTATTGGGAATATTGCATCATAGAATACATAAATAATTTCTTATAATTTGTTAAAATATGTTATTATAATAATGGTATGTATTGAATTGTTAAAAAACAACTCAATATAAAGTTGTTTAGAGAGTTGCTTATAAAATAGGATATGAGAATCCTTTATATATTGCGAGAGATATGAAATAAGGGAAGAAAATATAATATTATTATATGAAAAATATTCTCTCAGTTTCTATGGTGGTATGAGAGCGGGCATTGGCTTTGATCTTTTATTGAGTGAAAGTCTTTTTGGTATCAAATATTTCTTATAAGGAAAATATTCATTCACAAACATGGCATGGTATCTCCTATGGAAATATTTAATACCCTTTGAGTGTTGGATCCTTTACATCAACTTCGGCAAGCATTAGAGAAAAGTAACATTATTCTAAAGATACCATGATTAAAAGAGAAGTGTTTGACTATGAAAATCTGACCTCCCCAAATCTACATTTGTTGAGAAAGACACATTTTCATTGCACACACTTATCTGATAGAAGGATTTCATGGAAATTTCTTAATGATCATATCAATTTCTAAAATAGTGATGGTAACGAAAAGATGCCCACTTTCACATTCTCCTTGGTGAAATGAGAAATACGAGAAGGATAGATAAAAGACAACGATCATACTAAGATAATTGTAGTTGAGGTCGGAGAGATAGATTGGAGGAAGAACTATAGGCTGACATTATAGAGTTTTCTTAATTTATATTTTCATAGCCATGATTGCATACAATTATGTGGAGGATATCGAACATATAAAACAAAGATCATTGGAAAGAGTGAGTTTAATATGATATTGAACAAGCTTAACAAAGCTCCTATTATTTCTTTCCTTAGTTTAATAATAAAAGATATGCTTTCAGACTTCAATCTAGAAGTTGATTTCACAAAGAGAGGTGAGTTGCATATCTTTAATAATTTCTTCATTGGTGCTTTGATTGTGTTTTATTTAGGATATTATTCAATGGATTGATTACAATTGAGGATGATAGGACATTGCTGGTTAGATCAAAGACAAACTGAAGCAACAATGCCTTGTGCCCTGAGTAGTATTATAAATGACTAAAAGTTTTAGTATTTCTTTTTACATAAATTTATGTAAAAGTGTTAAGGTGGATTATCGGTGGAACCTAATACCTTTGATTTGATATTATTTAGTTTATGAGGTGGGAAACAAAATATTTCTTTTTAAATGGAGAAAAATAGTATATTGATAGAAAAAATTGAGGGTTTAGAATTTCATACATGACAGGTCAAATTACAGTTGATCCTTATTGAAAAGGATTTGTGGGATATAATAAGTGGAAAAACAAGGAAAACATATGTCGATGAAAGCATAAAATGGATTGCAAAAGATAAAAGAGCAATAGCTTTGATTTGTATTGCACTGTCAAATGCATACCTCCGCCATATGAACCTAGCAAAGACCTCAAAGGAAATGTGGGATATTTTAAAAGCTTTGTTTGGAGTAAAAGAAATGAGTGCAAAGATGAGCTTAAAGAAGAAATTTTTTGAGCTAAAAATGATGGAAAGTGATGACATTGTTCAACATATCAGTAATTTTTGCTCCCTATTAAATTAACTAGCTAGGATAAATGCTAAAGTAGATGATGATGATTCAAAGCCTATTTTTTTAAATAGCATGCCTCCTAGTAATGGAAACATTGTTTTCATATTAAAAAAATTAGATGCTACTCTAGAAGAAATAATATCTACTTTAATTGATGGAGCTAAGAAAATTGACTCAACTTAGAGGAAACTATAATATATGGAAAAAAATAGACCCAACCGTTCCTCCAAATCTAGTTCTTCTACAACAAAGGAATATTATTTCTTCAAGGATATAATTTAGTTCTACTATTGCAAGAAGGGGCACATTGTTATGGATTGCACCCAACGTGTCAAGGGTCTTCTTTATAGAAAGATAAATACAAATAAGGTATTAGTTGTAGATGATGATGATGATGAATTCCTTTTTGAAGTGGCTACCAAAGACCCTCCACAAATATAGCGAGCAGGAATTTTTTTCTAAATCAAATCAAAAGTTTATATTTGTGAATGGATATGTTTGTCCACATTCACAAGATGATGTAAATAATTGGACGTGTTTGTCCCCAATCACAAGAATTAGTGATTATGATCGGATTTGTGTGTCCCCAATCATAATTGTTGTGAACAAATATGTGTGTCCCTATTCATAACCTTGATCTTGGATAGATGTGTGTGTTCCTATCCAAATTTGATGTAAGACATTAGATAGATGGTTTAGTCCATATCCTTCGTTTCATGAGTAGAAGTGTTTGTCCCTATCCTTATATGAAGGTATACTGAGCATAGTGACGCTAGTTACACTATTGCATTTCATGAATAGATGTGTATGTCCCTACTCATACCTCATGATGAACTACTAAAATGTGGTCAT
Source organism: Thuja plicata (assembly GCA_018584345.1). Lineage (NCBI taxonomy): Eukaryota > Viridiplantae > Streptophyta > Pinopsida > Cupressales > Cupressaceae > Thuja > Thuja plicata. The sequence goes on along the minus strand of MU228359.1, from coordinate 569,930 downwards.
CAAGTATTGTTGGTCCACTATACCCATTTAATGAATGATGCAATATAGAGGGTGTTAGGAATATTGCATTTTGTAGAATGCATAAAATATTTTGTTAGAGCTTGTTAAAATAGGTTATTATAATAGTGGTGTGTATCGAGTTATCAAAAATAACTCAATATTTATAGGAAAGTTGTTTGGGGAGTTACCTATAAAATACGATATGAGAATCCTATGTATATGGATGTAATTTCTATTATGAGAGGTATGGAATGAGGGAAGAAAATATAATAATATTATATGAAAAATATGCTCCTAATTTCTATGAGAGTCAAGCAAAAACTGTAAAGTGCAATTGTTAAAATAATGAATGTAATAAGTTATGTGCCAAAGGCAGTGGCACATAAAACGTTAATCAAACATACCCAACTGCTTTGGACCTCAAAAAAAAAATATTGATGAATACTCTCATCCAAGATGGGGATGTAGAATTGATGTCTCTAATACCCTATTAGGGTTTGCACCCAAAATTGGAAACCAATCTACAGGCACACCTTCACAACAAAAAGAGAATCAAAACACAAGATGGTGTTTCACCAATAAACAAAATATATTGAGATGATGACAAATGTACAAAGTCATTAAATATATAACAGAGGTGTGGTGAGGTATGGGATAACAATGACTAACTACCTCAAGTAAAAAGTAAATGTACTACAACATTATTAAATAATGTCAACTAAATGCAATAAATGATATCAACTAACTAAGTATACTTAAGCCTACACCAACATTACTTGGATTTATAATATATGTCACTAGAAATATCTCCTTTGTCCTAACATATTGTATGATGCAACTTTAGTGTACTTTCTAAACCAAATTTTCTTATTCCCAAATAAAAACACAAATATGCCCAATGTAATAGATAATTCCATCTTACAAGTAATAATTAGGGATGTATATAACCTCCATGAATATTTGGTAGTGGCATACAAGTAAGGCCAATAAGATGTCTGGTGTTTGCAAGAGTCTAACACTTTATTTAGGGCTATAATTAGAAGTTGATTCATGCAATATTGAACTTTATTAGTACTCCCATTGTGAGTAATGTTGAGGTGAAATTGCCATATTTAAATGGAGCACTTTGAGGTCAATCAATATAAAAGCTTTTTTTTTTTTTGCATGAATTAGAGAGGCTTGAGGTCTTCGTGAATGTTTGTCTCTTTCCTCGAGATATAGTGTTTCCACTATTTGTATTCTTAAACAATGAGATATAATTAGACTAAACAATAAGATATATTTCTTACCATGTGTAGGGTACCTATGTGTGTCAAAGCTCTTGATTTGGTAGGAAAATAGGCACACATATTAAGTTCGAACATCCCCAAGTACATATTTAGATGCATCGATCTCAATTTTCTTAGACTATTATAGAATCTAAAGAGTCAATATTAGTGCAAAATACAATCTCTACTTCAATTGTATGAAAACATACAATTATGTCTATTCAAATGATTTATTTTTCCCTCTTCCCTTACGAGAATGATTCATAACAAATGCTAAGTGTGAAAATCCAATCGCAAATATATATTTAAAAAACACTACACAAACTATGAAGGTCTAAAAATTTATACGAGGTAGGCAATCTTATATGACCTATATTCTTATAGGTGCCAATCTAATTTGGAGAAATTTCTAGGAGGTAAATAATCTTTTATGACCTATCCATGGTGCATCCAAGATACTAAATTATCTACACGCAAAAGGGGCACTCTTCTTTATTAGCATAAAACATGTGTTATCATCGAGTTGAGAATACAAGTTGAACATATTCCAAATGGTCCTCCTATGTTTTGTTAAATATTATTGTCATCTAATTAGACATTAAAAAGGGATTAGTGAAAGACCTAAGTAATGTTCCATCATTTCCATGGTGGTAGGTACATTAGTCAAGCTAAAAGGTGTGACTAACCACTCAAGAAGTCCCTTTTGGAGCTAAAGGTAGTCTTTCATACATATAAAGAATTAATGGGAACTTGTTGGTACCTAAAATTCAAATCAATTTTGTGAAAGAATGCACCCTATTAAGTAGTCTTCATCAATTTTATTTATTTCATATCAATAGTTAATGTGGAGACATCACATTTTATCCTTTTTGTTGAGAAAAATCAATCCTTTATAGGGTGAGATGTCTGGTGGAGTATACCCCTTATAATTTAATTCTTGAATTTATCACTTGATTTCATAATTTTACAAATTTGATCTTCTATAGAATAGCTAATTTTTTTGTATGGCATCCCTAGGATGAGTTTGATCAAATGCTTGACTTGATAGTACAAGGGTAGCACTATAGTTGAAATGAACATGTCTTGAAAACTAAACAAAATTTGATTTATTTGTGTCATGTATTATATTATTTCAACGTTTATTATTGAATAGGGATTTGACCAAGGAAAAAACCTTTCCATAACCATTTTCCTCATTTTTCCTCATTTATTTGAAAATTTGAATTGCGGTTTCCTTCTATGTTTTTAGGGGGATTATCAATCCTAGTTGGCTCTCTTTGATTTTTGGGTTGTAAATGAGCTAGCTGAGGTATAAAACTAAGCTACCTCCCTTATTTGAAGAGATATACAATCCAAGACAATCAACAAGCAAGAAATCCACAATCAATCTATCAATTCCAGACTTCAAACAAAATTAGATTTGTGTCATGTGCAAAAATGTGTAACAAAGAGCAAAATTTATGGCCCCACATTAAAGCAAATGTGTTATCTTTAAGGGGAGAAATAGCTTAAAGGTATCATACATGCATAAAAAAGGCAAGGACATTTGCACTATGACATGCACCTAAACAATGACAAAATCAAGGGAAATAAATACATGACAAAAAGAGCACATAAAGGATCTACCAACTCTGGGGTCTATAATCATATATGATAACTCATGTATATCAAGAATAATCATAATGAATTGACCTCATCCCCCAAAGGTAGTAGAACTATGAGCATAATGGAAGAAGAGCACGTAAGAGAAATAAACACAAGTCTTTTTGGCTCAACATTGTGGACACTTAAAAGATAGATGATTGCTACCACTTTGCATTGTCCTCAAGTAGACAACACAAAGGCACATTTACAACAATAACACATGTACGGCATAACATAAATACGCATATAGAAGAAATGAGATACAAAGAGAGTAATGTAATGACAGATTTGATACCTTTATCACCTTGCACCAAAAAAGCAACAAGGGTCATTTAAAGAAATCTAAACAATAACATATAAAAAATAAGCAGTACATCACGGGAGAAGCACATTGTGAACATGCAAACACGCAGAAGAATCCACCATATAATAAGAGTTATTCAAGTGTAGCATCTTCCAACACTTCTTGTTGAATATTGTGTAGGGAAGGTAGACGACATGAAAGAGGAGCAACATCGAGCATGGTAGATGGAGCTATTGCAAATTTCAAACAAGGACCATGCACTAATGATGACTTACTTTGTCACAAGGAGCGAGAGACAACACTTCATAAAATCTTGAAGATAGTTCATGATCAATTTGTATAGCCTCATACATATAATCAAAATCATTAGGACCAAGCTCGTTACTTGCATCATTAACATTAACATCATCATTAAGAGTATCTTGATCATCTAAATTAATCACAATAAGATCCTTCATACGAACAATAGAATCATCGTGTCAAGATAATTTAATATTCTTAAGATTAACTTCCTCCCTTGGGATATCCATATGTTAGTCAAAGAGAATCAAAGCATTATGATGTGTTTTAAGGGACGGAATGGTTTGGTAAAAAGCTCACGGGCCCAAGCATAGCATCTATTGCGGCAGTCACAAGCATAGCATCTATTGCGGCAGTCACAAGCACATTGGTTGTGTTTGGTTTTTCTTAATATTTGAGAAGTTTAGAATTAATCAACATGGGCTCATTTTCTTCCTTAGGAGGAGAGATGGAATGAGCCTTGTTAAGTTTAGAGGTGGAGGATGCTAATCATTTTTAGGATATAGGAGGTGGAACAGAAGCATAAAGGGGAATGGAAGGTGTAGGAAGGAGTCTACATCCCGGACAAGGAGATGGGACATCCTTAGGTTTACCCAACCTGGAAATCAATTCATGTTCATATTTTTGGTAAGATAGAAAGAAATGATCTTGGTGAGTGATGCAAGAGCATCCATAGTGTAGGAGAAATCTTGCATCACCCAAAAATAAATATTGTGTTTTCCTTTTGTTGTGTAGTTTTTCTTAAGTTTTCTAAGAGTTGGTTATGATAGTTGTACTTTATAAGATATATAGAAGCCAAAATAGTCACGTGTTATTTTCAGGGTTTTTGCCCATTTTGGGTCAATGGACATGTTAACTAGTCCCAAGGAGCGAAATTCAAAAATAACATGATTGGTGACAAAATCACCGTAATATTCTAATTGATTTGAAAGATATCAACATTTTTGTCCTAGGCAGTTTCTCGAATGAAGCTTAAAACTCAAAATTGAAGACCTTAGAGGCTCTGGAAATGTTCAAAATCCTGACACATTGATCTTTATATATGTGTGTCATTGTAGATCTATTCGTGGGTTTTCAATGATATATTATACAAGCAAATTAGACATCTAGGTCAAAAGTTATGGCTTCTACAAGTTGTTCCATCAAAACTCAAGCTTCGATAAAAAAGAAGAGAGGAAAATCACCTAGGCAAGAAATTGAACTAATGAATGGTTGGGCGCCAAAAGAGGAAAGTTTTTCTAAGGAAATTATTGGTGCTACATATATAGGGATGAAGGAGGGTCTCGGGGTTTAGTTCCAAAAGTTTAGATTGTGGCTCTCTCTTGTAAATTAATGTAATAAGAAGGCACATGTGGCTATTGAAAGTTATTTTTAGAATGTTGTAATATCATTTCATTTCGTTGAAGATCATAAAAAGTAAGTGTTTTTGTTCTTGTACTTTTTTTTTTTGTTGCATTGTGTGTATGGTTGAGTAAGGAAAGTATCCTTCATCGGTGAGGTTGCAAAGGTTGTGGCATGCTAGGCCAAAAGAAGTCAAGGTCAAAGTTTCCACGACTCGCTAAAGGAAAATAGAGACTATGATTGACTGTGATAATTTCTTCATCATGGAGAAACCTAAGGCATTTATGGACAGGAGAAACAATAGCTTTCATGGAAGTGATCCGGGGAAGACCAAGCCTCACTTGGAATTGATCAAAAGTTGCGATGACAACAAACATGACATCTAAGCATTTCTTAACAACTTCAATGGGAAAGGTGACGAAGTCATGAGTAGGGCAAGTGCATCCATTGAAATTCTTAATCATCACATCATATTTCTCATAGGAGTCTTGATGAAATTGTCTTGTAAAGATATTTTCCTCAATTATAATATTCACCATGCAAGTAGGATCAATGAGTACTTTTCTAGAGAATTTATCACTAATCTTAGCGGAAATGTAAACAGGAAAATTAGGTGCTTTAATACTCTCCTTAGAATCAAATGTAATGCAAATCTCAAATTTAGGCATAGGTTTTTTATTAGGTTTGGATTGATCAATTAGATTAACAATATTATTGGGCTTACTACACACCTTTTCAACATCTATGGAACTAATTTGACTAGCCAAAACAATGGAAGTAGATGAAGAAGGAAATGAATGAGTTTTCTCAATGGTATTGGTTTAATGGGAAGGGAAAGGATTGGTATAGATTTGCAATTTTGATTGGGGGGTGCACTGGATTTGTTTCCTTTATCATTCACACCCTCAATAGTGATGGTATTATTTTTTATTACATGAAAAATAGGTTTTAGGGACCCGAAACCCTTTACAAAAAGGTCACAAAATATATTCAAAGAGAGCACACAACAAGAGACAGACCAAGACTGGCAAGAGAGTTTTAACAGCAGGCTCCCCCAACCTAGAACAAACACAGCAAGAAAAGATCAACATGCCACCTGGAAAGATTATGATTTTCCTTTACCCCCTTTCTTGTAGGATCGAAGGGTCATGTCAAAAGAGGGCGAAGACCTCTTAGAATATTTTCCTTTTGCTGTAATCCAACCCTCTTCCGCCATAGTTTCCGCACTCTGCCAAGCCAAAGAATCCATCTCAGAGGACCCAATAACGGGGGCACACTGAGTAGGACCAGAGATAGGGCCAGCATCCACCAAAGGGACGGGGCCAACAACTATCAAAAAGACAATATCTACAACATTGTTAGAAGAAAAAGCTTCCACATGAGAGACATAGCCAATAACCACCATAGGGAGAGTACCTACAATACTCTCAATAGCAGAACCCCTATCACAAACATTCTGAGACACAAATGTATCAGAGCCTCCAGTCTCAATCATCCTAGAATCCGTACCAGAAACATGTCTCATGTTTGCTTCAACAGAAGGCACGGGAATATCCCCCGTAGACACCTAAGAGAAGCTCCTCTGGGAAAAGTTCTTCTAAATCGTGTAATGCTAGACATAAGCACTTTTCCACCAAGAAGTGACCCTCTTAGATTTCTCCATATCGCACTTAGTCACCAGATGACCTGTTCTAAAACACCTCCTGCACCTGAAGAGAATCCCTTCATAGTCCAATGGTTGAATCCAACAACCCTTAGGAGAGACTAGCTTAATCTCCGCAAGAAGCCCCTTAGAGACATCTATATCCACCAACATCCTGGAAAAGGTCAAAAGGTAAATATGAGAGGAATCCTCATCCACCATCAAAATATCCCTAAGGGTCTCACCCACTTCCTCAAGAAGAGAATCCACCCAAATATGAAGGGGGGTAGGGAAGTCTAACCCAGACGAGCATCTTATTGAATGTTTCCAAAGAAGGGTTGAAATCTAGATGCCAAGGTTTAACCATCAGCATGAAGCGATCCTCCCAGCTGAAGAAATGATCACACAAGATCATATTTCTATCCACAACATTATCAAATTTGGCAATAAAAAATCCCTTAGTCAAAGGGAAAATATGGACAGTACAAGTAATAATAGGCTCCCACTGTTGGGAGATCCATACATGTAACTTTGAGAGACTGGGCCAAAACCCCTGAATCTGCAGATCAAACCATGAGAAGAAAAATAGAGGTGGCTTGATCAATTTCTGCCACCGTATCAGCCTCCAAAGAGATAGAAATAGACTTGGAGACAGGGAAAGATTTTGTCTCCACCAACTTTTTTTTTAAACCAGGCCCCTTGGCAGACAAATACAATATGAGGTCTTGGATAATAATATTCAAATGATAACACTTCTCACTATCATGGTCAGGTTGATGATGGTATTGACAAAAGGCTTTGGGATCATGGGAAGTTGGAAATGGTTTGGAAGGATCACTTGGTTTGATGGGAGGAAGTTTCAAACCATTAGCTAAAAGAAACTTCAACATCACATTATGCAAAGATTTAGAAAGAGATGTAAAATTACAAGATGGTTTGAAAATGGATGACAAAGGAGCCACACCTAATGTAGCTACCACTTGTGCACCAACATTGTTGGAATAATTGTTGATCTTGATGAAACCTTTGTTGGGTTTCTAGAACTTTTGGGATTATTGTTGAGAGGCGTCACTCTTCTCAACCAAAGCCATTAGAGTGGATGACTCAAACTCGCCCACCTGAAGTTAATAATTATGAATCCCTACATATAATTAGATAAAAGAGGTAAATTCAGAAAGCAATATATTATGTCTAATGTATTTTTGCAAACTAGAAATGAAAATATGTTGAACATCCATATCAGGCACAAACTAAAAAAATTGAGCATGCAAATGTTTGAAGCTACCAATAAAATTAGTCACTTTTTCCTTAACACCTTGCTTAGATTGAATCAAATCAGTTAAAAAAAATTGAGGACCGACATTATTTTTAAATTGTTGAATAAAAGCATTAGCAATTTTTTGAAATGAATCAATAGAATAAGGAGGAAAACAAAAAAAAACCATTGTAAGGCCTTGTCTCTAAATGTCACAGTAAACAATTTAGCCATAAGTCTATGATCATTGGATAAGTCACTACACAAGGTTTGGAATGTCTTAACATGAGTCAAGGGATCACCTCTTCCATTGTATGACTCCAAGTGAGTTATTTCCACGTATTAAGGTACAATGGCATGAATGATGTCATGGGATAATGAGCTTTCCATATCACAAGAAGGGATGTTATATTGGGATTGGGTAATGAAAACAAGTTGTTGTAAGGATGTAACACTTCGGGAAAGGTTGTTGATGGTTTGTTTGATGGATGTGTTGGTATTACACATGTGTGATAATGAAGGATGTGAAATGTTATGGGAAATGGATGGAGGTGGGACAATATAGTATGTAGGTATAAATGATGGCTAGGAAATACATGGAATACACATGGGAATAGGTATATTAGCATTAGGAATTCCTTCAATACTAACATGTGTAGGGTTGACGGTTTGAATAGATGTAGCCATGATAGATGAACTATGTGTAGGCACATTAGGTAGGGATGTTGGAATAGGAATGGGGTTGTCAATATTAGGATTCGAAAAATTAAGGGCTTCGACACAAATTTTCATAGACTTGATATTTTCATCAATAAGATAGGATATGACACACAATAATTCAACACCATGTTCTTCATTGTGAATCAACTTCCTCAATCCTTGAACTAAGGGGATTGCTTCACTATTAGAATGCTCTTTACATAGCCATTATTCAAGTTTTTCAAAATTATGAGAAAGTTTTTGCACTTGGGTAGGAGACACCCTTAATGATTCATCCTCACAATGAGAAGAATGAGAAGAGGGATTCTAAACAATATTAGGTATTTTATTGGTAGGCATAGAGGTATCATCGACATTCCTATAAAAGTTATTAGAGGACTCGAGATCAATACCCTTAAAGGAGCCCATAAGTCTACAAATTATTTTCAAATGTATGTTACAAGTTTGACTCAGGGTTATGAAACTCATACACAAAGAAAGACAAAAGGGAAATGTCTAAAAATGCAAGTTGCTAATAAATTGATCATTTAAACATTGAATGATCATGCATTAACTTTATACATAACAAGATCTAATGCATAGAAAGATAATATTTTTAAATGCATGAAAAGTAGCAATATTATGATGTAAAAATTAATGCAATGCATACAATACAGATCTAGACATCCAAATCATAAAGGTAATGTATGATATGTCGGGTTTGCCCAAATATGATGAAAGAAAATAGGGGAAACTTAATGTGAGGGGCAATCACTAGGATAAATGACCAAACTAGGAAGCTCGCACATTAGAAGGAATATGATTCCCTAGACTCAAGGAGACTCAAGTGTTGAGGGGATGCAAGTGGATTCCTTTGCTATGATGTTGAGAGGATGGCTATGTAAACTAAGAACGGGAAACACAAGTATAGATAAGAAAATAGGAATTAAGCATGCAAATAAATCTGAACATTAAATCCAAATCCACAAACAGATCTAAAATTCCACACTGTAACTGACTTGTGATCGGGATTGCAATCTAGAATAGCTAGAAGGAGGCGCCTCTGAGGGTCTAGGGAAAGTTGGAGGTCAGGGCAAGTCTGAATCGCCCCATTCCAATCAAGTTTAAATGCAATTTCTATTGACCGAAGCTATATGTCTGACTTTTCTGCCACTACCTCGCACTTGTTTCGCCTATCACCTACACATGCACGCAGAAAAAATAGGGAAAATGATTGTGCAAATGGGTTTGCCTTGTTCAAACCCCTCTTTATGAATCAACCTTGAAATGAAATTAAAATGCTTGAAATGGAAAGGAAGCATGTTGTCAATAGCAGAGGCTTGATAAAATGCAATAGCTTCACAAACCTTCATTTTGTTAAATCACTTATGAAGATGCTTGAAAATAATCTTTTATGTAGTCTTAACTTGGATCTAGGATAGGAAGAACATGGATGCCTTCAATAATGCTTGGATCTAGACTCCACTCCTTGTCTTACATGCTTGATGCTTGAATGCTTGGTTGAAGTCTTGAATTGATAGATTGATTGTGGATTTCCTGCTTCTTGATTGTCTTGGATTCTATATCTCTCCAAATGAGGGATGTAGCTTGCTTTTATACCTCACCTAGCCCATTTAAAACCTAAAACTCAAAGAGAACCAACTAGGATTAGAAATACTTATGAAAACAACAATTAAAATTTGCTTGCAAGCTAGCAAGTACGGGATGACTTTCTAGGCATGGGGCAAGTCAGACTCGCTCTATACCAAAAAATATGCCCTTTATCGGTAATTTCGGGCTCAAATTTAAACCGGGAACCAATCAGGATATTAAGAGTTTGAAAATGTATTTAAAGTTGGGAATGAGCTCAAGAAAAACACAAAAGGCCACCCATAATTAAATAGGGCCTATGTATGCAAGAGGATGTGAATGATGAAAAAATAAATGAGACAAACCCATAATTAAGGGTTCCTCATATAGATTTGATGACATTGAATGAATAAAAGGAGTTGTAATTTAATTAAATAATTGTTGCGATTGGGGGACTCAATTAAAGGGGCATGCCTATATTTAAAGGAGGCCACAATGTAAATTAAATCACTAAAGAGACAAATATTTAATATTAATTAATTAAATTTATAGGGAAAAGACTAATTAATGCATGGAAGCCCCGAACACTAAAATTGGGACTAGCGAAGGCCTAAAATTGTACTGCTCACAATTTAGGACGCTACACCCTTTAAGAAGCCCATTATGGCATTTTTGGTGCTCATGCAAACAACGTGATCTTAGCTAAAAAGTCCCTTCACACAAGATACTATTGTCTACCGTGTAACATGATCTCTATCAATTTGTTAAAAAATGTCTTGCTTGTCAGAAAATGCAGACCTTATTCATGCCACTCACAGGCTCTCCAACCTATTAACACTACATGGCCCTTCTCTACATATGGTATTAACCTCATTGGAAGATTAAATCCCTCTCTTCTAATGGCCATAAATTCATTATCACTAATACTAAATATTTCACCAAATGGGTTGAAGAAATTCAACTCTTTTATTATTGGCATCCAAATTTCCAAATTTACCCTCAACCGTCTCATTTGTAACTTCATCGACCGTCATCACAAGCAACAAAAAATATTTCAAAAACCATACAATGCAATCCCTGTGTGAGAAACTACATATAATAAAAGCCACAAGGAAACAACCAAGCTAAGACATGTAATAAAACCTTTTTAAGAATCCTTAAGAAAATTGCTTATGCATTAGCCATGACTGACACCTTTTACTTAATCTTTCCCTTTAAGACTACCACACATCTATATGCACTCCCACAAGCACTAGTAAATATTCCCTTGTTTGTGGTGTTGGAGCAATATTTCCAATAGAGGATTATCGAGTGGCATAGTTACATGAGCTTGGACCCCTTGAGGAGAATAGTGTCACTTATCTTAGTCACCTCAAAGCATATATTTTTTGTGTGTGGCTATAACAAACACATCTACACTAAAGAGTTTGGAGTTGGGAACCCTGTCCTTGACGAGAATTGGAAGAATATTACTCATGAAAAAGAGAAAAGGGGAAGTTTTAGCCAAGTTGGTTAGGTCCCCATGTCATCACTACTAAACTTGGATCTAGAGCATATAAGTTAGCTACTCTTGAAGGCAGTGAACTAGATAAGCTTGTAAACATTATCCATCTCAAGAACTTCTATACTTAACCTATTAACTCCAGTTTTTCAAAAATAAAAAATTATTAAAAAAATTCAAAAAATCAAACTAAAATTAAAATTAGTAGACAGAAATAAATTTGTCCAATGGAGAAAACCACTCTTTGTGTCTTGGGAAATTAACATGATAAAAACATGACAGACAAAAGTCACCTATAGAAAGCAACCACTCTATCCTATGAGCATGAATCATTCTATATTATTTTACTCATCACATTCCAGACATCCCATTTTCCCCCTTACCTCAAATTGTTTGTTCATTTGTTTTCCCTCCTTCCATCGTTCATCTTATCCCCTTCAATAATCCCCTCTATATTCATTAACTATTTATCTTATCCTCAATCAAATTTCTCAACAACAAACACTTCGTCACATTTTCATCCCTCCCCACTTCCATTTATTTGCCTCCATAATTTCTATTAAATCTCATTACTTATCATTTCACACCCTTTCCTTGATTTTTCGCTTAAATGGGGGAATCCCCTTGCTAACATTTTGTAGGGAATTATTACTGCATATATCCCCATTGAGGCATGACCTTTCCACTACCACCAACTGTGAAACTTCTTCCCCACGATTTCATCCTTGTTTGAAATCCTTTGTATTCCACCTTTCATTACCCCAACTTTTCATCCCATACCTCTTCACTTCAACATTTCAACAAGTACCACCTTATGTTTCTTGCATATTTTTTTATTTATTATCTACATATGTTTGTGTTTGTGTGTGTTTCAATTTATGTTTGTTTGCTTTTGTGTGTCTCTTTGCGTTCATGTGTTGCCTATAGTCCTAATAGCCCTTCACAACACACCATCACAATCGCCTTCATCTTTCCTATGATGACATACCTTGATAACTTGTCTCTTGAATCACTATGCTACTTACAACTTATTTTCTTTTGTGTCTTTGTTTTTGAGTTTGTGTTTTTCTGTTGCTCAAGTCGTAGTGCCTCATCCATCACACCCTCATCCTTCATATGATCGCATGCGTCAACATGTCCCTTCAATCACTATGTTATTTCCAACTTCTTTGTTTGTATGTTATTACATATACACACAATGCATCGTCATCATGATCCATTATATGATAGTACATAATGTGAATGCTACAACATATAATAAGTTGCTCTATAAACAATTATTTTGGCATTTATCCATTATCTATTTTCACCATTTACCATCTTACCATATGTGGAGAATGGAAATTCGTCGACCTCAAGACCAATTAAAATATTGAGGGACAAACTAACCCTTGCGCCACCTCACTTCGACTAGTGCTCTGGTAATCTAGGGTGATCTAAACAACTTAAAAGATAAGCGTGTGATTTATGGTTTAAGACGAAATGATATGCAGAAATAAAAGAATTGAAATAACTATGTTAATCTAATAGATAAAATATTGTGACAACTGGAAACATGAAAGATAACTACCAGAGATAACTATCGAGCTCTGCAAGCTTACTATCTTAGACACTCGTGCGAGTCAAGGACAACAATGCGGATGTAGGACGTCAGCGAGTGCACATTTGTCCAATGCAAACAACGCATCTAATAGGTAGAAAAAACCAAAGGACTAATTGAAATAACAAAAAGCAACTAAACTAATAATAGAAAGCACAATTGAACTATGGAAAGAAGGATGCTACGAATAGATAAAAGATAAGGAAAACTCACAATCGGAGAAGGCCGACAAAACCAATGAGTTGCTCCACTTTCTCCTCCAATGAAACTTGCACACACAAAAATAATGAAAAAAACCTGCACAAAGAAACAATGAAAATGTTGGGTGGTTGTTTTGAGACTTGCCTCAGTCAATTCCCTACTTTGGAGTTTCCACCTCCACAACAACCAAATAGATGAAATAAATAGTGATAGATAACTGTAAAGACAACAAATAAATGAGAACAAGAACAATGTTATAAATTAAGATCAAGAAATTATGATATGCTTGACACTGTATAAAATGAAAATGGCATGAGAAAATTCTCCTTCAAGAGCACGAAGCAAAGCTTAATGGAATGAAGGTAAGGTGATGAAGACGATGAAGCCAAGATGTTACAAGTTGTCCCAATACAATAGCGTGCTCAAGAGTGTGAGAGTGTTGCTAAGAAAGATGAAGAGTGTCCAAAATAGTGAAAATGTAGCCAAGAGAGAGTGAAGTGGACCAAATGAAGGCAAAAGAATGAAGTTTAAAGCCACTTGAATGATTCTCAATGTTTGCGGGCGGTGGTGAGAGGCATTACATTGTAGGGGTGCCAATTGTAACGTCTCAACATCTCACTGCATATCTACAGATTCGTAGGACAAGTGTGTGTCACACAGGTGTCTCTGTGACACACACACACACACACACACATCCTACGCCAACCAAGTCGCGTGGTCAAGAATCTGAGTGGAAAACGGACAAGGGAGACGAAGAGACATGAAGACTTACATGGAATTTTTTTTACATCTAAGGTAGGAGCATCACATAATGATAAATTACACTAGGTGCAAATTTACGACACTACATTTTGCTCCCACTTTAGCGAGCATATCATAATTAAAGATGTAAGCAAAGTACAAAGAACTTACCTGACTTACCTAATGAGTATTTCATCTGCGTGAGGTTGCCCCTGGGGGGAAAGCCCTGAATTGTCGCAAGGCCTCATCCAACATGCAAGTTGCAGATGAGCATGCTAGATGACAAAAATAGAGATAAAACACTAACAAAACACTGGTATATGTAGCAAGTTGTGTTATGCTAGTTGGCCATATGAAAGGACGATTTTGAGTGCGGCAATACAAGTAGAAAAATCTAGATAGTTTCATGATAGGGAGACTTTAGACGTGTGTCGATGTGAGTAGCAAAAGCTAGATAGTCGCATGGTAGGACAACTTTAGACGTGTTGATACAAGTAGAAAAAGCTAGATAGTCGTATGATAGGGTGAGTTTGATCATGCTGGTACAAGTAGTAAATGCTAGATAGTCGTACAATAGGGAGAATAGATTTGATAGACAAGTGGTTTGGCCCCCACAAAGGCAGAAAGATAGATTAAAAAAATCAAATTTTCAAGAAAACTTGTGATGTAGAGACAATGAGATAATAAGACAATCAAATAATAAGACATAATAGTCCCCCTTAGAATGGATTGTGTTGCTCAGAGGGGAACATGAGACATTCTAAGGAGAGAAAAAGACATTGTGACATGTGAACATATGAGATGTTTCCCTGGAATGTCGCCCCACAATAGGTGACAAATAATATTCACAACATCCAGACAGAGACAGGGGGATCTTAGTATTCGGCATCAGAACCCATAAGAGTGGAAAAGGATATATGACATGATACTCCTTATGAGTATTTCATCATAATCGACATGTATCGGATCTGAAGAAGAGCACATGAAGACAAAGAAAAATAAAAATTTAGGTCAACATAGAAGGGAAGCCCAAATGTCCACAACACTTTGTATCATCCACAAATGTCACAAATCAACACACGACAAATAGAAGAATAAAATGACAGATAGAAGGTGTACGAAAAATAACATTATATTTTTAGGTACCAATAGAGTACAAGGCTCCTCAAGAGGGGAACAACATTAATAGACATGCAAGGGGGAACATAGATAGGCATGGTCTAATTTACAAATGGAGAAGCATGCACTACCTCATAGACCATCTACCAGTAGATCCTTGTCCTCCCAATATTGATCATATGGGGAGGGAGGTTGAGACTGCAGTAGTATAGTTGTTATAGCAACCCCAAGCGCCCCACCAACAACCAAAACTAAGGATGGGGTCGCTTCAATGTCCTTGTTCAATAGTTCAACCGAGGCGAGCGTGAGGGATCTCATAAAGATCATTGTTAACGTTGAAATTTTCTCAAGAGAGTCAAACATACACAGCTCGTAAGATGCAGGTGATTCAAATTGAGGTAACAATTAAGATTGTGCCCTACTAACCTGTGCAAAAGTGGTGATGATGAACTCGGGAGAAGTTGAAGCTTACCCCTCTACAAAAATGAAAACCGAAAGAGGATGAGCTAAAGCAGACTTGCGACGACAAAACTCAGGCATAGGGCCTTGCTCGAACTTACATTTAAAGGATGGACGGGAGACCCTCCAATCCACTGTAGTCGGCCTTAACACCCTGAGAAAGCTAGGATGACAGTCAAGAAATGGTGCAGGTGTGGGCTAAGTGGACATAACGACACTAGATACAACCTTTTGGTACATGTTCAGAGGAGTGGGGAAAGGTGGAACGTCTAGCAAAGAGGTGATCAGTAGGGGTTCTTGTGAGGGGAAATAAAAACCTAGACCCGCTTCAACAAAGCCCGATAGTCACTCCCGAAGTGGTGGGAAGCGAGATAAAGGATGTGGTTAGGTGAAAGGCTAGAGCAACACGAATGGAAATAGAGACTGGGACAGGAGAAGCAATGGGAGCAACAAAAATAGGAACCAAATAGTCACTTTCTGCCTTCGTAATAGCCTCACACTCCATAGCCTTAGCCTCATGACAATTTTTACATTCATGCACAAGTTGCTCCAAACATAGGTTTGAGCCAGGGTGAGAGGATTGCGAGGGCCCAGTGGCAT
Source organism: Thuja plicata (assembly GCA_018584345.1). Lineage (NCBI taxonomy): Eukaryota > Viridiplantae > Streptophyta > Pinopsida > Cupressales > Cupressaceae > Thuja > Thuja plicata. Next base: position 553,666 of record MU228359.1, on the reverse strand, counting down.
CCTGCTCCATGGGTGGGGTCATCAATTCCATGACTAGAAAAGAGGAGGGCCTCACTGATTCAATATGAGGTGGCACCAATGAAGCGACTAAAGGCTCATCCATGGGTACGCTTACTCATTTTTCCTTGTGGACGACAAGAGGAATAGAGGGTTCCCTCGAAGGCTGAGAGGTATGTGCTAAAGGAGAGGGAGAAGGCCTAGATGACCTCTTACCCTTACCATTAATAGTAGGGTGAGATATATTCTCAAGGATGGGGATCGTAAAAAGGAGGGTGAACATTGGACTTGGGCAACAAGGGTGCATTTCCCTTGTTTGTACTAGGCATTGATGTGGGAATAGAAGACACCACCCAAGGTTGCAAAGTACGCAATGGGAAAGGAAGCTTACCATAAGGCACATGTTTGTCCTATGCCCCTGATGAAGAAGGGGCAAAAGACGAAGTATGATGAGTTACAAGGAAGGGCTAAATGGAAGGGACAAACTCAGGAGGAGGATGGGCGCTACAGATTTGAAAGACAATTTCCTGACCTTGTATTACTGATAAGAAAGAAAATATGTCTTTCCAAGAACAAAGAGCCCTATCGAAGTAGGCCACAAATTGTCTAACAAGAAGCCCCCACATAATACTAGAGGTCAATAGCTAGTAACCTAGATCATGTGAATGGTACCCTCATGGAAGAACTTGAGACATTTATGCACGAAAAAAGGGATAACTCCCATTGAGACTAGCTAAGGAATGCCCAACCTGACCCTGGACAGGTTTGATTTTGGGATAACAAAGGTTGTAAAGACCACCTTGAATCCCACCTGGATCGTCAAGGTAGTTGACCCCAAAGGGGGAAGTGATAGCTTGTCGTGTGTTCTGATGGTTGTCGAGCACTCATCATACTGTGCACGATTAAGCCCATTAACAAAAAGCATCTCTTCAATTATAACGACCATGTCACATGCAGGGTCAACCATAACGCCTTTAATAGAAGCCCTATTGACCAATGTTGGGATATAGAGCCCTATTGACCAATGTTGGGATATAGAGGAGATGGCTCTCCGTTGTATGGGTCATCAAGAGGGGTGAATGTTATGTTCATGTCACCCACCCTTCAATTAGGTGGTGATATGGGAAGGATCATAACCATGTTGACTAAGGGACTATCATTAACGAAGGAAAGATGATATAGAAGACCCTATTTCACGTTGAGTTCACCAAAATGCGGGGAAGGAAAAATTGCCGACCTCAAGATCGATCAAAATTTTGAGGGACAAACTAACCTTTGTGCCACCTCACTTCTACTAGCGCTCTGGCGAGCTAGGGTGATCAAGAAAACTTAAAGATAATGGTATGATTTAAGGTTTAAGAAGAAATGATATGCAGAAATGAAAGAACTGCAATAATTATTCTACACTAATAGATAAAAATATTCTGACAACTGGAAACATGGAAGCTAACTACTAAGGTTAATTACCAGGCTCTACAAGCTTACTACCTCAGACACTCACACAAGTCAAGGACGACAACATGGATGCAGGACATTAGCGCGACGCATGTTCATCCAGTACGGACAACACACAAAGAATAGGTAGAAAAAAACAAGGGACTAACTTAAATTATAAAAAAAAGTAATAAAAGAAAGCGCAAAAGTACAACTAAACTATGGAAAGAAGGATGATACAAATGGATAAAAGACAAGGAAAGCTCACATCAGAGAAGGTTGACAAAATTGATGAGTTGCTCCACTTCCTCCCCCAACAAAACTTGCATACATGGAACCGATGAAAATGTTGGGTGGTTGTTTTCAGACTTGCCTCACTCAAGTCCCTTCTTTGGCGTTTCCACATCCACAACAATCGAATAGACGAGATAAACAATGATAGATAATTGTAAAGACATGAATAAATAAATGAGAATAATACCATTGCTATTAGATTATGATCAAGAAATTAGGATATGCTTGACATATTATAAAATGAAAATGGAGTGAGGAAACTCCCCTTCAAGACTACAAACCAAGAGCCTAATGGAATAATGGTAAGGTGACGAATATGATGAAGCCAAGATGTTGCCATTTGTCCCAATACAATAACGTGCTCAAGAGAGAGTGCAAGTGTTTCTAAGAAAGATGAAGAGTGTCCAAAATAGTGAAAATGTAGCCAAGAGAGAGTGAAGCGGACCAAATGAAGGCAAAAGAATGAAGTTTAAAGCCACCCAAATTATTCTAGACACCGGTGGGCGGTGGTGAGAGGCATTACACTACAAGGGTGGCAGTTGTAATGTCTCTACAGTTCACTGCACATTTGGAGATTTGCGAGACGAGTGCATGTCATACAGAGGTCTCTGTAGTGTGCATGCATCTTGTGCTAACCAAGTCGCTTGGTCAAGAATCTAAGTCGAAAAAGGTCAAGGGACATGGCGCCTTACATGGAATTTCATTTATTGGCTGAGGTAGGAGCATCACATAATGGTAAATTACACTGATGCAAATTTACAACACTACCCTTCCTTCATCCATTCTCTTTCTACCAAAATCATGTTTTATTTTAGTTGTTTTACATCCTTGTAAGGCATTATCATCCAACATGTACAACCATGCAATTTAGAATCATATCATCCAAATCATCTAAGTAACATTAATAAATATGCCCAATTCTCATCCATCATCTGATATGTATCCATAGTATGTATATCATCCTAGTATGATTTCTCCCAAGTATGTTTTATTAATCACGACACATCTTATTATCATTCCTTTCCAAGTGACCTCTCGATCTCCATTTCTCCTAACAAATCTCAAGGGGGCGTCACTTCCATCATCAACTTTGAGCTACCAAAGCAACCTAAAATTGAAACTCCATCCCATCCTAATTTTTATGTTTTTGACACAATGCTACTTAATCACAACAATGTATCAAAGAGGGGCAAAATGCAAACAACTAAATATTTTCCTCGTATACCCTTATTGTAATCAATCAAATACATCACCTATTCAAGTCCTCTTCACCATACAATCCTCATGAAATTAAATAATAATGTTTTATTTTATTTGTCTATTTTCCATCTCATGTCACATGAATAAAAAAATTATTATTATTTTCACATTTTCTACCTCACACGTAGCTAAAATAATTAGATATTATTATTTAAGTATCGCAATATAATCTGATTAAAATATATTATTATTTAATTAATCTATTTCCCTTCTCACCTAACATAATAAATAAATTTATAATTATTTATGCATTTTCCACCTCACACAGCTGAAATAATTAAATATTAAAATTATTATTTTTGCTATATTCCCTCCATTCCCAAAAATAAAAGGAGCCTAAGAACGCTTGTCCACATGGTTCCAATTCTCTCCAGCAATTCCAATAATAAAAGACCTGTAAGTGCACTTGACCATTATAACTCTTAACGTTGCAACCACTTACTAAATTTGGTAAATTCATCTTGCCCTTCACATCCAATAACCTTCATCTCAACCCTCCATCCTCTCCTCAATCTTATGGAAACTCTCATTCATCCTCCACTATTGACCTCTCCATCACATGTCAACTGTCCATTGCCTCTCCCAAAAATCTATAAATTGAGGTAGCTTCCCATCCATTTCATCACATATTCTGTGCTAAATACATACTCTCAAAATGGGTAATCTTCTAACAAAGGAGAATCCAAATACCAGTCAAATCAAATAATATTAGAGTTTTCATGATATCTATAAATTGAGGTAGTTTCCCATCCATTTCATCATCGTATTGTGAGCTAAATACATACTCTCAAAATGGGTAATCTTCAAACAAGGGAGAATCCAAATACCAGTCATTGGAACAAATCAAATCATATTAGAGTTTTCATGATAACATTGTTTCAATTACTTGTGAAAAGGTTTTGTATTGATTTGAAGAGAAACTTGTATTCTTGTTTATTTTCATATATATTTCAGAGTAGAGCATTACAACTCTAAAATAATCGAGGATTTAACTCAAAATTTGCTTTTCAAATTCTTAATTCAAACATCCATTGAAGGACATTTTTAATGAAAATCCAAAAATGAGTGCAAGAAACTCTTTAGGGAAAAAGTGGTCCAAAACTGCAAAATTTTGTAACCATTCAAACTTCTCAGAAGTTTAAAATAGCGGCTAGACATATTCAAAAATCATGTACGTGCATGAAAGGTTAAATTTCTTTAAGATCTTAGCATTTGGGAATTTGAATTGAATAAAAGACTCGTTAGTGGTTCTTGACAGACCTAAACTGTTAATAATCATCATATAAAACCTTGGAATTCAAGAAATTTTGAAGATGTAGCTAAAAGTTGTTAATTTTCTCCAGTTTGGATAGACTTCCAAGGCATTGAAACCTCCAGTGAAGAGCTAAAACAATAGAAAATACGACACTATAAACCCAAAACATGAATAAAATCTTAATTTGTAATATGTGGGAAAAGAACTAATTTCTGAAGGGAGAAATATCTCTCTTATGTCAGCCTCATGAAATTATACTAGTTGTATCATCTCTAAAATACTCCATTCAAACTGTAGGATAAGCATCGATGAAATGGAATGAAGTCAATATTAAGCTTTGCTCAAGCAGCATAGCTCGAATATGAAAACTCAAGGGAGATTACACGGTTCTTGGGATGGATTACATGACTCCTTTGTGCATGAATGGACCAGAGCTCATGACATCAATTATAAACTACTACAGAGACCAGTCAAACAAAAATCTTTATTGCAAACCATCACAAAAGCAGGCCTTATCAGCATGCACAACTTAGGGATAAGCTTAGCTTTGGATACTTTTCATGGAAACTTCTGCAGTAGACATCTTGCAGAAATCCAAATCAGCATAAACAGTTATGGAATTCAAACATATCTTACAAGACAAAATCAATGCTTCACAACAGAAAGATCTGCAACTCTCAGCTCATATAAAGGCAAAGAAATCATACAAAGAGAGTTTCTGTGCATATGACTTCAACTTACTAATTGAAGAATGCCTAATATTACAGATATATAGAAAATAGCTAGAAAGCATACAAAGAAGTCACTGTCATTCTTAATCTTTATATGAAACAATGGCAATGGACCTAGCACATCACACGCTAACAATGATTGGATATTTCAAATAAGGGACATGGAGGAGAAATACTACCAAGTGAAAATGAAAATCAGAAATGCTAACTGATAAAAAATAAGCAATCATTTACGGCATTCTGAATACAGGTTTCAGAGCAAATTAAAACATCAAAGAAATGATTGTGATTGACCACAAAGTCTAGGCCTGTAAGCAGTGCCCCTAGAATAAAAAGTGAAAAGTCCTAATCAGAACAAAACAAAATCACAATCCAACATCCATGCACTTGAAATACAAAAATATGCACAAAGATGAAAAAGTAATATTAGGAAATACAGTTATCTGCAAAAAATACAACTCGTCTAAAAGAAAACTTATTTAAGCATAACCATATTACTCAAGTTCACATATTTGTCTTTAGATATATTGTCAAAGATTTAGAATATAAAAGCTAGCTAAATCTTCTACAGTTAATTGCCTATTTGATTTTGTTTCCACTTGAATATAGATTAAACTTTAGCCCAAGTCAGGACAGTTTTTTTCTCACACCCATAGCAATCTCAATAGCTCACTTGTTATTTGGAATCGGACATAAGAGAAAAATGAAACAAAATTAGTGTCAATTTAACAAAAAATAATGAAATATATTTATTCGTATTGAGTTTATAACTTTAAAGTTAAAGATAGTTCTGCAAAAAGATTTAGACCTTTAATGACAAGAAGTATCCTGATTCCGAATTTCAATTCATATATTTTTAAAACTGTTTTACAATTTGGCTTGGTCTAATTGGCAATTAGCATAGTTGTAAATGCCATATGCTAATGCTAATGAAGATATCCTTTTATTAAATTTGTGAACCAGCTGCAATAATCTTTTCATTGTTCGCTGAAGTAGAATGTAATATTTTGCTCTAACTTCTTCAGGAACCAACAATGTTGTTCACCTTATAAAAATAATGGCTACTTTTTTCACTGCTAGTGTAATAAAGGCAAAAAGAATAATATACAACAAAAGAACAAAAATACCATTTCTGAATAATACTGAAATATACTTTACAACCTCACAAGCAGAAGCTAAGTCAACACACACAATTCAAACCAAGGAGATCAATGGTTCATACAAATGCCCACAATATGGGTTGCCTGAGTGTATGGTTTTCCTTCTCATTGCAAGTCTGCTTGGAAATTTGGTTTCTCACCTTGGCACAGAAACTCATCACAAGCTGAGGCAGTTCCCCAATCTCTCCGCAGTCTTAATATATCATCAGTAAAAGTGGATCCAGATGTCCCAATGAAAACACTTGCTAGTGCACAAATTGTTTTATCAAGCATGGCGAATACCTTCATGATTTACATATGCATAGACATCAGTCCAAAGTTTGTTACGACATGAAATGGCATAAAAGGAAAATCATAATCTACAAAAGATGAGAAGAACAATTGTAGGCATGCAACTGATTAGAAGTTAAAGTATATTTATTAAAAAGAATTAGCATGAATATATCCATGCACAAGTGTGCATTTTAACGCAATCTATATTAACTCTCCAAAGAATGTGGGAAAAATAAATAAAGTAGAAAGAAAGATGGAAAGCAACTAGAACATACAAGTATTTAGGGGTTTGAAAAGGACAGAGATTTTCATATCACATTGTGGCCGCGGTAAAGTGGTAAATGAATCTATTTGGTTTGAAATTTTGAACACATAAAAAAGACTAGTAAACATGAAAACATGTTATTGACTGGACACCAATTAATAAATAACTTTCAAACTTACTTCAAACGATCAGAATACTTTTTTCCAAAATCAATAGAAATTCAAAAGAGACCTTTTCTAGATTGAGGATAAGGATTTCAGCTCCAGCCTTTCTGAAATCAGTGAATTACTAGAGTAACCTACCAGTCTTGTATAAGAAATATACAGAATCCCATGTCTAAGGATGGCCCTGAATTAGTAACCACTTTATGGTTAGAAACAGTGTTACAAGACCCGGACTCGGCTCGGACTCGGTGTCTAGAATCAGCAGAAACTCACCAAAGATTCGGAAATTTGAAAAACCCAAGAAATTCAAAGATTTTTAAGGATTTAAAACTTTTTTCATGCATCATTTAATAAATTAACCTTAAAGACACAAAAATTGAGATAAATAGAAGCTAATTTGCACACATACACAAGTTTACATTGATCACATTAATATAAATGCAAATTTCTGAACGAAATAAGTTAAACTAAATAACACATTAGAAATATAAAGTGTCACTGTCAAAATGTCTACAATATTGATGGAATATGAAATACATGGAATCAAAAATTCAAAACATATATCAAAATAAAAGCATATATCAAAATAAAAGCTAGAGCCTAGAAGACTAAGGCTCAAAGTAGCCTATATCATCAACAAGTCGACCCTGCAACCTTCCTACGTGTATGCCTAAGATAGATCCTGGAAGATTCTGCAGCCATGATATATGCCTTTGTCTCAGGCTCAACCTCAATGACATCCACATCCTCACCCACATCATCCTCAAGGTCCTCCAATGGGTCTCCTCGTGCTCTAGTCTCCTCCTCTGCCATCGCTACTACCTCTGCCTCTCAATCCACCTGATGTTCCAATTCTTCATCACTGAAGACAAGATCATCAATACCTCAATATGTTTTCTCTAATGCCTCTTTTCCTCTCCCTGTGTTTGCAAATGAAAGAATGCTCTTTTTAGGGTTGAGCGACAATTATAAACCAAAAAGGAAAGAGCTTTTTACATATAAAAATGTGTTTTTTTAAAACTTTATGATTGCCTTTGACACGGCCGAGTCCCAGGCTCGGGACTCGGCAAGTCAGCCCAAACTCGGTCTGACTCAGTCGAGTGTGAGTCATGAGGCACCTGGGATCGGAATGGGTGCCTCGGCTCTGGACTCGCAAAGTTCTACAACTATGGTTAGAGACTTAGCAATATGCACTTTAGTCAGTTGGAAGCTATTGTACACGCCCACACGATACAATGTTATGTTACATTGATATTTGTGAGGCTGACTTATTTTGTTATTTAATAGCTGCATAAAAGCAGCAAATTAGCATAAAGTATAATTTCTACACCATAACAAGATGCTGTGGGCACTTAATCAGAATAGGAATTAAATTTGCGCCAATCAAATATCCTTATGAAATTCGTCCCTTGTCAGTTAACCTGAGAAATCCAGAAGATACTTGACCATGACAACCAATTTTTCTCGAGGCAGCATAAAACCAATTGGGTTGAGCATAATTCAGAAGATAACATTAGTTGGACTTCAGGCCTAATTTGACCAAGGGTTTCCTGAATGCTCAAAGGCATCAAAAGCAGAGTTACAGGACTCTGCGAGGCCGTGCTGGACTCTGCGAGTCCCGAGGCGAGTCAGGTCTCCAGAGTCTAACTGACTCTGGACTCGGACTCACCCGAGTCCAGCAGAGTCCAGTCGGACTCGCCAAGTCCCGAGCCCAGGACTCTGTGGTGGCAGCAGCAAGGACCTTCATCTATTACAAAACAAGAACCCAAAGTTTTTCAGTACTTTCATTAAGACTAAACTTCATTATATTTCAGTTTTTCTTTATAATACTAATAGTAATTATTCTCCCTTTTATTTCCTTCCTTAAGGTAATTTCATGAGAAAGGTACAGGCATTACAATTTGACCAATGTGACTTATCAGGACTGTATTTTGAATGTGAACCTCAAGATGGGATCTTAAACAGCGAATACTGATTTTTATAGATTACCATTTGGGTAGTATCAAATTGATTTTGGGAATTCAGTCACTAGACAGTTGATGAAATCCGCATTCACTTAAGCAATTGTCTTTTAAATTCATGCAGAACGGTAAAGAACACAGAATCAGAGGTTTTCAGACACCTAACTTTGATCCAAATCCCAAGGATGATAAGGGGAACAACCACCAAAATGAAGGTCTTGATATGGTAGAAAAAGTGATTTGTATTGCTACTTATAAACAACAATCAGAGGACCATGATAAAGATTTTTTATAGGGTTAGGGGCATTAGGTTTTCATAGTTCATAATATCATGTCCATGATTTGTAAAGCTTTTGGACAAGAAAATTTGTTAAGAAAACAATAAAACAATATATGAGAACTGCAATGATATATTTGTAATGCAAAATTTTACATTCCAATGTGATTTCCCATTTAGTGTTGTGCCCATTTGAGGAGAATATCTTAATACACGTACATATTGACAAACAGTGTAACTTGTGAGAAGTTCAACTCATTCCTCTAGCCTTTACCTATCCTTATGCACACACATCCTCATACATTTATCCATACCTTATCCATCATTACACGTCTTCCCATATAGCATTCATTTATTGCAGCACAGATACCCAAACATTCATTTGGTGTCCCCCACCTAGATCCTCCAACTCTGCCATCCCAGAGCATTTTTGCAGATGCAGGATCAACCCTATGGTCACAGATTTGACCCTTAAATTCAAAGCCGAACTCAAGTTTAGTCGACTCCACCCATTCTGCTTACTGTGGTGAGCTGATTAAACAAATGGTTCTGCAAGTTGATTATATATGCTTGTATTTAAAGGCATTGATTTGCATCCATTTCACAGTCTCTCACATTCAATCATCCTCTCTCATTCTAG
>MU228359.1:501931-537365 GCA_018584345.1 Thuja plicata | reverse complement strand
GAAAACAAACAAAATATAATATAATCAATCGATGCCATCCCAATGAAATGAGCTCATATTTATAATCCATCCTTGGCCACAGTTTCCCAAAAAGAGTTTCAGTTCACAGCTCTTTTAATTAACAACTAATTTATTATAATAATGTGGCTTTATTATTAATTAATATTTTAGAATTATTAATTAATAAATATGAACTCATGCGATAAATCCTGCATCCACTGCTAATCATGCCAGACTGACATAGCCATCCACTGCACTACCAAAAATAGACTTACTATAAATAGTAAGTCCCCAGCCAAAGAACTGCACAAACTGAATATCGTCTGGAATACTGACCACTGCCGATAGTGCCCTGCCAGAAATGGAAGCTGACCAAACTGACTTACTAAAAATAGCAAGTCTGCCAACTGGGACCCTCAAAATCCGGTATCAGCTCACAAGGGTCGTGATGATGAGCTAACCAAGCCACTGCCAATACCTGCTAAAAAAGGGGGTCATCACATCTGTTCCCGATAACAGAATTTGTCTGTCTGAATTTGTCAGTCCGTGTTTTCTGAAAGTCAATTTCTTTCTTCATTTTGTCCTATATCTTGCATCCATCCTTCCATTTCCATTTTCATATCCATCATCTTCCACATAAGTGAAGGATCATTGCACCCGTTTAGCACTTGGGCCTCCTTGAGCCTAGTGGGTCATCTTCCTTCCAAATGTGACCATAGGAAATAGGATCCACCCCACTATTCTCCCTATTTCTTATGTTACAATATATATATATATAAGGTGAGAGCCTTGAATAAGCAGGGATGCATTTCAAGGTTCTCGCATTGTACAAATACAAATGAAGCTCAGATGCAAACCTGAGTCTTCAACTAGTGGTTGTACAAGTGCAACTGAAGCTCACATGCAAACCTGAGTCTTCAACTACTAGTGGGGCGTAACCCCAGCCATCACCAGCAATTATTAATTTTATATCCATTCATTGTGTAGCAAGTTACCGTTGCATTAAATGATCGGGTTCTTACCTGAGTCTTCAACTACTGGGGCAACGCAACATTGGAGTTTATAAGAAGTGAAGGAGCGCCAGACCAGGTGGCAGCCTATAGAGGAATCACACCAAACAGCATCAATAGATAGATCTGCATGGAATCAAGGGTAAACATCTGAAATGGGGCTAAGAAACAGAGTTGCTGCAGCAACGAAATCAAATTCTCTTTTAGTATTGTCTCTCGAGTCTTGACACAGCAAAGCAGAGGTAATCAGCAAATAAACAGTTATATCATTGCTCAGCAAAGATTCACATCAATCTGTAGAATATGCCATTCTATCGTTGCTCAGCAAAGATTCACATCAATCTGTAGAATATGCCATTCTATCGTTGTTCAGCGAAGATTCACATCAATCTGTGGAATATGCCCAAACTGTGCAGGGGAATCGCCAGGGCTGTCTGAGATGATACACACTGCTCCAAGTACACTCAGTCAACATCTTGAGCAAGCCTTTCTCAGTGTGGAGACTGCAATGCCCAAGGGAGTGAATAAACAGGTTCCTTTACAAATATCTGAATCTTTAAAGTTGAGAATCTAATATATTCTGAGATTGGTTATGTCTTCATCTGTATCTGCTTCAATATGGCCCCCATTTGAGAATAAGACTGTAAACTGAATAATACTCTATCGAAGATATGTAATGGCCTGTATCTGAGCTGCCATAATGAATTTGCTATCTAAATCCTTGAAAAAAAAATATTTGGCATAGTGCAGTTTTAATAAAGGTTGCAATTTGAGATTGGTATATTTCAGTGGTGTCAGAACCAGGTTTCCTGCCAGCCTGTGGATCAATTCTGTTGTGAAGATATAAACCCATGCAAAGCAGTGAAGAAATCTTGGGTAACCAAGGTAAAGAGGCAGATCTTCAGTTCATCATTACTGAATACAAGGAGTTGTTCACAAAGTTTCAATCCTCCATGAGAAAGTCCATGACGCAAATAGTTCAGATATTGAGAGAAATGAATTGTCAAGGGAATGCCTCTAGACCAAATCAGAATTTGGTCAAAGGGAGCAATTCAATCAAGAAAAGGGTCTCAATCAACTCTTTGCGTAGGGAAAAAGAAGGTCCATTTGAGGGTGAGCAACAATTACCATTTTTCTCGAAAGATGAAATGGCAAGGTATCATGAAGATTATAAGGCTTTAAGTCAAAAAAAATCATAATGATTTAGCTTTTGATGATTTTTACAGATTAAAGATGAAGAGGAGCCCAAGAAGAGTAAGGGAATTGGTGAAGAAAGTGGAAAAGCCAGAATCAAAACAAAAAGAAGAAATGAAGTCCGAATCAAAAGATGGTCAAATTGTGTCTAGCCAAGAGGAGTTGATGCTTGTGGAGACGGAAAAGTTAAAGGGTTGAGAATTTTACTAAAAACCTAAGTTGTCGGTTCGGGTCTGGGTTTGAAGAACCAGTTCGCCAGTACAGCAAAATTTTGAAATGGGATTTGGGTTCATTAGTACAAAAACAATTATATATATAGAGCTATTATTGAAATTAAATAATATATTATTTAATTTAAATTAATATTAAATATAATTATTTATTATAATATAATAAATAATATATTGTTTAATTTATTATTTATTAAATTAAAGAATAATATTTAATTTAAAATTAATATATATAATATAATTATTTATTATAATATAATAAATAATATATTATATAATTTATATTATACTAAAATATTAAAATTTAGTTTACACCTGTGCCTTGTTCGTGATTGTGGACCCCATGTCTGAAAATGTCGTTTCTGAAAGCTAGCAGTGTGGGTCTACCTCCAAATTTCTAGCCAAAACTTTGGTAACGGCCTCTCTTCTTATACATTGATGAACGTTTATCTCTTAAGATGGTTATCAAAATTTCTACCAGAATTTCTCCCCCCCAAATTAAACGTCATTTCTGGAATTAAACCACGTTCAGCGTCTGTGGACAAACCACGTATCGAATCGAGAACGGACCCGTATCCGGTTTGAACCAGACCCGTATATGCCCTTAAAGCCCACGGACCCGATAACATACCTAAAAGCACAAATTATAAGTATGATGAATCACAGGATTGTCAAAATCAAGGTAGAATGGGGTATTGTCTTAAAGACAGGTTGGATGAAGAAACTGAAATGAATGATAAGAGTAAAGAGCTGAAGCCAGAAGGAGCATTCTTGAAAGAAGAAAACTCAGAAGATAACATTGAAGAAAAGGTAGAAAAGAAAGAGGAATCAATTGCTTGTAACTTGCAGCCTACAAATGATCATGGGATGATAGAGGAATCAGAGTTTCAAGAGAGTTTTGAGATGTTAAAGGAGATTCCTCAATAAAATCAACCCAATTTTCAGATTTCAGCTACATGCAAGGTATAACAGCCCATAGCAAGGTTGATGTCCCTTGTTTCGTGCACATGATTACATTGGAGGAAATCTTGTTAAGATCATATGAGGCATATTGTTTTAGAACGTTGTTTGTAGAGACTAAGAGATTGCCTAACAATAAGATCCTTCAATTTGATATTGTTTGGTTTGTCATGGATACTTTGCCATGGAATTGGTTGGAGGCAAAAAACATAACAGATAAGGAGGTGTAGGTATGGATCAGTAATATGACAGCTCGGAGAACATGTGACTTTCAGTTGGACACACCTCATAGACCAGCTCATATAAAGAAGCAACCTACCTTGGAAGAAGAAGCAAGAAAGGACAACGCAAACACTTTGAAGAGGCAGGAACGTGATTCTAATTTTCTGAATTTTACCAGCAGTCCTTTGTTATCGTGTGAGCCTTGCATTGAGGACACTCAAGAGTGGATTGATAAGTATGAGGTAAAAGATTAAAATTCAGATTGCTTGCACTCTGGTTTTGTATCAGCAATTGAATGGGAGCATGAGTTAAATGATTCTGCTTAATGTTGAGATGGTAATTCTTTGAGTGAGCATGATGCTGGCCTAACTTCAAAACGTAAGATTTGTGGAAAAGATGTTAAGGGAGCTGTTTCCGAATGGCATGATTATGAAGACAAATCAGAACATTTGTTTGAAGATGTTAGACTTCAAGAGTCACATCACTTGGAAGGTCAATTGACGGTAAACAAAGGAACGATTATTGCAACCCTAGCTCACTTTGATGATACTCATAAGATGATGGCAGATTGTTTTTCAAACTCTCAATGGAGACACTAAGACCTTGAAGGAGAACTATCTCTTGCAGACTCACAGTTACTTAAAGAAGCTTTGGTTGCAATGAAATCAAATTACCTACACCTACTTTTGGATAGAAATCATCTCATCCAGCTTGATGAAATATATTTTTGATGCATTAAGAAGCAAAGAATATGAAAGTGTTAAGCTTAACTATGAGCTAAGGTTACTATGGATTCTTTGAAGAATACTCAAATGGCCCTTCAAAAATCAGAAAATCAAGTTGATGAGCTTTGTGTGAAGTTGAGCTTGACACATTCTTCATCATCCAAATCAGAAATTCAGTCATCTACAACAGCCACATCCAAAGAGCAACAACTCAATATGAAGATTGTGAAAGGTAGACACATGAATGAAGCATTTGTGGGACCCCAATTTGAAGTTTTTAGAAGAAAAGACGAAGATATATATTGCAACCATGGGATAGAAGTTGTGACAGGTGGTAAATTTGGTTTTCAGCTGGAGACATCTCTTGAACCAGCACTTGTTAATGACCTCCACTCACAAAAGGAGAGGTGATTAAGATCTATGAAGACATCACACAAAAGCATGAGAAAAGGACCGATTTCCTTATTTGGATCAGCAGTCCCTTATCTATGCAGAATCATGAGTTGGAAGCCATGATACTGTTATGGAGTCTTCCAATGTTGGCACCCAAGATTTGAGAGTCAAACATGAGGCAATTGTTATGGATCCAAGCAACAAGAGGTTTGAGTTGTATATTACAGCTTGGAAGATGTAAAGAAGACACAAAGTATGTGTGATGGATGGTTACAAAGAGCTAGGGAGGCAAAGTTGTTGGCTGCCCAAGCAAGACAGTACTTACAAGAGCTCAAGGAAAGCTGCGATCATTTAGCTCAAGCAAGACGACAAAGAGAAGCCTATCTATCGATCACTATTTCTTCCAAGGGAAGTAGACTTGGAGATGGAGCATACACGGAATGATCCTCTTGAGTTGAGCAAGGAAGAAGAACATTCAGATTCGTGTGGACTTGGAAAGAGGTATGGTTCAGAAATTTCTGTTTGTATACATCGCAAGGATCAGCAGTTACTTCTTTTGGAAAGTCCATTAAAGGATCAAGTTATAAAATGGAATCGGATAGTTGAGCATACATCGCGTGGACCAAACAACGATGTGAGACATGCATGTGTAGATAGAGACATGGGTGGTTCGGATTTGGTTCGATACTTAGCCATCCAAAGAAAGTTCCAGGAGTCTACTTGTGTTGAAATACAGACCTATCATGATGGTGATTCTTTGATGAAGCCTGAGACTGCCCTAATTCCAGGACTTGTGTCACATGTCATGAAGGTACCTGCCTTTGATTGGTATGCACTTGGAGGAGTGGAGTCTCAGCTGGTCTATGAACCAAGGTATGGAGAAGTTGTCATGGAGGTACTTGGTTTTGAGTTGCAAATTTTTGAGTTTCAGCTGGGTTATGATCTATGGTATGCACATGAGCATAAGGGCAGAAGTGTTCCCACCCGAACTCGCGGGTTACTACTACATACATTGTTGAGTAATGACTATTCTACATTGCTGAACATGGATTTTCTTTAGAGCACTTCGAAGACAGTAGGTGTTTGGGTGTTTTGGAAATATGGGTCATCTCTTTATCATTGGGGGTTGGCATAACGATGAGACACTATCATCATTTGTTATTAGAGACACTTCTTACAACATCATAAGTCTGATTTTCAGATTTACGGGTGCTGGTTTAGTTTACATCAGCAACCTAGGATGGGCTGATAAGTTTTTTCGTGCGCCTATGATGGGTGTTTTGCACATCCATGGGAGATCACTTGGAGCTGGAGAGTTGTTTGTTGTTGATAGCTCCTTGAGATACTTCAATCTCCTCATATTTGATGGATGTGACAGCATCATGATTTGGGATCAATTAATCAGCTTGATAGTGGGAATGCTTCAGAATAACAGAGTTGCAGGCTTCAGCACTGATGGTTGCATCAGAGTGGAGCAGCGGAGTGATAAAGTACCAAATATTAGTTGTGATGTTGTGACGGTTGGGTTTTCTAAGGTTAAGGACCAAGAAGAAGAACTACGGGTTTATCTAGAAGGTTCCTTGATTATGCCCTCCGATTATTTGGAGGTGAGCCAAGAAACATTCACACTCAATGGTACCAGGATCGATTAGATCAGAGATGGAGTTTGGAAGAGAGTTGCGCGCCAAGGTGACAGAGCAGTGATTCTAAGGTTGATATGATATCCTGGCATTCAATTTTAGTATGCAGGTGCAGATTGCTTGAGGACGAGGAATCTCCAGGATGGGATGATTCTAATGTTCCTGATTTGGCTGGGTTGGCCAGCCCTAATTTCATTAATAAATAATAAATAAGTATTATTTCATTAATTACATCATAATCTAAATTTATGAATAGACAAATTTATTAAATATAATAATCCGTTCCTTGACCAACCTTCTCTAACCACCCTTGGGACGGTTAATTGAGGCAGACTTGTGTAAGTTGGATACATACATACATACATACATTATATATATATATATATATGAGGTGATAGCCTTGGCTAAGCAGGGACGCATTTCAAGGTTCTTGCATTGGACAAATACAACTGAAGCTCGGACGCAAACCTGAGTCTTCAACTACTGGTGGGATGTAGCCCCTACCAGCACCAGCAATAAGTATTTTTCTGTTCATTCATTGCATAGAAGGTTACTGTTGCATCAAATGATCGGGTTCTTACCTGAGTCTTGAACTACTGGGATGACGCAAGATTGAAGTTTATGAGAAGTGGAGCACCAGACCTGGCAGCAGCCTAAGGAGGAATCGCACCAAGCTGCATCCATAGGATCAACATGGGATCAAGGATAAACATCTGAAATGGAGCTAAAAAATACAGACTTTCTGTAGCAACGAAAACAACTTCTCTTTTACTGTTGTCTCTTGACACAGCAAAGCAGAGGTAATAAGTGAATAGACAGTTCTATCATTGCTCAGCGAAAATTGACATCAATCTGTAGAATACACCCAGACTGTGCGAGGGAATTACTAGGACTGCCTGAGATGATACACACTACTCCAAGCACATTCGGTCGACATCCTGAGCAAGCCTTTCTCAGCGTGGAGACTGTGATACCCAAGGGGGTGAATAAAAAGGTTCCTTTACAAAGATCTGAATGCTTACAAGTTGAAAATTTAGTCTTTTTCTGAATTTGGTTGTCTTCATCTGGATCTGCTTCAATACGGCCCCTATTTGAGAGTAAGACTGTAAACTGATAAATACTCTATTGAAGATATGTAATGGTCTGAATTTTCTATCTAAATCCTTGAAAATTTTGATTTGGTACATTTCAGTTTTAATTAAGGTTGCAATTTGAGATTGGTATATTTCAACATTGGGGGTTCTCAGAGCTACCCTAGTTCCTTACATATCGTGTGCTTCTATTACATGGTTGAAGGTTCTTGTTTTAGGGCTATAGTCTTGGCTAGTTTTAATTTAATATTATATGCTAAACATTGTTTTGGTCTTCCCTGTCACATCCATTCTCTGGGTTGTTAATGCAGTGGCTTTTTATAGTTTTGTTGAATACTCCTCTTGCTAGTTTGAGGAGTGGGGGGAGAGGGGTATTAATTGAACACCCATAATATATCTTAAAAATGGCATCATTGTGCATTCTGTAACGAATACCTGCTTTATAGCTTTAGTGTCTAGTATGTATTATCATGAACCAGTTTGAAGGCAGCACACACTATGTCTCAATGTACCCTGACAATGAAAGATCATACTCGAAAGCTGATAGTATGATCTATACTCTTCCCAGCTATTTGGTAAAGTGGTGGAACATTTTTACCTTTAAGCTTCATGGAAGTTGTTTGTGAAATTCGTAGATCCAGATGCAACTCTATAAGCCTATTTAACATCATTGCATAGATTTGAGAAGCAACAAATTTCTGTGAAAAGAAAATTCCTGCTCGTGATATATTTTTTCATCCGGTAAGATGTGTAGAGCTTGAAATTTAACCAATGAACAATTGCCAAATAAGTCACAGATATCAAGACCATATGTATAAACTCTAACAAAGATGTAATAGTGTGATTAGAATTAAGTATTTGCAAATCATACCAAAAATATAAAGCCAATGAAAATACAACAAAATAACACTTAATGTTTTCAGTATCAAATTCAAAAAAATTGTTCCTCGGAGTAGTGCACAACTAGCTAAAGGATAGATACACAAAAACGCAAACGCACAAACCTGATCATCAGAATGAAGATGATGTCGATAAAGAAGTGCATCCCATTTTATCTTCCCATCATGACCAGGTCTTTTGACTAGTGGAATTGTCTGACCATTTGACACCATAAATGATTGTAAAAGATCAGTTTCGCTTGCTGCTGCATCAGTCGAGAGATAAATCACAGGTGCATTGGACATCTGGACTTTCCGAAGAATGCAAGATGCAGCCTGTGGAATAGGAAAGAAGCAACTCTCTTCTTTCGAATTACTGTAATAAAGGGCCAGCAGCAGCATAATATTAGTGATTGCTAAGAAGCTTTCTGATTCCTCTTCTAAAAAATAAATAGAAAGAAACACACACCCACAAGCTGACATAGACACAAACTAAACCAAGACCAATTTTTCGCTAAACTAGAAGTACACTTCAAAACACATAATACATCAAAATAGTCCAAACAACTAAAATTTGTTCATTTAGTTAAAACATTAATTATTCAAAAATATGACAAACACATTCAGTCGCAAATTATTGCAAATGTAAGCGGGAATTCATATGGGAAGTAAAGATAGGAAAGGGTGCAGGAAAAGTTCTAAGAATAATATGAGTTTGGGAATTGGGGGCCAGGCAATGTAAGACATGCAAAAGTATCTAGATAGCAAGCAGTCATGAAAAAGTATTGGTTGAAAGTGTTTCCAACAATGCCACAAGGTATAGCATTGACTGGCTCACAAAGCCTGCTGATGAATCTATAGTCTCTTGGGACACATTGAAGACGGTGTTTGAGGCCAAGTTTAAATTACTACGGGATGACAATGAGATCGTCACCGAGATTTATAACACCAAACAAGGAAAGAATGAGAATGTACGAGCTTACAATCATAGGCTCAAGAACCAGCCAAATAAAGAACTGTTGTTCATTGAGGGATCGATCCCCTTGCTACACAAGAAGATGAAAGTGGTGTCTCCATCCTCGTATGTCAATGCTTACAATCGAGCAATGGACATCAAGAGAGAAAATAAAACATACTCACTGATGCAGGAGCATCTAGGGTGTAAGAGCAATCTTACATCACCCAAAAATATTGTCTAGTTTTCAATATGGGCTATCTTTGGGCAGAGTTACTATTTTTGGCAAGTTTACTATTTTTAGTAAGTTGTTCATTTGAGCTCGAATTGTTCCATTTACTTCCCTGGAGGTTCATTTTGGATATATATGCCTGCTGGTAAAGTTTCATGGCAAGATCAAGTTCGGTTTTGAAGATATTGCATTTTCTATTTTGGCGGGGAGATACAAAAAACTTTGAACTCAGTTTTGAAGGCCTTAGAGGCTCCGAAAAAAGGGGTCAAACTTTGATCAGTTGACGCTTCGAGAGCATGAGGCATAGAGCGCTTTGTGGCATTTCCGAAATGGGGTCATAATAGCCAATAGACTCAATGGTTCACAAGTTATGGTTTTTAGAAGTTGGGCCTTTAGGACTCAAGTTTCAATACAAAAGGAATAGCGAGAAAAAACACTTATGGCGGGAAATTGAACCGCTGGGTGCCAAAATGGGAAAATTTCACTTTCCAAAATATTCTAAGGCAGTTAATTGTGCTACTTATATAGGGTTGAAGGGGAATTTTAGGGTTCAGTTCCAGAGTTGTAGATTGTAGCTATCTTGCATATTATTGTAATGAAAATGCCCATGTGGCTGTAGCATGTTACTTTTCTGATTATTGCAATGTCATTTCATTAAAGATAAGAGAAAGCAAGTGTTTATGTTCTTGCCATTGTTCTGTTCATGCAATTTTCTGTTTATTTCCCTATGGTGTTGTGTGTTTGGTTGAAAAAGGGGAGTACCCTTCATCACTCACGAGGGAAGAGGAGGGCAGGCGATGACGAGAGCACCAAAGGTAGCAACAATGACGATTCGAAAAATATACAACCCCTGCAGTGAGATATGATGAGAATGATGAAAGAAATGATGACAAAGAAAGGAACCAATAAAGAAACTAACGAACTATAGTGTACTAAATGCAAAATTGAGGGGCACGTGGAAGGTAATTGTCCTAGAAAGATGTTTTGTGAGATTTTCCAAGGGATGCGTCATTCAATAAAGGAGTAGCCATATAGTTTGAAGACTAGAAGTAGACAAGTACTCTTTACACGGGGAGAGTCCACTCCATCCAAACCACAAAATGCATTGCCAAGAAGTTATCGAAGTCAACGAGGCAAAAATCAAATAAAGTATGACTCCAAAGGACGTCCTATCATACAGTGTCAACAATGTAGCAAATGGGGACACATTGCCAAATAAGAAAGAACATATAATAATTGTCTAAATAAGAAACAACATATAATAATTGTTACAAAACTCAGCAATATCATTGTGGCAACATATGGTTTCACTGCATATGACATCCCCAGCCAAGGCACATTCTTAGTGCATTTCTCAACGTATGACCTATTTGGTAGAAGACAAATTCCCTCACCACTCGACAGTGTCTTTCCTTAATAGTACGACAAAGAGGATTATTCACAGCATGTTGCATACATTGGTTAAACACTCTAAAATCATTGTTTTTTGGCTACATCAATATTGCTTTTGGCATCTTGAAAAAACAAGAAAATGATGTGTGCCATGGAGTTCTATGTGGTTTTGCAGGTCTTAATTTGGGCTTGGCAATAGGGGTGCCACCCCTCAATCCTATTGGGGGCATTGCCTGCAGACCCCCACTAGGGCCACTAGCCCTTGACCCCACTGGGAGCGTTGCCTCCAGATCCCCATTTGATTTTTCAAGTACACTACAAGTTTGATTTCTACACAATTTTCATTAGTTTGCCTTCATATTACTTGTCTGGAAGACAACTTTTTTCTTTTAAGAGGGATGATGTAGTCACCGTACAATGTCTATTATTATGTTTGGATAATATTGGTTATCCGAATATGTATTAATTGTTCATTTGGCAATATCAAGTAGTTATAAGTGTGAGTTGGTTGGTTGTTGTGTTCCTCTTGGCAGCCCTCGGGTCCTTTAAATATATTGTGTATTGTCGAGGAATGTAGTAGGATGTAGTTGGATCAACTACAATCCTTGGCTGATCATCTCTAGTCTTCTTTTGTAATGATTTCATGTGTGAATAAAGATATGTTTTATCTCCAGTATTTGGTATGCATTGTCATCTTATTTTATTTCATGTATTCAAATTAGCAAATATAGGAGTAAACAAACTTCATGTTCTTTGGTATATGAGATAATTTGTTTCTTTGAACCCCTTTTGTTTGGCCCTAGAGAAAATGTGATGTTGTGCTCAATCATAGCACACAATTGAGCTTTGACTCAACCATAAAAGCTTTTATACTCATTCTAACACTAACTTCAATGCCAAATAAATCCTAACCTCTGAAAGAAACTCAATCATCATACTTTCAACGGCCTACATGTCCCTAGGCCAAAAAAAAATTGTCAATCTTTTTAGATTCCAAACATAAGGATATTAAAAATTTGAAACACTAGCCTAGGAAAAAAATCAATCAACACAACCCTACAATAAGTTTTAAAATAATAAAAACGATTAACCATTCAAATAAATAACCACTCAAATGTTTAAATAAAAACTAGAAAGCTTTAATAAAAATATCAAGAAATTAATAAACAAGCCAACAGATAAAATAAGTTATTACAAACCCTCAAACTATGTGATCTAAACACATCTTTGTTTGTTGTAACAATTCAATTAACATTAATTAGCAAAGAAAATGAATCGTATGCAGACCATACACATAATGATAAGACACAAATATCTATGTGGGAAACCATTTGGAAAAAACTACCCACAAAAGATATTTACAATAGTATTAATCTGAAACAAACTCAAAATATATATTAGTCTCTTTACACCTTTCTAACTCTGCCAACAACAATGTAAAACCTCTACAATCATGCTTCACAAGGGTTATGCCGCCAGATTTTCTCCAGGATGGAGCATGATGTAAATCTCCATGTTAAAGGCTTGGAGCCTAAAGATTGTATTGTAAATATATTGTCACTGAATAATACAATGGCTCTCTAGTTTTGGAGTGGGGTTTTTTGCCCAAAAGGGTTTTCCCCACGTAAATTATGTGTTCTTCTATCTAATGTCTTGTTCTTTCTGTTTAATGATTTTGTATTGTTGAATCTTAAAGTATGCATGCTGCTGAAACTGTTAGAACTAGTGGGATCTAAAATTGCAAGCACTTTCCTCTAAGGTTTTAACCATGGGAAATATATTGTGCCTAATTTTGCTTGATTCTATATTGTTGAATCTTAAAGCATGCATGCTGTTGAAACTATCAGATCTAGCAAGATCTAAAATTGCAAGCATTGTCCTCTAAGGTTTTAATCAAGGGAAATGAATTGTGCCTAATTTCGCTTGATGTCATAGTAGTATGTGTTTGTATCAGCATATTGTCATCTATTTGTGAAGAAACTATACGTACTGGATGCACATACTGATCTCAGATTGCTTTTCTGGGATGCCCAATTTCCCTTCCGTCACATAACAATATCAAGACCATACCATGACATCAGTGTACTGCACATCATCTCAAATGGATCTTCCCCTGATAGATAATCACCTCAAGATTAGATACTATTGCACATAATTGGTAAGGTTGTTGACCAAAACACACTTGAGCATGAATGTCTTCCTACACAATAACCAAAACCAAACCATGGCTTGATGTGGCAAAGAAAAACTTCCTAATTGTTTGCCATATGTGTGGCACCTTTAAAATCTAAAACATATACATGTCCTCAATTGTCACAGCATGCACTCTAGCATTGCCAAAAGTGCACCTATATTTCTTTACATCTCCGACAACTTACTCAATTCGTGATGCGGTAACAAGTTCATCAAACATCTTGTGATCTCTACCATAGAAACACTAAGCTATAACATACCTCATACCCTACCACAAGGTCTAACTCCATAACATTCTTACTAAAAAGGCTTCTAAACCCTTATACTAGTTTGCAATCAAACATTTCAACAAGATCTTGAACAATTCGAAATTATTCTTCACCTAGAAATTATCTACAAATGAATAGCACCGCAAAGTTCCAACACCATCCCACTCGAGATTTACCATAAGAAAGATTGTGGTATTAAGAAGATAACTCGTGCATAGGAAAGAAATAAACTCATTTCTTCCCTATACAACAAAGAACTAGTAGTATTTACAAGTTTTGTCAAAGAATCAGCAGCATTCACTTAAGTGTCAATTCTCTCCATCTTAACTTTCCTTGGCTCTACGACCTCCCTACAAAAATGATATTGCATATCAACATGTTTAATCCAAGAGTGCTAAACAAGATTCGTAGCCAAAAAAATTGCACTCTAACCATCACAATCAACACCATATGACTCTTAAACCAAGTGTTCCATAGGGATATATCCCCTCTAAAACTTGTCATTTTCATAACATAGATGACATAGGGACATCACGAAAATGACTCCAAACCCCACCCCCCGCCCCCAACAAGGTGGAGAGGTCTCCAAGATGCTTCCATCAAAGAGTGGGCATTTCTAGGATGTCCCCCTTCATGAGAAAGTTGGCTCTCTCAAACATCCCTAAATTTGTCTCCATACCTATCGATATTATGATAATGACTTTGGCTTGTGTCAAAGCTTTAAATAAACAAACAACACGATGGCATATACAAATAGTTGACCTAGGAAGAAAGAAGGAAGAAAGAAGGAATACTTTAATGGTAATGGAGGCAAAATAGAAAATTAAAATTGTTTTATTGTTATTTTTTTCTAAGATTCATGTTGTCTTATTTTAACTTTAGGATATTGTCCAAATATTTGAAAAGACTCGAGATTGACAACAGTCCTTGCTTCAACTATGTAGCCATCATCATTTAGACAAGTCCAATGCTCTAGCTTCATCATTAGTTCTCTAAAGAATAAAGATTCGGTTAGAAATAGTGAGGAATTTGTGTTGGAGAAAAGTTTAAAACATAGTGATAAAATTATGAAATATGGTCTACACCATGAACATCTATGCGGTTTCAAAGGCCCTAATTTGAGCTTGGTGGTGGGGACTCTAACCCCCAACCAACCTTGTACAACAATAGGGAATGCACCAAGAGTGATACCCCTAAACCTTGCAAGGGGTACTATGGGTACTAACCCAAAATCCCCATGGGTGTCAAGGACCCTCAACCCCATTGAGAGCTCTACCCCCAAGCCCCCATTTTGGCAATACATATTTGCATTGTCAATCACTATGCCCCCACCATCCCCAAATGTAGACTCTTGGTCCCCCATTCCCTAGTTGAAACTCCATGGAACTATGCTTAGGACCCATACCATCACCAAGTCTTTGTAGCCACATTGCTTCTTTACAAGCATATGTCGTAGCCACATACTCCAAACACTAGATTAAGCTATCATTTATGCATCCAACTCACTAGTCTTCCAAACAATGTAAACACATAACCTAACCACTAGTTGGTCTCCAACCATCTAGATCTTCAATCCAATCAAAATCGATAAATGCCTATATATTAAAAACCTTGCCAACATCATTAATACCATGACAACAAAAACAATAATCTAAAGTTCCTCACAAATACCTAAAAACTCTCTCAAATTGAGTTTAGTGTTCTCTACCAAGCTTTAACATGAACCTACTGAGAACTCCCATTGCTAGGACAATGTCTACCCTTATAAAGGTCATCTTTATGCTTCCTACAACAATCACATATGGTACAGTGTACATGTCCTTCAAAACCTCCAAAAACTTTAAGACACCATTCCAAACTCAATTTACTAGCTACCAATAAAGGGATGCTTAACAAGTTTACTATCATCTAGTCCAAATCTCCACAAAACAATTTCAAGATATTTCCTCCAGTTCAAGCAAACTTTCATGTTAGCCTTATCTCTTTAAACCTCTATACCAAGTATGACCTTACCACCCCCAATTCCTTCATAAAACCTCCTAGACAACTAAGTCTTGAGTTCTTTATTAATGTCTTGTTATTTCCAATGATTACTATAACACCGACATGAAAAACAATAATTTAAACATGATCACCAACATGTTTGTAGCACACACAATGATCAACATTACTCCTAGGAAAACTAAATTCTAGCACATACGTATCAAACTTTTGATGCCACATACACAATTAATACTTCAACCCACACAAAGAACTTATCAAGATACAAACCAATCTTCTTTTCCCTTCACCTTGAGTTCTTCAAGCTAACTCATATAGACTTCCTCCTCTAAATCTCTATGCAAGAATTAAAATGATAATCGATTGATATTCAATATCAAACAAAGGAGGGGAATACTCCTCAAATAAGCAATTACAAGATCTTTCCATAACGGAAATGATCAAGAACTAAAGACAGAATAGAAAGTTACTAAACTAACTAAACAACTTAAAGAACAGAAAGTTACTAAAAACTGACTAAACAACTTAAAAAAGTTACATACATTACCATAATACTAAAAATATTACAATATAACTTGACAGCTCAATTAGTTTTAATGCAAATACGGGCCCTAATTTCTGCACATTACCCTTCTAGCAAACTGTGGGCTCTCTGCAAAGGTTCAATCATGAGTTCGGCATAGTGTTTAACCTGCAAAAAGGCAAATGTCATTCTGTGGGTAGATAAATCAAGAACACTAGGACAGAATTCTTAAACCAAATTGTGCTCATGGAGATGAAACGAATTTTGGGAGGACTCAAGACAAAGCATCGACATAGAGTAAATAGTGACATTCCTTCTTTGTTTGTGTCCATTTTGTTGGTCATGGGTGAGTCTAAACTTGCAGCCATTCAGTTATGCCATGCTGTTTTCTGTGAAAAGATTTTAGAAGACTTGAATTTGACAGTTGGAAATGTCAATGAGAATCTAATGATACCCTACCCGGAGGATTATTATGCTCAAAGCAGTCCCAGAGATGTTAGAGGTAATGACAAGATGGTAGATAAAAATTCCGATACTCACTCTACGCAATAAGAGGGTTTTTGAAGAAAGGAAGCCAGTTATAGAAAGAAACATTAACTTCCTCCAAAAATGGCTAGGGTTGAAAGTTTCCAGGGGAGGTGATTGGTGGAAGGAGTATCTATTTGCCGAGGGTTATGAGCCCTTTTAAGGCCAATGCAAGCACTGATGAAGTACAGCAGTATGAAGAGAAGCAGACCAGAGGAAAGCGGGGAAACCAAGGAAAATAGCACGATCGAAAACTCTTGCTCGTGGAAGGACTTCTGAGGCTGGACCATCAACTACTCCTACGAAGCGTCTGCCCCCACATAGTGATAGTTACTTTGCTGATCAAAGCCTGCTTGTAAGAAAGAGCCAGGAAGGACAGTAGAACCCATGTGGGTTCTGGTATTCTCAGTCTAGGTGAAGAAAATAGATAAGTTAGAAAACTTTTTGCTCAACTTTTGGTGATTTCCATATTATGTATTTGATAATATAGCATCTAAGGTTTGGTATGGTAGCTGGATATAGCTCATGGCTGGCAATCAAGGGCAGATTGGTATGCCATTTTGTATAGTCCAAGACATGTAATGACAAAATATAGATAGAAGAAGTCTGGGGTGTTTTAGCCAGTCTGTTCAATGGTTCGACCACAATTTTGGCAGTTACGTAGTAGGGAGGTTGATGTTATGTCATGTATGTAATCAGTTGCAGCTCTAATGCAGTATAGTGTGGATAGGGGATATAGAAAGGTATGTTGATGGTCTAGAGCTAGGCTCGACCTACTGGTTATGTAAATTGTATGCATTTTTCGGAAGGAATATAAAGCTTTGGCTTTGGCCATTTACCTAGCAGAAAAAAAATATTACAATATGACTTTAATACCCTCCCTTAATGTTCATTCTACTAACTACCCTACAGAAGACTTGACATAATCTACACATTATTTGGCCATGAACACATAAAAGGTTGACTCCTCAAAAAGCTCTGCAACATGAGCCTGCTGCTGAGACTCAAGACCCTCCCCAGTTGGACTTCTAATCATCCAACCGCTTTCTACAAAACTTCCTCATATGATCGAGAATAAAAACAAGTTGAGTGCCTTCCAACCTAATGTTGAGTAACCAAGACATCCCTCCCGTTAGCCAGAAACCGAGATTAACTTCTCGAGAAACTATAATTTTTTTTGATAAAAAATAGGCAAAAAAACTCTGAAACCACGATTTTGCCAAAAAATCGTCAAAAGAAGCTGCTACAAAACAAAACAATGATTTAGTGGAAAAATCATCAAACCCTCAATGCAATGCTAAGATCACACACAATCTTGTGAAACATTTGTCAAAAACTCTAGTACATTTGTAGGAACACCGTTTGCCTAGAAACCCTAGGTGCGATCCAAAACAATCTATAAGAAACCACGATTTTATAAAAAATCGTCAAAGCATTTTGTCAAAGATGAAGAGCCACGATTTTGTTGAAAAATTTGTCAAAAGCCTTTGTTTTGTGGAAAAAATAGTAAAAACCCACGATTTTCAAAAAATTGTCAAAAACCAGCAAATCCACGACAAAGGAAAACACAATTTTTGGGGAAAAATCAAGAAGAGCCCTCTTCAATCCGAAAATTCACAATTTTTGGAGAAAAAACATGCAAAACTCTCCACTGGTCATAGAAACCATTATGTGGTATTGTAGCATTGCAGAAACCCATTGCACAAACAAAAAAACCTTCCTTTGCACCAAAAACAAGACCCGCAATTTTTTGATGAAAAAATTGCAAGAAAAAACCTTGCAAATCTAAAAAGAAATCTAAAGAAACCAGGGCGTGGTGACGGAGCCTCTGGCAAATGGAGAGATGTGAGTCTCTGGAAAAGGTGTCAAGAGTAATGCTAGAGGCCGTTGTAAGCATGCCGCTGATCCTGGGGAAAATAGGAAGACAGGGGAAATGGGCGCAAAAGCATTTCAGGGCCAAGGATTTTGAAAGCTAACTAAGCAATGTTTAGGGTTTCATAACCAGTTTGTGGATGGTTTGGGGGGTTCTTTAATCCCATCATCCAAGACTGTTGCGATGGATCTGGATTTAGACGATGAGGAAATAGCTTACAATGTCTCTTTTTTCCTGCACTAGGTGTGATTGGACGATTCAGGGGCCAATGGCCAAGCTTACATGATCTTCACTCCTGAGTAACTGGGAGCCCATTATCGATGGGTATGTGCAAATATACCTTGTGGCAAAAGGGTTTTTTATTGCTATCTTTGAAAATACTCATGAGAGAAACAAGGTCTTATGTGAGCATTTTTGGAGTTGGGAGAAGTATTCTTTGATGTTGAAACCCTGGCATCCTGATTTTTGTCTAGCTACTGAAACTTTTGACAAGGTTCCATTGTGGATAAGGCTCCCTAATCTTCCCCTTCATCTTTGGTTTGATTCTCTTTTAGAAGCGGTTGGAAACTTGTTAGGGGATTTTCTGATGGTAGATAAGGAATTGTCAAATCTCCTGCACTCTACTTTTGCTCGTATTTTGGTTGAAATAGATGTTTCCAAAGGGCTTCTTGCTGAAGTTTCAATTAAAACCTCAAAAGGTTGTTGGGCTTAATCTTTGGACTACGAAGGTGTTCCCTTCAAATGCAGAAGATGCTTCCAAACAGGGCACATGGCTGCACATTGTGGCAAAGATAGAATGACTAAGGTGGCATCTTGATGGAAAGATGTCTCTCAACAACACTACACGGTCAAGAAGAAAGTTGAGAAGCAAAAGAGTTTCTCTCATGTTGTTGCTGAGAAAATGGTGCAGGAGCCTCAATGGGCACCCTCTCAAGATGCTCTTCCAAAGAAGCACAGTGATAATATTGGCTTGATTGATAATGCAAGTGTGTTCTCTCATGTCAATGGTGTGGGTACACCGGAGGGAAGAGAGAAATGCAGACCTTTGGGGATTCAGGGTCTATTACATTCGGAGCCGGTGGGTGGTATGATCCAGGCTGAGGTGTCTTGTGTGGAGGTTGTTGGGCATATCTCAACAATTATATCTTCAGAATGGCAAAAGGAGGAGACAAAACTTGAAGATGGGTGGCAAACGTTGAAAGGGAAAAAAGATCAGAAAGGGAAAAACTTTGATAGGGTTCTTCGCTCCTACTCTTAAGGGGATGCCAAGAGCAAATCTTAAATTTCTGTGTTGTTGGTTTTGGGGATTCCGGTTTGAAGATCTGCTTGTGGTTTTTTATGAATTCTACAAGGGAGGTGGTACTCTTGATGTTACCACTCTTGTTTCGGGGCAAGTTTCTCCCGATTCATTATTAATAAAATGAAATCATTATCACCGAGCAAAAAAAACTATTAAAACAAAAGAGAGGAATACTCCTTAAATAAGCAATTACAAGAAGATCTTTCCATAATGGAAATGATCAAGAACTAAAGATAGAATAGAAAATTACTAAACTAACTAAACAACTCAAAGAACAGAAAGTTACTAAAAACTGACGGATTGACTTAAAGAAACATGACCATTATACTAAATATTACAATATTAGTATAATAAGAATGCAATCTTTACATCCATTTGTCCTACTTCAAAGTCACATGCTGCAACGACAAATAATGCTCTAATGGAATTTAACTTGACTACAAGAAAAAACGTTTTGCCTAATTCTATTTACTCAATTTAGGAATAGCCTTTTGCCATCAATTTTATCTTGTACCTTTCAAGCATACCATTTGTGGTGAGCTTCTTAAATACTCTCTTGTAGCCTATGACCTTCCTTCCATCAAGAAGATCAACCATGTCCCAAGTCTTCATTACTCAAATGCTAATATCTCCTCTTTCATTGAAGTTCTCCAAGTCTTTATTTCTTTAAAAGAGAGGTTTTGAATTGTAGGTTTTGATTCATCATTAGTACAAGTAGAGAAAAACCACAACAGAAATTTGGTGGAATATACATGTTAGGTAATTTCCACTACCCTATAGACCCCATAGTTACAATTGGCAATCCTACCACATCCAAAGTTTGTTCTTATTCAAAATATGCACTTGATATACCTTGTTCCTCTCCATTCGCATTGTCTTGTTCACTAATTTGTTCATTTGCTAATGCATCTTTTTGCTCTATTTTGTATTCAAAATGTATCATTTGGCTCTCAATTACCTTTAGGTGTTCCTCCCAAGATAAAAACTCTAAATTCCCTAAATATGATATTTCTTGAGTAGAGAAACTTTAGTGTCACCTTACTCGAAGAGTCCAAAGCTTATAGCCTTTCGCAATTTCACCATTGCCTATGAGCATAGTCTTGAGTAGAGAAACTTTATTGGAGTCACGTGATATGATGCACTTGAGTCAATCAACCAAGAATTATCACCAAAAGATAGCAAAAATAAAGGCATCACTATTATACTCATCATTCTCTAAGATTTATCAAAGAAAATTTCATTCCTTTATGTGACCCTTTTTGCACAATTCCAGCACTTTACATTATGTTTGCTAGGAAGCTTAGACTTGCCTTTTTCCTCTAGACCTATTGACTCTACCCTTCCTACCCCCTCTATCTTTTGTCCTACCCCTTACAACCACAACATCATTAGAGGAATCATCCATGGACTTTCACTTCATTTTTTCACTTAAAAAGACACCTAGAATGTCCTCCAGTTTTGGTGGAGAATAGTTACCATCTATTGTCACAATCAAATTCTCCCATGAACCAGGTAAGAACATAGTATTATGCCCTTATCATCTTCTTCTAATTTGACTGCAATTGGCATTAACAGACTCAAAATAATATTGAAAGCATTGAGATGATCATTTACAAAGTCTCCTCTTTTGTCTTTGAAGAGTACACCTCTCTTTTCAAGATAAATTTACCGACCAAACTCCTGGTACTGACATAGGGTTCCTATCTTCTTCAACAGTATAGATGCAACTGGTTCTTCTGATACATTCATCAATACAAAATCTGATAGTCCTTATGGCTTTCTTATCCAACTTACTCTAAGCCTCAATAGAAATACCTATAGATTTCATAGAAGACGATACCATTAACCACTTATCCAATTCATTCTAGTCCTCATTGAAAAAACTTATAGGTTTCACCAAAGAAAATACACAGATGGTCTTCTACTTTCAACTTGCATAACTCAAATGTTAAGCATTGAATCTCTAAATTATAGATCTTGATGTGATAGCCATTATTCCAACAACACATGCTCTGTATTCTAAAAAAATCCTTCAAAAGTTCCCGCTAGAACTAATTATATACATAAAACACCCAAAACCTTATACAAAGGTTTACCACCAAACACAAGGCTTCCACACCAAATGACATGGTCTTGTTGGGTTTAAAACTAAGTTACCACATTCGCTGCCCAGACATGGAAGTCAGAATTCGATTCAATCCAAATTCGAAGTCGATTCGTATTCATTTGAAAGTCGCCGTCAGACTGAGAAATTCGGTCTAAATTAGCGAAAATGAACCCTGCCAGAATTGTCAACGAATTTCATCGACTTTCTCCCATCCTCCGCAAGCCCGAATAGAATTCGCGTGAATGTGGAACGAATTTGCATGCCACGTCAGTTTTTTGACTTGCCAATTGGTTTTCTTTTTGACTTTTTAAGTCTATTCGACCTTTTTAAACCTAAAACGGACTATGTTTAAAGTTTTTTTCACATTGAATATATCATATTTCATTGAATCATTTGTGAAGGCTGCGTGAGTTTTCTCAAATGGTTGAACTAGACGGGCACAGGTAAACTCTTAACTGCTTAAGTGGACGATTGGCAACTGAAAGCAGCAATAGAAACCAGCATTTTTTGAACTTGAATGTTGCGTGAGTTTTTTGAAGGCGCAGAAATTGCATATAGGGAGTTGAAGCTTGCAAATAACACTGACAAAGATAATAGGTAGGGCTTTGTAACTTGTTTATGTTCATTGTTGTTTGTTTTTAAAGTTTTTTTTCATTTTTTTTTTTTAAATGAAATGAGCTCTCTAAGTCTAGATTTATTTTATTTTTTTCATTTTAGTTTTTTGTGTTATTTGTAGATTCATAGAATGGCAAGTGTTTCTAGCACTGGAAACTCTCGCTTCAAAACAGATAGATGCTCCCCACTGTGGAAATATGTGGAAATGGTTCAACCAATGCCAAGAGGTGGAGGTTTTGTGTGGATTTGCAGCCATTGCAAAGAGGAATCTAGTAGCTCTTATAGTAGAGTGAAAGCACACTTGTGCTTTATTCCTCATAAAGGCATTAAATTTTGTACAGGGAAGCCAAGAGTTAACGGGGTGCTACCTAAAACCCTTCTTCCAAACCATATTGTGAACAAATATATGCAAGAGCAAAAACAAGCAAACAGAGCAGCTGGGAATGCAAATTCTCATCCTTTGCAGAAGTCTAGAAACAAAACAAAAGCATCATCTATGGCTTTAGTTTCCAATCCAAGTGAACCACCTGCAGAGGGCCATCCATTCTTGCATGCACCTCAAGAACTGGTGACAAATAAGAGAGCAAAGGGGCACTTGGAAATATCATTTCAGAATGACACTAGAGACATTGCCGAGGAAAACATAGCAAGATGCATCTATGCAAATGGATTGTCATTTAATGTTATCCGCTCACTGTATTGGCAAAGAATGATGAGATCAGTTAATGATGCTCCAAAGGGGTTCAAGGACCCGGGTTATGAGAAGGTGCGCACCACTTTATTGGACAAAGAGGTGATCCCTGTAGAGGCTCTCATGCAGCCCATCAAGGATTCATGGATCGAAACAGGTGTGACCATAGCATCCAATGGATGGAAAGATGAGAGAAATCATCCTTTGGTCAATGTTATTGTAGTGTCCACAAGAGGTGCAATGTTGCTGAAAGTTGTGGATTGTGAAGGGGAGGTGAAGGACGGTCCTTTCATTGCAAACATTCTCATCCAAGCCATTGAGCAAGTTGGCCCTCAAAATGTAGTTGAGGTAATAAATGACAATGCCAAGAATTGTAGGGCTGCCAGGTTATTGGTTGAGGAGCGCTTCGAACACATTTTTTTGACACCTTGTGCCGCCCACTCACTCAACTTAATGCTGCAAAAATTTGGCACTAAAATTGGTTGGATCAAAAAAATGTATGAAGATGCACAAGGGATCCAAATGTTTGTCACAAACCACCATATGACGCAAGCCATATTCAGACAATTCTCGAAATTGGAGCTCTTGAAGGTAAGTTAAATTATTTTAAAAATATAAATATGTTTTAGAAGTTTAGACTTTAAGTTTAGTTTAGTAAACTTTCTATGTTGTGATATGGGCATTTTAATCTTGATTTTAATTTTTTATTTATTATTGTTTTGATTTTGAAATAGATTGTTGAGACCCGCTTTGCCTCCAACACTATTGTTTTGAGACGCCTTGTGAAGGTTAAAGAGGCATTGTCTAGAATGGTATTCAGTGCTAATTGGAGCATATGGAGGCAATCTAATAGTACCAGGGCCGATGCCATAAAAGCAATGATACTAGACGACTCTTGGTGGGATCGCGTTGAGTACCTCCTGAAGTTCACTAAGCCTATATTGAGCATGATCCAATACACTGACATGGATAGGCCTTGCTTGGGTGAGGTATATGATGGCATAGACTCCATGATTAAGGATATTAAAAAGATCATAAATGAGAGAGAGCAAGATCCTGAAGAAAAGTTCTTCAAGGAACTACAGATAATCATGGTAAAGAGATGGAACAAAATGACAACCCCTTTGCATTGAGCCCCAGGTTATATAGTTAGTCAATCCTCAAGGAGTACCACTAGAGTTACCCCATACAGAGATCCTGAAGTTGCTCACGAGTACAAGGCAGCCCTTCGAAGACTCTTTCCCGATCACATACAACCTATAGTGAGGTCTGAATTCATGAATTTCGCAAGCACCGATGATTGTGGTCATGAGGCTCTTGAAGACAAGAGCAATGTTGATGCACATCAATGGTGGTACTTCCATGGACAAATGTACCAACATCTACAACCCATTGCCATCAAAATTTTATCACAAGTTTTTAACTCTTAAGATTCTAATTTCTAAATTCTTGTTGCTGAATATTGAATTTATATTTTTAATATTTTTATTCAAAACTCTTAACTCTCTAATTTCAAAATTACAAATCTTGATAGGTTGCTAGTTCATCATCATCCGAGAGGAAGTGGAGCACATACGCCTTCATCCACTCAATAAAACGCAATAGACTAAATTCCAAGAAGGCAGATAACTTGGTCTTTGTGCATTCAAACTTGAGGCTCA
This sequence comes from Thuja plicata, assembly GCA_018584345.1. Lineage (NCBI taxonomy): Eukaryota > Viridiplantae > Streptophyta > Pinopsida > Cupressales > Cupressaceae > Thuja > Thuja plicata. The sequence continues at coordinate 512,685 of MU228359.1, read as the reverse complement.
CAACACACAAACAAAATACTTACAAAAAAGGGGAGGCAAGGCATTGGGATGTCGAACCAGAGCGTGCGGAGTTCGAAGATTCGATTGCCCACTTTGATGCTCTTGCACTTGATGATGATGATCACGGGCTAGCTACTGATGTTGAGGCTGATCCAGAGTCTGAGCCTAACATTGCTAGTACCGATGCTAGTGGCACTTTTTGTGCTTCTAATCTGCAACATCAGAATGATGATGATTTGTTTGATGATTTTTAATGATATTGTATCATTGATGGTTGATTAGTAATGTTGACATTATTGTTTTTAAATTTTGAACCAAAACATTGATATGGTGGTGTATTTTGATATTTTGTTATGCCATTTGGACTAAAACGTTAATACTTAACATATGTGGTGGTGTATTTTGCTATGTTGCTTTAATATTAGCATAGTAGTGTATGAACTTATTTGTTGCTGCATATATATATATATATATATATATATATATATATATATATATATATATATATATTATTTTTTATTTTTTATTTTTTTGTACGGACGAACCCAAAACGAATCCGAACCCAACCAAAAAAAAATTGGACGAATTTCGAACCTGAATCTCGAACCCGCATCCGTATTGAAATCCGAATCGGCGGCTTAGGTTTAAAAAATAAATTTTAAAAATCAAAATGACCTCCTACGGCGAGATAATTAGTCCCTCTCTATTCCTAGTTTATGATCTTGAAGATTTTCATTGTTTTATTTTATTAAAATTAGTGCCAGAAGTTAAAGGGCTCCACACCCAAAAAAGTTCGGAAAGATACCAACCTGTATCCGGTATTTACTTGTCACAGAGTCAATAAAGCTAATAGGCATGCACAGAATGTGAAAAAAGAATCGAAAATCAATTTCAAACATCCCTCCAACAATCTAAGCCATCTGATAAAAGGCTAGCAGAAGAGCTATTGGTAACTAACATTCATTCTGCATCTATATCATCCATTTTCAGCACAATCATTTAGCATCCAAATCAACATCGAAGGCTGTCACAAAATAATAAATCTTTTGATCTCTCTCCCCTCCTTTTCACATGATGAAAAAGAACTGGAAACTGTCACTTTCCCATACAATGAGGCTTTTGGTTTATAATTCTACAAAACCTTTTATATATTTAATTAATAATAACAAATTCAAAAGCTCAAACAAACTCTCTAATACTTAATTTCATTTCCTTTGTTTCAAAATCCTGAAGAGCTACACCCTCTAATTTAAAGGTAGTGCCACATATGAAATGAGAAAAGTTTTGGATTACGGAAGGCCAGAGTGCAGTCTTCAAAGAATTCTATCTAGGTTAGCGAAATCTAAAAATCCAAGAATGGCCCTTCCCAAAGGTGGATAATCCATGTCATCTTTATCCCACCCTGAGTTCTGGCTATGACAAAAACAAACTATGTTTTTTGTACTTTGCATGCCCAATGTGAAAACAAAAATTACTTAACCCTGAAAAACAAAGTGGAAGTAGGGAAAAGGATATCTGCATGCTTTTCTATTGTTCTTTACTTGAACCTTTCCATTAAGGATCAACTTGTAGATCAAAACCTTATTAGAGTAGACCTCCCAAAGATTGTCTGTGAAGTCAATCATTTGGTGCATGATTAAGTCTTTGTATCTATGAGAATGAACTATAAAGTTGAAAAATCTCAGACTGGATATGTGCATGGGAACAAAGAGAATAAATCGCAAAGGGTATGCTATACTGGAAACTGAATGAAGCTCTCACACATTTGAAAATGGTGCTGTTATAAAACTGGGGTAAGAAAAAAAATTGGGATACGGTACTCGTGACAGTTCAATACATTGTGCACAGTGCAACCAGTACTCATCAATTAGATGGAAAATTAAAACAAAGATGTCTTCAATTGCATGCTTTGAAATTTTCTGCAGAAACAGATTAAAAAAAATTGGTTGTTTAATCCGCACCAACTTCAAAGAATTAAACAAAAAAAACGTCACTGCATTTAATGCAAATAGTACCTTGGATGATAGTATACCTAGTCAGCAAGTATTCGCAAGTGAAATCACAAACCAAGTAACTCAAGTTTTGACTCACCACTCGGCAAAACCAGAAAAGAACTCACAAAAAGACCGCAAAAACTCACGACTCAGCTTTCCTTTGCAAATCATAACTGGAATATTCCCAGTGTTAAAAGACATGAACATAGACTTGACTCAAAAATGTGCCCTCAACTGCAAAAACATGTAACTGTTTTTTAAAGGAATCTAAGTTTTTCTAAAGCTGCCAAGTTTTGCTAAGTTTTTGCCAAGTCTGAGTTTTCAAATTATGCCTTAGATAATGTCATGTGATTGAATCCAAGAGCATTCAGCCCTCAACTCAAAGTACAAGAGATCCAGTATTTACTATTTCAGAATTGACATGGTCACAGGAGATAAAAAAAAGATGATCCTCTAGAAGAATAGCAACCTTATGCAAATCTGATAGAGCATGACGAGACAAATGGGGCACATACAAGATTTGTGTTAGACAAAACCCTGAATAATAATAGAAATTAAAATCATGTATAAGATTGTAAAACAAATAAGCAGCATTATTGAATGAAAACATTCAGACTCAAGGTCAAGATAAGACCATGTGATGCTAGTGAAAATATTCTTCACTGAGCACAGAATACACCATACATAAGCAATGGAAACACATAGTAAGGATACACAAAAGAGAATACATTACTTGTCAATGAGAATTTGCGAAAACTGTCATTTTTATAGGCATTTACACCTCACTGTCCAAAGAAAAATCTGGATTTCGGAGATGGCAGGGGAGCTAAAATAATATTAAAGATCAATACGTACACTTTCAAAATACAAATAAATAAATAAAAATATTTTTAGAAGTTAAGAATGAAAAAAAGAAGCTGAATTTTTTTAAAATGTACACAATCTGTTGAATTTGCAACGACATACCAACTGATCCAATAATCCAACTGACAATCATAACATCATATAATTTTTAGATTGTAGTTCCATTTTCTCTCCATGAAACTTACAAAATGAAAATGCCAAAACAAGATATGCATGACTAGTTTGCACTACATGAGCAAAAACAAGAGGAAAACCTTCTTGCTTGAGATAAATTGTAAAAGTGCAGAGTACAAAGTGTGAAATCATAAAATGCAAATGGTCTAGAGTTTTTGAGCATATTAGGCATGTATCTTTCAATTGGAAGGCTTTTGTGGGCCCCCACAAAGGGTTTAGGGTTTTAGTTTTTTTGTTATGAGCTTTTTTTTGTTAGAGATAAGGTAGAGCAAGGGACAATTTGACATCCCTAGGAAGGTTAAGGAATGCTGGAAACACCAGGCTCTCCCCAAATGACAGTGAAAAAAGAGGCATCCTCTAGAACATCCCCCGGATTGGGTAGATGTTTGTAATATTCCCGATTCAGAGTCTAATAGATATAAGATTTAATAAGTTTTAATGAAAGCTTGAAACTTATTAATATTAGCCTCCACCATTTATTAACAAGATTATAGAATTGGTGTAAAACAATTCATTAATAGCAGTTGCCGATACACACTTACACAGAGATAAGGACTATAGGTGGCATAGTGCACAGCCATATGAACAACTACAAATGACAGTCACAAAGGTTTAATTAACAGCCAATACAAAACAGAAACAATGAGCATTATCCACAACCATAGTATAAGGATAACAATCGTAGTAGAGGAAGAAGTCGACTCACTGCAAACAAGTTAAGTTTATCATTAATATCTGAAGGCAACTCGATTATTGATGCAAAGTCAATCGTGGATGATACAATTTTCATAACAAAGGATTGGAATAAGGATTAATCATTAAAAGGGTTCAATTAATAAATACTCATCGATTATAAAGTGATCCTATGATTATCAATTATAAGACATGATGTTATCATCGGTTAAAGTAATTATCAATATTAAGGCAGTGTTTATATAAGTGACTAATCGATGATTCATACAAGGATGGTCGATATCACTATGTGACAGCGATTATGATCCTAATTCGAATATGTTATTAACAGGCATGACTTAGAAGATTGAAGGCAGCAATTATTAACAATAATGTAATAAGACATCCGTTAATGAAAGGATGTGATTAGGGGTGGGATTCCTAAAAGAAGTGGTTATGAGTTGACACGAGATATGTCTCTTGGCATCATCGCTCCATTATAAGAGGACATTCAATTGCTCTCATTTTGGACATGATTGGAAAATATATTTTATTTCGTATCCTTTTAGGATCGCTCTATCTTAGAGCATATTGCCTTTGGCAACCATCGGTGCAAGCACATAAAGATCAGTCAGAGACGGCATCACAAGTAAAGCACATTAATATGGCCATATCAGAGACGGCTTTAGTATCATTCTAAGCATAATAATATCGTCTATCAGACAGCTTATCACAAAGCACATTATTATTGTCATACCAGAGACGGCCTGCATATTCGCATATTATCAATTGTATAATATATATCAGACACAGCAGTACCAAGTACTAAGATCACTCTCAGTTGTGCATATAATTACCTGTATATCAGACACAACATACATATTGTTATTTGATTGCTATACAATCATTATCATTTATAGCAGCATATGCATTTGGAATTAAGCATCATTCAATAGTACTTAATTATCAGCAATCTCAATCATTATCATTTGCATCAACGGATGCATTTGGAACTAAGCATCATTCAATAGTACTTAATTATCAGCAATTGTTCATACATTCCTTGAATTGTAAAGATTACAAGTAGTGCCTCAGTTATAGAAAAAGGGACATTACAATGTCCTAGGTTCTGGGACCTTCCCAAAAATATCATACTTTTGGGACAAGAGGAAGAAATTTTGTCCTTTCCCCAAAGGTTCCAAACATCCCCAAACAGTATCAAATCCACAATGCCAATACAAATAAAATCATATAGAGCGATGACCTACCATTTCCTCTAATTCAGAGTCAGACATTATTCCATTAAGAGTCGGACATAATCCCATTAAGTGGCATGGTTCCCAGCCCTCTTCTCTTATGGCGGCACAGGCAAAAAAATGAAATTAGAGCTAATTCTGGCAAGGTGTTTTTCCTGTTAAATCTCTTTTAAATAAGTCATTTGCTTCTATTGCTCTGGGATTGGAGGAGGAGGCTGCTGTGTCTAGAGATGCGGCATTAATGAGACTAATATGCAGAGTTCACTGCCCGTTAGGGATGGCAGGACGGGTTTCAAGGACAGGGAGACAAAGGGCCTAAGTTCAGGGACGGCGGGGGGACGGCGGAGGGAGGGGGGCAGGGGGGCGGTGCTGATATACATATAGTACTTGAAAAACTAGTTATGAAAAGATGTATAAGAATTACATTTCAAATGAAACTTTGGCAACTTAGTAAAATAGCAAAATTGCAAACACTAAATAGTAAGATATGAATTGTATGTGTCAAATATGACTGCTGATAATGCTTGATATTTTCTGGACAGCAATACTGTCATTCACCACTGATTATATGAAACCCTCATACATTGAAATTAACCATATATGAAAATGGAATGGGATAATGAATTGTTAGATAAATGTGACAGTAGCAATAAACATGGAAACACCAACATAGAAACCCCAGTTCTGATTTTTATTTAGGGTAGCCAGCGTAATCAGCAATAATGTATGCAATAGCAGCTACAAACCCTCATAAATTGGCCATATTAGGTTTGCAAATGATCTGAAAGTGTCCTTCAATCAGCCAAATACATACATACATACATATATATATATAAAAAAACACTTTCGAGACGCCTGGGGACAGGAGATTTCCAGAAGTCCCTGAGACGCTCAAGGGACTCTTGAGCGTCCCCAAAACGTCGCATCCCCGTCCCCAAGTCCCGGAGACATCCCTGTCTCGAAAATGCAGGGCTCTAATGGGGGGAACGCGTCCCTGTGTTTCACTGCTAATTTGAGAGATAAAGGGCTTGTAGGTTAGAGACAGGGAAGTGCTGATACCCTCAAACACTCTATAAATTGTTTGGTATGTAGTCAACTTGTGGCCCAATGTCCCTAAAATGCATAAGCGGATGTCAAGCAACAAGCAGCCTCACATGGAGAGAAAACTAGAAACTTATCCAAATGTGTGCTACTTTTTTTATTGCAGTGTTTGGATCCACCAAGCAAAAAGATTTTACTCTTAATGAACAGGTATTAATCTGGAGGAAGCATTTGCTCCTCAAGAAGCCTTCGTACCCAGATATCAACCCCATGACAGAATCTTTCAAGGTGATGGCTTGGGCTTCTAAACCTCCCTCTGCAGCTTTGGATTGATTCTTGGTTGGAGGCAATTGGTAAGTCCCTTGAGAAATTTATGTCTATAGATGTGGAGACTTATACTTTCTCCCATACAGTGTTTGCCCCCATATACAAGTTAAGAGGGATATTTTGAAAGATCTCCCAATAAATATCATGTTGAAAGTGGAGGATCGCATGTGGAAGTAGCATTTGAATTTTGGATCATGAGGGTCTTGCTTTCCATTGTTGCAAGTGCAATGAAACAAGTTATGTTGCTGCTCAGGGTTTTAGCCTTAAACACAAATCTTCTAGCCAAGCATCATGGTGGAGATGCTCAACCCCATCATTTACTTGTCCTGGGTTCTTTGGGTGAGACGCTTATTCCCTCTAAGCCTTATAAGTTGGCTAATAAGGTTAAAAAGCCCTCTCAAGAGGCTTGTTTAATTACCTCTTTGTTTCCTGCTGAGAAGTCAACACAGGTGACTCCTTCGATGGATTAAAGTTTCCATTCATCCCTTCAACTAGTGCTGTGGAGGCTCCAAGCCAGCCTCCGGTGTTTGCTGCAAATGTATCCTTCGATCCCCATGTTAGGCTGGATAAGGTAAGGCTCCCTTGTGGGGAGCATCAACAGATTCTTAGGTCACTGGAGTGGAATGATATGAAAATATCAACAGGGATGGATTTAACTTGGGTTTCGAATCAGAAATCAGGTAATAGAAAGAATTGTTCTTGTATGCTTCTGAGATCTGGTGGTAAGAAGCCTAACAGATAGATGGGGTAATTTTATCCAGCTTTGTATTGGTCATATGCTTTTAGCCTTTGCTTAGCTTTATCTTGAGGCTGTGGACCCCTATAGAACCCACAGCTAATTAATCAAACAAAAAAAGAATAAAATGACAAGCATATAATTTTAAACGGCAATACATGTGAATTCATCCTGCACTTCCTTTGCTTTTCAAATACCTGCCCTTTAAAATTTAAGGACATTCCATTTAGGGGAAAATTTATTTCTAATAAACAAATCTACTTCAATAAGTGTTTTTGCCTGTGAACGTTATAGTAAAAGGTGCTTGCAAGTCCGAAATTAAAGCATCTTCGTGCAATCTAACACAAAAAAATGAATAGGAATATTAAAAATGCAACAATTAGATATTCTTATTCAAGGAAAATATACAACATGGTAAACTACTACCATAAATGCTAATGTAAACAAATCAATGAAAATATTCTTACTTTGTGGTGTTGTAGAAACAACAGAGGAAAGTTTACAATGCCCATCATGCAAGATTTAAAATGTTCTGATAATTCAAGATTTTGATACAAAGGCTCTCACCAATACAATGAATTCATTGTCTACAAGAAGATGAGGATCTAATTGTGCTGATTCTTGTCTAATACTAGATATTAAGCTTAGTTTTCAATTAAAAAATATTCAACGATTGAGTTACTGACCAGAATTGTAGAAACCCGTATCGGCGAAAATGCAGAGCTATAAAATTTCCTCCAAGAAAAGTTTGCACAAATCGCTGGGCAGTCAAAACAATGTAACGATTTGGCCTGATAATAGTCTTGCAATGGTGTGCAAGGGGACCACCCGGCTGCATTACCCATTTCTCCTCAACATCTGCAAAGAAAACATCACCAATTCCAATAACTTCATCATCAACAGAAAACCTTCTCACAATTTCCTCAGTATGTGGATGTGAGGGATAGCCTTTCCGATGAGCATCATCAGGCCAAGCAACTTCTGTTTTTAAAACAGACCACCCTACTGCTTTAAATTTCTTCACGTGATCTTCGTCCATAAAACAAGGTGGTGTAGCCATGTAGCAAATCAATCTATTAATATGTAAATGTTCCTTCTTTCTATTAGAGAATTCCTCAAACGTGATCACAGTATTGCTTCCCAAACAGTCGGTCATGTGCTGAATATCCAAGACACGTTCGTACTGGTAATCAAATTTAGGGCTAGGGAGAACAAGAATTCGGCCGAGCAAGGCTGCAAAGAACATGTGCTTCTCCAGACAAATCAGATGGTTTGACATCTGGCCAGATAAGCAAATAGCTACGAGATACCTATCCTTTCGTGGTTTCCACTTAATTGTCTTCCTTTCTGGATTGAGGCTTAGTGGCTTGCATCTGTTGCTGTTATTGCCGTAGTAATTGAGAGCTGAATCAACACCGGATTGCTCTGAATCTGATTCATTCCCAGACCGGTAAGGTGACAATAAAGTCTGTTGAAGCTCCTGGTTTAGCCTAATCTGTGCTAGTAATTCCGTAGCAAAAGCTCCGGATAAAAAGCTTGGGTTCAATGCAGCACTATTTTCAGAGCCGACATTCGGGGAAGAAGGCACATTGGAAGAGGCATTAAAAGGCGGTATTGGGGCAGGGGAAGTGGTGTTAGAAGACCCATTTGAGGAGTTACTATAAGAGGCATTGGTTATCACATGCGTGGAATTGGGTGTTGAAAAAGTCGCGTTGTTATAATAATTCCAAAGTTTTAGAAGGCCCTGCTGCTGTTTGTGCAGCAAATACAGGGCCCTCAATTCTGCCTCTTTAGGCTGGTCAGGGGCAAACTGAACCTTGAGATCAGATGTGGAACCAAACCAGGTGTTTAAATTGGTGGAAAAATATATAGTCAGGAACAACGCTGGGAGAGCTAATGCATACCAGTACCTCTTATCAATGGACGCCAAGTCTATTCTTCTTCTTCTACTGCCTCTGCTTCCGCGTATGCCCTGCGATTCTCCATCCATCTCAAAACTGGCCCTTTCAACCTTGATCTGAGCTGCATTATCATTGTTCCCATTATTATTTTGTTGCTCCAAAAACTTCTCCCGTTCTTCTTCCTCGTCCATTTGAGTGTGAATTCAACACAATGCCAAAGCCTAAACCGAACTCAGATCTTCACATTTTATGTCAATATCTCCCACTTGATATCTGTTTCCTCTGAGATCTGAATTTCAAGATCTGTGTTATAAGCTCGTCTATTGAGTCCCTGAAAGAGAGACAAATGTACGTAGAAATTCAGAGACCATTTACATCGTCGGGCTCCAAATTGCTCTTTACTGAAAATGGGGACCACAATGTGGGTTTGGATGTGGAGTCTGAGGCATTTATGAGACCTCTTTGGAAGTCTGAAACAAGATTTATATGTTATTTATATGTAAATAATTGGGATTCGGTTGGATTTTGCCCTCTCACTTCAGAAAGCTTCCTCTCGTACAGCTTAAATGATGTAATATGCTTACCTGCTGGCTATTACTAAATTTTAGTCGCTCCGGAAAGGTTTTTATGAACTATCACTTTGTTTTTTATTTAGTTAGGTGGATTTGTTAGTTGAGATTATCCCTTCAAAGTGAAGTTTTATTTTTTGACATACTTTGACTAGTGTTTTATTTGCGTAGGGGAGGAAAAGTGAGTTTTGTGTGGATGTTATGAAGGTGTAACTTTAGTATTTAAATTAAATTTTTTTTAATGGAGAAAATATTTTAAAATTTGATTCAAAATTAAATTATCATATTTATTTTTTTAAGATTCTTTTTTAGATTAGATTGTATTTATAACTCTATTTTCTATATTTAAAATTTAAATCTCTTTTTTAAAGTTAACAATCTTAATATGGTTAATACTTATAAATAGCTTATCAATGGGTAGGGTTGGATTGATCCAACGAAGCAGTGTATCCTAAAGGAGATTTGGGAACCTCTGGGACAAGGATGGATGAAAGTGAATTTCGATGGTGTGTCAAATTGAAATCTAGCCCTTCTGGAGCTAGGTTAGTGGCCAAAGATTGGAAAGATGATATTTTGGCGATTGGAGCAACTCGTCTCTGTGATGGGATGAATAATGAGGTTGAAGTATAGGCAGCTCTTAACATTGTGTTGATGGCAAAATGACTAAATGTATCACATCTCCACCTAGAAGGGGACTCATTGATCATCGTTAATGTCATTATCAAAGGGGGGATTGGTGTCTGGCATTTAAACAAATTCATTAAAAGGATCAATTTATTACTTGGCACCTTTGACAAATTTAAAATCACTCATATTAAAAGAGGAGGGAAAGTTGTGGCTGACACATTGTCACAAGTGTGGTCATCATTAAACGAGATGCATGTGCGGGGTCGTACGAAGATTTTTGAGAAATTGATGGAGCGAAGTTGGCACTTGATTTGTCGTACAACGGTGGTACTCAATGACATCAATTAATGTGATGATCACCTTTCGCACACTCGGTTTACAAGATATATACTCAAACAACCTTGACCGAACACATTTCATTTATCTCTTACTAGTGCAATGGATGACGGAGGTTTCATAGGCAATATGGAAGTCAATTTCACTTTGGTATATATGTATGTATGTAACAAATATGAATATGTGTGTTTGTGTGCGCGTGCATGTGTGTGTGTGTGTGTGTGTGTGTGTGTGTGTGTGTGTGTGCGCGTATGTCT
>MU228359.1:479723-501378 GCA_018584345.1 Thuja plicata | reverse complement strand
TGTGTGTGTGTGTGTGTGTGTGATCTTGATGCTCTTACTCAAGAATGTACATAGTCTAAAATAATGTCCTTAAATAAATAACTAGTCTAAAAGAATGTACATAGTCTAAAATAATGTCCTTAAATAAATAACTAAAAGCACATGACTTTAAACTTTTGACATATATATTTATAACTATTTTGAGACAACAAATAATGAGGCTGAAGTACAAGCGGCTCTTAGCATTGTGTTGATGACAAAAAAACTAAATATATATACGTCTCCACCTAGAAGGGGACTCATCAATCATCGTTAATGTCATTATCAAAGGGGAGATTTGTGTGTGGCATTTTAAAAAATTCATTAAAAGGATCAAATTATTACTTGGCACCTTTGACGAATTCAAAATCACTCATATTAAAAGAGGAGGGAACGTTGTGGCTGACATGTTGTCACAAGTGGGGTCATCATTAAACAAGATGGCAAGTGCAGGGTTGTACAAATATTTCTGAGAAATTGATGGAGCGAAGATGGCATTTGATTTGGCATACAATGGCAGTACTTGGCGACATCATTTAAAGTGATGACCACCTTTCACATGCTCATTTTGAAAGATATATACTCAAACAACCTTGAGCAAACACATTTCATTTGTCTTTGTTACTACATTGGGCGATGGAAGCGTTGTAGCAAATATGGAAGCCAATTTCACTTTGGTTTGTGTAAAGCAGTAGCAGATCTTTTTGGGAAAGATCAAGCTGAAAAGCCTAATGAACATTTTCAAATTGAATGACCCTATATTTTGGCAGATCATTGATGTAATTCTAGGTGAGGCTTTTTATGAAATCAGAGCATATATATCACTCCAATATTGATATAGCCTCAGCATTCTTAGCATGGGTGCTTGAACTTGGGTCAAAGGTGGAAGCGGGGCATGTGATGAAGGAATACGTGAAACCAAAATGGTGTGGTGGCATTTCTATGAATTTGGTAATGGCAGAATCGGGTGTGCGTATGAGAGTGCATAATGGTGACTAGCGCATGGTAGCCACTATTGAGCCTCAGATGTAATCCTTTCTAGTCTAGGGTATCTTCAACAATTGTGACGCTTGTCATGAGGAAGCTTGACTTGGATGGGAATTGATGCTTGATTACCTAGAGGACAAAGAGAAGGAATGAGTGCAAGACAAAGTGAAGAAAGAGGCCAAAAAAGACAAGACCAATTTCCAAATTAAGGACTACTAGTATAATGGCCCTCCAGGAAAGGAAAAAAATGTTTGAATTTCATGTTCTCTGTTGAATTTTTGTTTACATTTTTTTGTCAACTTTGTAATGGTCAAGGTAGTATGGTTTTTTTGGTTTGGTTGTATTATGTGTTATAAGTGCATAAACATTTTTAGTAGTGTTTTATGTTGTAGTTGTCATTTTTCTTGTCTATGGACAAATTTTGTTGATTCAGGCAGTATGGGATTAGTCTCAGGGGCGGTCTAGTTTGAAGTCTATAAGGTTTTATTTTTATTTTTTATTTTTTGGTCAGTAATAGGTTATATTTATTTATAAAAAGATGATTACATTTTATATCCATGGAGTCATTTCCAGACTCGTTTTCCAAACTATTTCTACCCTTTACATTTTATCATTATAACTTCCCCAACTAAAATTCTATTTTCAATACTATGGTATTATAATCTTAGCATTTACATTAATGAGCAATTACATTGCTTCAAAATACATAGAAGGCAAACTGTAAAACTTCCAAAATTCAAGAAGCTTGATAACTTCAAACGCTGGTCTTTGTTGTGTCTTTAAATGATTTTGACAAAAACCTTTAGCCCTTCATTCTTCGCTTTGATTTCTTCACCTTCCCGACTTTATCGTTCAAAAAGGGTCCATTGCAGGTGCTACCTTTCTCCTTACCCTTTCAAAATTTTATATTTTGCATTGATAATGCACAAATTTGGTCCTTTCTTCCTCATTAATTTTTCATTGCCTTACTTTTCCTCCGCCTTACAATCCTCCTATTTGGAAACACCAGTGGCATTACCACCCTTACTTTTGTTGCCTGAGCATCTCAGATTGCCTTCCCTAATTTTATCCAAGTCGTCTTTCTTTCCCTGGTGTATGCTTCTTTCTTCACCTTTTTTGGCCAGTTCATAAACTGAATTATGCCCATTTCACTGCCTTCCTCGTCATCCTCAAACATCTCACTATAATCAAACACCCACCCTGGGTGATCCCATTCCAGAAGGGAATCCATCTCGTTTGTTAACGCAGCCTCAAACAGAGAATTCATAACCCATTTCACAGTATCCTCATGCTCCCCCATTTCTAATCCCCACGCCATCACCATAGATGCAATATCGACCTGCAACTTCCACCTTCACTGATCATTTTGAAAAAGAGGGCCCAGAACATCTTGCACTGCTGCTATGACCTACTTTGTGGGGAGGAGTAACATATTTTTTAGTATGATGTTCTCGATAGGGCCGAAAAGACCTTTTTGTTGCTTCTTCATTTTGAAAGTGAAGTTTGGCTCCGACTCCAAACGTCGTGCTTCACCTCTTTTAGCCTTGTTAAATCATGAATAGTGATTGCATCAAAGGCTCATCTACGTTTTTATAAGCTAGTTGATCCTAATTGTATTAACTCTCATCACCTTGTACAGTCCTTCTCTTTATCATTCTATCTTTTCACAGCACTTCGTGTCACCTTCCATCTTTATCGCCAACTAGCCTACCGCCACTACATCTTCCTTATTAAAGACCTTAATCCCTTTCCTATAATCACATGGATTTTATTAGCTTTTTTCCAATCTTGGAGATATTTTTTCATTATTTCTAGGAAACCCTTACACGTTTTTTCATCATTCTGCTTGAAGCCTTAAATGTTGTTAGGGAAAAGTGATGTCCCATCATCCTCGAGCCCAAAGCTTTCAAAATATAATTTATCCACCTCCTCCAGTGACGTAGCCCATTTTGACATGATATTTGCCTCTTTATTGCCCTCTCTTCTAATGTGAGTTATTCAAAAATCTTCAAAAAAAATTAAATCCTCTCTAATTATATCAATATAATTTTGGAGGCGCCATGCATTGATAGTCAAATTTGCTATGGCATGTGTTATTATCAATGAGTCCCCTTCAAGGTGAAGTTTTTTTATTCCTTCATTTCTAGCTACCTTAATTTCTATCATTGCAGCTTTACATTCTACCTCATTATTAGACCCATCCTTTAATCTCATTGCTCTAATTAAAATTGTTTCTCCTTTTGGATTTTTAATAATAATGCCTGCCCCAAATTTGCATGGGTTGTTCTGGGCTGCTCTATAAAAATTTTCCTTTAACCATCCCTCTTCTGGATACTTCCATATGATTTGTTTGTCCTTCTTCTTCTTAGTTTTCGTTACTAATGCCCCTGATGGGGATTTAAATCTTATTACTGGCCAAACCTTTTGAATGTCACTATCCTTCTTTGTGAAGCAAACTTGCAAGGCTTGTTTCCTTGAGGCTGAGGATCCCATTACCTCTTTAATAAAATGGTCAATCCTATAGATACATCTCTTTACAGATTCCTTTTCCCCCCTAAAGATCCTTCTATTTCATTCCTTCCATATTTCCCACATAACCAACGATGGAGTGACTAACCATATGCTAGAGAGAGATGATTTCTTTATCGGTCTTGGCCACCCATCCATTATTCCTTTAATAGTTTGTTCTCTTGGTCCTATACATCCCAATTTTGTTTGCACATGATCCCAACATCTTTCTACAAATGTGCATTGAACTAGTAAATGATCTACTAATTCTTCATTCCTTTCACATAAAACATACCTAGTAGGACATGTCATTCCCATTCGCTTCCTTCTCTCCGTTGTTAAAATTCTTCCCTTAATAGCTAACCATGAGAAGACTCCTGCCTTTGGCAACACATCTTGGTGCCAGCATAAGTCTTGAGATTAAAATTTTGAATCTTTCAGTCCCTCAATAAACGTGTAGCCCAACTTGACTGAATAATTCCCTGAGAGAGAGCCACACCATATAAGCATGTCCTCCTTTCCTGTTATCTTCAATTTTTGGTTTGCAAAAATTGTTTTCATTACATGTTTTTGTTGTTCTGACAGATCCTCCATCTCCATATTCTTTCAACTCCAAAATTGTCCCTCTAGACCCTCTTGCTTTACAAAATAGTCACTAACTTTCTCTCCCCATTTCGCTGAGAAGTGAGTTTGTAAATCTTGGTAGATTCCTTCATATTTCAAAGCCTTGTGACCATCCCATGAATCCCCCCAGAAACTATCCTTTGTGCCAATCCTAATTTTCTATGAGAGATGATTTTTTATCACCTGCCTACATGAAACAATAAAGTTCCATATTGTGGAGCCTTTTGGGGGATTTTTTATTGTTAAAATCCTATCATAATCCCTGGAATCCAGATATCTGGCTTCAAGGATTCTAGCCCAATATTGATTTGGTTGTTTATACATGCTCCACACTAGCCTTTCTCCTAGAGCCTTATTCATATAGTTCTAGTTTCTTATCCATGTACCTCCTTTATCTTTTGGTCTACAAATTTGTTCCCAAGCCAAGTGATGGAAGTGCTCCAAGGTGTGCTCACACAAGCTTGCTAAGGAATTCACTTGTCCTATTTTTCTTAGGATCCCAATCACTCTCCTAGGATCCCAATAGTCTTAAGTCTCCACTCTATACTAACTCCACTCCAAGGGTTAGTCTTCTTGTGTTTGACCTTGAAGGACAACTATCACTAGTTTTGTCTCAATGCTTCACTCTAACTTGAAGGATTCTAAACATAAATCCTTCATACCAACTTCACCAATGTTGCAAGGGTCATGTTCACCATTTTAAAATTCTTTATGCATCCTCCCAACTCCATTTGAATAGTTATTCAATCCCTAATCAGTCAAGTTCCAAATTCACTCTCTATAGAGTCCTATTAGGCCTAATTGTCCAATTAGCCCTATCCATAGGGTTTTTCTGAATTCTTTCCCAAAAATTGTAAACAGCCCCAAAAAAAAACCTAAGATCCTAATACCCTTTTTGAAGACCTAAAATATTTTCAAGGTATGGGGCTCCCAAGTCATTCGTACACCAGTGTCCCAAAATGTAGGGCTAATAGGGCTATTTTGGCTCTTCACAAGCAGTCTACTAATTTCTATCTATAAATCTATCCAAATGGATTGGACAAGCTCTTATCTCACAAATAGGAATCTATAGGACCCTAATTCCTCTAAAACCACACTTGTTTCATATCACTCACACACACCCTTGCTTCTGCATTCACTCTTAGCTCTATCATGCACCTAATTAGATAGTCATTGCTCACCTAGGGCATGACTTTAAAAATAGAAAATCGGTTCTCCAAGCCTCCTACTTTAATATATACACTTTATAGAGGCTCCCCTACCATATTCATCCACCCTTTGAAGTTTCCCACGGTTGGATTCTATGGGGGAGCCATGAAACTAAAAACTACCTATACTATACCAGCAAACACACTAAATCCTAAACAATTTACTAAGCTTAGCTAATCAACTCTAAAAAACTTTCTTACTGAATGAAAAAGTATTCTATCTACTTCTAATACATGGATCCAATAGTCTATCAAACTTCTCAATCCATTAATACACTATTACCATCCAAACAAGTTGACTATATCAAAAAACCAAAACACTTGCTTCTATTCACATTCAAAAACTTGCATACAATCACCTCTACCTTGGGAAGTGAGCCAAAAGGTATCTTAATATGCCTCTCCCATGTTTTTAGGCCACAAATTTATTTCCCATTCCTACTTTGAAGGGAATCCAAAGTTGTCGAGTTGCATGCAATATTTTCAATTTTTGACAACATTTGAGCATCTTTTGCATTAATGATGCCAATTGACTTCCATGACCTCTAACCCATACCATTCGATGAGTTAACATCATTAAGGCCTTTCTAGGCACTTTTCACACCTTTCTTAGGTATAGGACACATTTAGACCATTTTTCCCATTGTAGGCCTATACAAAGGACTAACAACTTAGAAATCAAACTAACCTAACTAGATTGGATTTAGTACTAACTACTAACCCATCTAGTCACACACACAACAAGACATTCTAATGTCCAAGAAAAAACATACTGACTTGGATAGAGTCAGTTACAAGCCAAATTTGACTAAGGCTTTAAGGATAGCCTAGGTGCTCCTGCACCATCCTCCCCAAATGAAAAGACTTCAATCCATCCTTGGATTGAGTAAATTGGGATCAATGCCCAAATTTTTAAACTTTGTCTCCTTTACCCAATTTTTATTTGCATCCGTTTTTCCATGCCATTTTACCAAGTGTTCTTTGTATTTCTTCTTTATTGTCTTCTTGTAGACTCTGTAATCTAGTATGTGTTTTGCCTTCTTGATTGGTGCAAATGGTAAATTGAGTTCCTCCACCTCCTGTATGACTTCAGTCAAACTCTGATATGGATTTGGTATTGGCCCTTTGTACAAAACCAAGTCTGCTACATTAAATATAGGAGATAAACCACTGTTCTCTGGTAACTCCACCTTGTATGCATTGGTTCCATATTTGGCCAGTATGGTACATGGACCAATTCTTCTCATCTGAAGCTTATTTCATATTCCCTTTTGTAACCTTGCTTTATTGATATGCACCATCACTAGATCCCCAATTTGGAATTGGACATCTCTTTTCCTCTCATCCACTTTACTCTTTATCTTCTCTATATTGTCAATCAGTGTCTTTCTCACTGTTTCATGTACCTCTTGCATAGAATGTGCAAAGTCCTCTGCATATCCACTTCCTTTAGCTCTATCCTTCAGATCTCTAAGCTCATATATGCCCCTAGGTTGTAGGCCATAAATGATTTCAAAAGGACTCTTACCAGTGGTCCTATTCACAGTGTCATTATAGGCATACTCTACCTGTCCAATGAGTTTGTCCCAAGTTTGACAATACTCTTTAGTTAAGAATCTTATGAGGTTACCAAGACTCCTATTTACTACCTCAGTTTGGCCATCAATCTGAGGATGGTATGCAAATCCAAAAGATAAGTTGGTCCCAATCTTTTGTCATAGAGTCTTCCAAAAACAACTCATAAATTTTGTGTCTCTGTCCAACACTATACTCAATGGTAATCCATGTATTATGACTACCTCATTGAAGAATAGGTGAGCTATTTGGCTGGCATCATGTGTTGTCTTGCAGGGTATAAAGTGTGCCATATTGCTGAATCTATCCACAACAACATAAATACTATCCATTCCTTGTTTTGTCTTGGGTAAACCCACCACAAAATCCATGCTCAAACATTCCCATGATCTATTTGGAATAGGAAGTGGTTGGTAAAGGCTTGCATTGGAAGATGTTTCCTTTGCCTTTTGACACGCAACATAAATCTCTATATACTTCCTAATATCCAAATTCATCTTGGGCCAAAAGTAGAATCTTTGAACTAATTATTGGGTCTTATTGACACCAAAATAGCCACTAAGTGCACCATTGTGTTTCTCCTGAATTAGATTCTCTCTTATAGACCCTCTAGGGACACGTAATTGACTCCCTTTAAACAATAGATCACTCTGCAAAGTATATTCAGAGAATTGACTATGAGAGTGATTTTTGTTTTCTTGGCATACCTTGTAAATGTCTACAAAGTCTTCATCTTCTCCATATAGGTCTTTGAAGTTGTCTATCCCCATGCTCTGCAATTTTATCTCTTGGATAGTCAGGGATCATCTGCTACCTTATTTTGTAATCCCTTTTTGTGCTTGTGTTGAAGTTATATGCATGTAGATATTCCACCCACTTCATATGTTTGTGATTGAGTTTGTCTTGGGAATTTAGGAAACTTAGTGCTTGATTGTCTAAATAGACTATAAATTCTTTTGGAAGTAGGTAGTGCCTCCACTTTCTCAGTGCTTGGACTAGAGCATACATCTCTAGGTCATAAGAAGAGTACTTCTTCTTGGCTTCACTTAGTTTCTCAAAGTGAAAGGCCACTGGTCTTCCCTCTTGACTCAAGACAACACCAATAGCTAAATTGCTAGCATCACATTCCACTGTGAATAGCTTCTCAAATCTTGGAAAAATCAAGATTGGTTGAGTAGTAATCTTCTTCTTTAACAACTCAAACCCATGGTTAGCTTGTTCATTCCATACAAATTTAGTTTTCATCCCACCTTTGATAGTATCAAGCATAGGAGCACAAATTGCACTGAATTGCTTTATAAATTTCATATAGTACTGTGCTAAGCCATGAAAGAGTCTTACCTCAGTTGTTGTCCTTGGACTAGGACAGTTGATAATGGCTTCCACTTTTCTAGGATCCATCTTTAGATTGTCTTGAGATAGTACAAACCCAAGATACACTAGCTCTTGTTTCATGAATTCATATTTCTCCAAGTTGATCATTAAATTCTCTTCATGCAACTTCTTGAAAAATATTTGTATATGTATGAGGTGTTCTTCCCTTCTATTACTATAGATGAGTATATAATCCAAGTATACTACCACAAATTTGCATATGTAGTCTTTTAGGACTTCATTCATGAGTCTCATGAATGTGGATGAGGTGTTGGATAACCCAAATGGAATTACAAGCCACTCATATAGTGCTTATGTGGTCTTGAAGGTTGTTTTCCATTCATCTCCCTCATTGACTCTGATTTGGTGGTATCCACTCTTCAATTCAATCTTTGTGAAAATGTTGGCTTCACCTAGAAAGTCCATTAGGTCTTATATCATAGGGATAGGGAACCTATACCTAATAGTTATTCTATTTATTAGTCTAGATTCAGTACATAATCTCCAAGTTCCTCCCTTTTTAGGAGATAAGACAGTGGTTACAGCACAAGGACTAATGCTTTTCCTAATCAAACCTTGGCTTAGGAGTTCTTGGACTTGTCTAGCTATTTCCTCATTTTGTTAAGGAGTCATTTTATAAGCTGCCTTATTGGGAAGGGTAGCTCCTGGAATGAATTCTATTCGGTGGCTTACAATCCTCTTAGGGGGTAGGGTTGATGGTTTCCCATCACTAACAATGGCTTCATACTCCTGCAACATCTCCTGCACTTCTTTTGGCAATTCCATCTTCTTGATTGTCTTGTCTGCAACTTCTTCTTTTGGTCTCAACACAAGTGCAAAGACAAATCCCTCTCCTTCTTCTAAGGCTTCTAAGAAATCTTTCTCACTAACCATAAGGACATTAGGGCCAGAATATTTCATCTCTCCATCCTCTAACAATGACTGTGTTTTGAATGTCACATTGTCCTTCTTGAAAGAATATGAATTATTTGCTCCATCATGCATGGCTTGACGGTCAAATTGCCATGGTCTACCTAGGAGTAGATGATATGCATCTATAGGAAGCACATCACATAATACTTTATCTTTATACCTCCCAATTGAAAACTCCACCCAGGCTTGTTCATTGACAAGGACATGTTATCCTTTGTTCAACCAAGTGACTTTATAAGGATTGGTGTGGGGTATCCTTTTCATTTTCAACTTGCTGATTGCCTCCTGTAACACTATGTTGCCAGTAGACCCGGAGTCTATGATGACTCTACAAACTTTTCCCATCATTTTGAACTTCACTCTAAATAGTGATCTCCTCTGACTAGGCTCTTCTTTCACTGGCTCCTTAATCAGAGTTCTCCTTGTCATTAAGTTTTCACCTTCCTTTGACTCTAAGGGTACTTCAAGGTGTTTACCTCCACCACTAGTGTCCTCTTGAACATAATTTACCCTTTTATCACTTCCTTGGGAAGTGGTGCCTTTCTATGGACACCTATATGCAGGATGTCCCATCTGGTTGTAGTGGTAACACTTCATAGTGGTAAAATAGTTACCTCTTCCTCTATTGTAAGAGTTACTTCCTCTATTTGATCTCCCTCTATTGGAGTTTCCTTCTTGCTTCTTAGTAAGCTTAGTCTCTCCTTGACTGTTTGGTTTAGAATTTATTCAACCATATCCTCCTCTCTGTCCTCTATTGTATCTTCCTCTACCTCTTCCTCTGGTAGTGCTATAATCTTGTTTCTTTCTCAGCTTCTCTTCAACTTTGATGGCAATTTGGTGGCACTTCTAAATGGTATCTAGAGTGAATAGACTCATCTCATCTTGTATGGTCCACTTAATACCATTAAGGTATCTTTCTACCTTCACCTTCTCATCCTCTGCAACTCTAGACCTCATGTAAAGCCTCTAAAATTCTTCAGTATAGGATTTTACATCTAAGTCCTTTTGTCTTAGACTTTGTCTCCTTTCATGCAATTGGATTTCATAATCCCCAGGGATATAAGCAACTCTAATTTTTGCAACCATAGCACTTCATGTAGCAATGAGATTCTTTCCTTCCTTCTCTCTCTCATCTTGGATGAATTTCCACCAAGTGAGTGCAGGCCCTCTTAGTCTGGCTTTAGAAAATTTCACCTTTAATTGAGCCTCAGTGATGTCATCACACTCAAAATGGTTTTCTAGTCCTTCTATCTAGTCTAGGACTATCTCTGGTTCCATATTCCACTGAATATAGGAACTCCTTCTAGTGATTTACCACTCATAGCCTTTAAAGATTTCATGATTGCTTCCTCATTAAGGATAGGGTTAGCTTCATGTACTTCATCATCTATGGCAATCTCCTTACCTTTCCCTTCAACCTTATCCTTCACTTCTTCTGTTTTCACATCAACTTCATCTACCTTTTGCTCTAAGTGAGCCAATTTGTCTTTGAGCATCCTATTCTCCACTTCTTTCTCATCTACCTTCTTAACCAACTCTACATTGGTCACCATTGTAGACTCTCCTATGGATTCTTCTATTTGGAAAATTAACGAAAAGCCTGATCAAACAAGCTCTGACACCAATCTGATGGAAGTTCTCCAAGGTGTGCTCACACAAGCTTTCTTAGGACTTCACTTGTCCTAGTTTTCTTAGGATCCCAATCACTCTCCTAGGACCCCAATAGTCTGAAGTATCCACTCCCAAGACTATACTAACTCCACTCCAAGGGTTATTCTTCTTGTGTTTAACCTTGAAGGACAACTATCACTAGCTTTGTCTCAATGCTTCACTCTAACTTGAAGGATTCTAAACATAAATCCTTCATACCAACTTCACCAATGTTTCAAGGGTCATGTTCACCATTTTAACATTCTTTATGCATCCTCCCAACTCCATTGTAATAGGTCTTCAATCCCTAATCAATCGAGTTCCAAATTCACTCTCTATAGAGTCCTATTAGGCCTAATTGTCCAATTAACCCTATCCAGAGGGTTTTTTTGAATTCTTTCCCAAAACTTGTAAACAACCCCCCCAAAAAAACCTAAGATCATGATACCCTTTTCAAATACCTAAAACATTTTCAAGGTTTGGGGCTCCCAAGTCATCCGTACACCAATGTCCTAAAATGTAGGGGTAATAGGGCTATTTTGGCTCTTCACAAGAAGTCTACTGATTTCTATCTAGAAATATATCCAAATGGATTGGAAAAGATCTTATCTCACAGCTAGGAATATATAGTACCCTAATTCTTCTAAAACCACACTTGGTTCATATCACTCACACACACCCTTGCTTCTGCATTCACTCTTAGCTCTATCATGCACCTAACCGAATAGTCATTGCTCACCTAGGGCATGACTTTTAAAATAGAAAATCGGTTCTCCAGGCTTCCTACTTGAATATATACACTGTACTAAGGCTCCACTACCATATTCATCCACCCTTTGAAGTTTCCTACAGTTGGATTCTATGGGGAGCCATGAAACTAAAAAATACCTAGACTGTACCAGCAAACACACTAAATCCTAAACAATTTACTAAGCTTAGCTAATCAACTCTAAAAAACTTTCTTACTGAATGAAAAAGTCTTCTATCTACTTCTACTACATGGATCCAACATTGTATCAAACTTCTCAATCCATTAATACACTATTACCATCCAAACAAGTCGACTGTATCAGAAAACCATAACACTTGCTTATATTCACATTAAAAAACTTGCATACAATCACCTCTACCTTAGGAAATGATCCATAAGGCATCTTAAGATACCCCTCCCATGTTTTTAGACCACTAACATTGATTTCCCAATCCTACTTTGAAGGGAATCCAAAGTTGTCGAGTTGCATGCAACATTTGCAAAAATTGCAAATGTTGTCATGATAACATTTGAGCATCTTTTGCATTAATGATGTCAACTGACTTCCATGGCCTCTAACCCATACCATTCAATGATTTAACATCATTAAGGCCTTTTTAGTCACTTTTCACACCTTGCTTAGGTCTAGGACACATTTAGACCATTTTTCCCATTTTAGGCCTATACTAAGGACTAACAACTTAGAAATCAAACTAACCTAACTAGATTGGATTTAGTACTAACTACTAATCCATCTAGTCACACACACAACAATACCTTCTAAGGTCCAATAAAAAACATACTAACTTGGATAGATTCAGTTACAAGCCAAAATTGACTAAGGCTTTAGGGATAGCCTAGGTGCTCCTGCACCACCAATAGAGGTATTTTTTCATCTTCATTAGCCCCATTCTAAAACAATTTTCTCATCTTTTGCTCTAATATTTTTAACACTTTCTTGGGAATATCTAGGCACATCATTGAATAAATAGATATTGCTAAGACCACTATTTGCATCATGAGTATTCTCCCAGCTGAAAATAACCAGTTACTTTTCCATCCTTCCATCTTTTTGAGGCATTTTTCTATCAGGTCATCTTTCTACAGGTATGCTTTATTACTTCCTTTAAAAAAGGGGATCCCTAAATAGCGGTTAGGTAGTAATCATTGTTTCATCCCCAATATTTTGTAGATTTTACCCTATATGTGTAGTGGAGTGTTGAAAAAGAAAATTTCTGATTTTTTCTAGTTGATGTGCTGCCCTGACACCTTCCCATACATTTCTAAAGTTTCCTTCATTACTTTAGCTTCTTGTTATGTAGCATCACCCCCTAAAAATGTGTCATCAACAAATTGAAGATGTCTCATGGCTTCCACCCCTTCTGTGTTCTTAATTCCTTTCCATATTCCTCTATTTCTTTTATCCCCAATCAATCTACCGAGGACTTCTGCCATTATTATGAACAAGAAAGGGGAAAGAGCGTCCCCTTGTCTTATTCCTTTCTCTTGGGAGAAGAAGCCTTGTGGGCTTCCATTTAGCAACACTAAGAACATTGGTTATTCAATATAGCTCGTCACACATTGAATCCAACACTCCCCAAACCCAAACTTCTTCAAAACCTTTAGCAAGAAACTTCTGTCAACTTCATCATATGCCTTTTTTATATCAAGTTTTACCATCATTTTTTGTGTCTTAGCAAGTCTTATTGAATGGAATGCCTCATGTGCAACAATAATCCCTTAGAAGATTGATTTGCATGGGGAGAAGCCACTCTACTCATCAGATATGACTTTATGTAGAATAGTATTCAGTCTATTGGCAATCAATTTTGATATTATTTTATACACTATGTTGCATAAAGCTATAGGTCAAAAATTCTCAAAAGTGATTTGTTCATCCTTTTTAGGGACCAGGGCTAAGGAGGTTGTGTTAATATATTTGAGTATAAACCTTCTAGTTCAGGATTCTTCCACCACCTCCCACAGATATTTCCCTATGATGTGCCATAAATTCTAGAAAAATAGTGTCGAAAAGCTATCTAGTCCTAGAGCTTTGTCACCTCCCATTCCATGCAAATCTACTCTAACCTCCTCTGTAGTTATTGGGGCCATTAATTTACTATTCATTTCCTCTAAAACTGTCAGCTAGATTCTTTTTCTTAGAGAAGAAAGCCACAACTTCCTTATTGATACTATCCTTATCCTCCAAAATCTCTCCTTGACTATTTTGAATATTAAAAATCTTGTTTCTAGATCTTCTGATTTTTACTGAGTTATGAAAAAAAATTGTGTTTATGTCTCCTTCTTTCAACCTAGATTCCCTGGATTGTTGTTTCTAGAAAATTTCCTCTTTCACTAACTAGCCTTCCAATTCCTTTCTTAGGCAAATTTCTTCTTGGAAGTCTGCCTCTTGCATACCATTTTCAATCACTTTTAAAATTAAACTTTGGAGGTCCTCCTCTATTTTATGTTTTTCTTCAAAAATGTTCTTAAAATGTTCTCTATTCCAAATTTTGAGTTGCACCTTAATATATTGCAACTTTTTGAAGAAAATGAAAGCTTTGTTACCTATTCTTCTTGGTGCCTTTGCCCACCAGTTTGCAATCATCTCAACAAAACCTTATGCTTGGAACCACATCGCCTCAAACTTGAAAGGGCATCTCTCTGGAGTATTGTCATCTTGAATCCTTAGGCTTATTGGAAAATGGTCTGAGCCTTGGAAAGGGAGTATCTCTGCTTCACATGTCCACAATGTGTCTACCCAATTGCCGGCCAACAAAAATCTATCTAGCTTTTCTACAATATTTAAAAAACCTATTCTCCTATTGGTACATGTAAATTCTCCTTTTCTTAAGGGGACTTCAATCAATCCATAATCATTAACAAAATTACTGAAGTCCTTTTGACTCTCATTGTTCCATCCATTTCCTCCTTTTTTATCCTTTGGTTTTAGGATAGCATTACAGTCACCTCCCAATATCACCATATCCTCTTGCATTCCATTAATTATTGATGCCAACCTTTCCCACATTCTCCTTTTTTTCCTCTTGTTATTTGGACCATAAATATTGAAAACTGAGATAGTGCAGTTGAGTTGTTTTGAGTTCATTTGAACCATTGCCAATTTTGTTCTACTTGCCTAATTGTCACCTTGATTGCAACTTCATTTCATAAAGAACCTATCCCCCCAAAAGCTCCTTGTGCATCAACCATTGCACATTTCCATCTTCCAAACCTTTTTTGAAACATATCTAGGTCCTCCTACTTAATTTTTGTTTCTTGTTACTTAATTTTTGTTTCTTGTAGTAAAATTAGATATGGCTTTGTTTGATCAAACACAATTTGTCAGAGGCATTGCATCTCCTGACATTCCATGATAGGGGTTTCGTAGCTCCTAGGAAAATTCATATCCTTTTCTCGATATTAGAATTTTTGTTTGGTTAGAAGCACTTCCTTCCGTGGCTAACTTGACTCTGTTTGATTTTGCACCTCTCTTTTTCTTTTCCCCCACTCTTGGCTTCAAGAGTTGATATGTGGTATGTTGCACTGTTCTGGTTTCAATCACCCCCTATGTTTCAAAGAAGCCCAAATCATTTAGGCCTCCCTCCTCCTCATTATCTATAGAATCTGAATCTCATTCCTCTGATCCCTCCTCTCTATCCCTAGTACTTTCAAAAGAACTTGCAAGATTTCTGTTTGGGGAAATCTCAATATCCTTGAAATGTAGATTGTCATATGCCTGTTCACACAAATCCCCTTGCTCCCTTTGTTGATTTTCCACCTTTTCCATAGGTTTTAGGTTCACTACCACTGCTTTTCTTACCTCCTATTTATCTGTGGGTTTGTCTACATCCCTAAATTCTGCAGTCTCTGGGATCATCTAAGGCATGAAGTCTATTCCTCCTATGCTCAATATTTTCTCATTAGGGGTTATATCCTTTGGTTTTAGGTTACCCCAAAATTGTGTTAGGTCCCTATGTGTGCCTTTTTCTTTGTTTATTTCATCACTGAAGGGATATGGAGTTTCCTTTACCAGTTGTGTTGACATTCTATCTTCCTGCTCAAACTGTTTTGTGATCATCCCCTGAATCACTTCATCTCTACCAGCTTTGTAAATCTTCCTCCAGTTGGGGGTATTAAACTAACCACGGTCCAAATAGGTCATTTGGTTAGCCATTAAATCTACTGAACTCCTCCAGTCACATAAATGTGCATGTTCTAGTTGGTCTAAAAGCTCATCTTCTGCAATCCCTTTCCCTTTCTTCTCAAACTCATTCTACCTTTGTGTGGGCATAGTCTGGGTAATTTCACCTTCCCAAACTTTAATCATTTGCTTCCATGTTCCATGCTCTATTCCTATGGTGATAAAATATGGGATTGGGTTATTGCTTTCTAATTTTATTAGGATCATTGGATGGATGGATGCATCCTTTGCACTTATTACTTCCTTGGCACATATAAAGGTGCCTATTTTGTTTCCTATATGTTCTAAAGTTATTTCATCCCAATATTCCATTGGGAGATTATGTAGATTTAGCCACACAAGGTATTCTTTTATCTTTTCCTCTGTGGGATCAAAATTTTCCACCCAGTCTTTTAAATAGACTTCTCTTCCATTTATTAAGTATGGCCCATTCTTGAGGATCCATTCCTTTCCCTCTTTCTCCTCACAAATACCCATATAGAATCCATTTGTTAGAGTCTTAAGTTTCAAAATTTTCCCCAGACCTCCCCACACCATACCCAAATAATGGATATTGATGGCCATGGACCCAACCATTTAAAGAAAAAATCCCTTTCTTTAAAAGAATCTACTACATCTATCCACTGAGGATTTGAGATCTTAAGCGTAGAGATTACCTCATATCTGATATTTTGTCACTTTGCCTGAGATTGTTGGGGGAGCTCCTCCAGTTTTTCCCTCTCCATAGTCTGCTTTGGTTTATAGAACTTGTGTTCAATTTTTTTTAAATCAAAGTTTCTTCCAATCTGTGTGTAAACTAGAGCTTTACCACCTGTTCTTTGCTGGTTCTCCCATCTCCTTCCATTCCCATAAGATCTATGTATTGGGTGTTGAAAACCATCCCCCCATTTTGCCAACCATTTGGGGTTTTCATACTCCAACTATTTTGATTGTGGTAGTTAAAAGGACAACTTCTATAAGCTTGACCATTGTAAACCCTCCCTGGATGTGCTCAAAAACCCATCCTTGCTTGTGTCTGCACTCCACCTATGCGTTCAAAAATTGCAGGTGACTGTTGCTACCATACTTGCTCCCACCTCTCCCTCATTTTTTGTTTTTGCAATTCGAGGTTGATTTAAACCTGTTTTCCCCTATAAGGTTTATTTTTATTTAGTTGGTACTGGAAGATATACTTTTTTACCATATATTTTTTTATCGATGATAGTTTTTTTAGTAATATGAGAAAATATGATACAAAAATACATAGTCAATCACATATGTCTCTGTCAAACTGCTCCTACTTCCTTGGAATCCATATCCATACTTAACCTACCAAACTTTAGTAATGTCCATGTAGAACTAAGAGAACAAAATTGCATGCCAATCACAAAAAAATGGGCACATAATGAATCAGTCTGCAAGTATACGTCAACATCAAACCCCAAATCTAGCTACAAATTATCTAATTATTGTCTTTTTCCAAAATAAAACTATAAAAATTCAGAATGTTAAACAAATCTCCACCCAAATCTTTGTTGGAGAAAACCTTCTTTTCCTTGTGAATCTATTCCACTGTCGAGGAGGCATCACACACAAAGAGCCCTCCCTTTATTTGCAATTTGGTCTCCCTGACCAATCACTATGCTTTCTCCTTCTCTTTCCTTTCCTACTCTATCTCCTATAAAAATCTCCTTAAGAATCTCCCATCCATATCTTGCTTCCTCAATTCTTCTCTCCTTTCTCGAAGAGGCACTCAAAACAAGGAAAGGTCTATAACTCTTCCTTCTACCCTCCACTAGCCACTAATCACCATCATCAACACAAAATCCAACCCTTGGCTCAGCTACTGCTAGCATGGGGATCATTCCCCTTGTCTATTATGGCCTTTCACTTGTGTGCATTACCCATAGGGCTTCTTCCTTCGATCCCAATTGGAGTGCCAAGAAAAATACCAAGAATGACACATCCATGTTGAGTCTGTATCTATGTTTTATGCACATAAATTCCTCTCCTAGTAGCACATCCAAATTCTACCAAAACTTTGGATCATCTATCAAAATGATGCCCCTCATTCTTCTCCGTGAGAGCTCTACAAAGAATGGTTTCTTGAGGTTTTTAAGTGTAAATTTCACCCCCATTCTACTCTGTAAACCACAAGAAATTACCAACACCTCTCACTTTTTACCAACTTGTCTTCTATATAAAACCTTACTTAGCACCTTCTATACTTGAAATTCGACATTCTAGACACTTCTACTTGTTATAATTTCCAACGCTCTCCCAATATCTAGCACGATCACTACACGTGTGTCTGTGTTTAATGCCACCCTATGTTAAATGATGACAAGATCAACTCCGTCATCATTCAAATACATAGTAATTAATTGATCCCATGTCATTTATAAACAATAATGATTGTACATGGGGTGATGGTACTTTCCTCCCTTGCAAATTTAAATTTGAAAAGCACTCGAGCTCTATGGGATAGAGCTATCCTCCAAGATTCATCTTTCTTCAACTATTATTAGGTGAATTTGCATGTTTGCTTCACAATTCCCAAACCAAACCAGTCCCCTTTGATACCCCAGAAGTCTTTAGTTATGTATTCTTTCCCCTGCTCTTTCAAGTTGACCCCAATCTTAAACATTACATCTACTTCAACTTCCCCTTCCCTCTTCACATGAGAAACTCTAAATCCCTAAAAGGAACCTATCATTTTTATGATATTTTTAATGAATTTCTTAAGGTACCAAACCTAAGAATCTCCTTTTCATATTGTCATGACTGTAGTCAGGGATTCATCCTCCAAATGGACCTTTTTCACATTAAAAGTTATTTGCCTTTTTTGATGGCTAGGAGATCCTCTTGAACATTGGCTTCATTGTCTGTTCCTTCTGTCAAGTTATTTGCCCGAACTATAAGAATGTTTCTCATCCAATCCATGATAACATATCTAGCTCCGTTTGGACCCGGTTTACCCTTTAAGGCCCCGTCAAAATTTACTTTTATCTAGTGTTTCTCAGAAGGACACCATTTCTTTTTCGCGCCCTTTTCTAGCAAACGATTATCCCTTAGAGGCCCATAAACATGTTTTTTTTATCATATTATTAATACAGTAGCATGAATTACTGATAAAAGAAATACTAATAAATATACATGCCAAGAGTTTAAAGTCACTTGCTTTTAGTCATTTATCTAGGGATATTATTTTAGTCGTATTTTTGTTAGTTACTCTCATGGTTTCACCTTTGATGGTGTTTTGTTTCTCAATATGCAATGCTTATTGCACAACTTTTCAAAGAGTACAAGGTTCCAAGATAAAACACCATGTTGAATTTAGTCCTTAAATTCATTGATATATAATTTTAGCCTTTGGTAAGGTGTCAAGTGGGTGTCACCTTAGGAGATTGAAATGTTAATTTTAACTACTCAGGAGTATACTCAGCTAAAGATGTTAATTATTTTTTATTTTTTAGTGTATTAAAATAACTTCCAATACATGATTGCTCATAGAAGGTTGCTAGTTTAATACTAAATTATTGCTAGCTAATTTTTTGTCCTTGTTTATCTCTCATTTTCCATCAATATTGTTAGTAAGGTCCTAATTGAAAATATTGAACAGCTATGCCAACCACTACATCATATTGTATATATGAATTTTAAATTATTTTCCTATGATGATTACCATGATATTATGTTTATATCGTCAAATTCATACTTATTTTATTCTTGGTAGGTTTAATT
Source organism: Thuja plicata (assembly GCA_018584345.1). Taxonomy (NCBI): domain Eukaryota; kingdom Viridiplantae; phylum Streptophyta; class Pinopsida; order Cupressales; family Cupressaceae; genus Thuja; species Thuja plicata. The sequence continues at coordinate 481,823 of MU228359.1, read as the reverse complement.
GTTAACCTTGAAAAAATTCTCCTACCCATTGATTTTTTTTTTAGGGTTGTACCCACCTTAGTGGTTTCTTTGGGGCTTTACTTCTGATAATATTCATTTGCAAACTTATATAAACTCTCATGAAAGATTTTACAAATGATTCAAATAATTAATCTTTAATGAAATGTATTTTGTTTCATGTCCTTGTGGAATTGTCTCAATTTTTGGGAGTGAAAACTAAAATGGGTCCTTATATTATATATGTGGAGAAAGGTTGCCAAATCCAAAATATGACACGACTTTAATCATACTTTTATTTCATCATTTATTGAGTTAAAAATGTATTTGTTCTAAGATAGAACTAGATGTTTCTATTTGGACCAAACTTTGACGAACAAAATAAGAAATATATTTCATGTCTAACAATAAATTTAAAAATAAGTAACCTTGTCTAATTTTTTATAAGCTTTCTATAAATGTAATTAAAAAAAATATCTAAAAATTGTAACATGTATAACAAATTTACTTGAACTTTTGGTGAAACTTTGACCACCAAATTAAGGAGTCTATTTTATTTCAAGTAATAGATTACAAAGAAATAATCCTTTCTACTTTTTTAAAAGCTTTTCAAAAATATAATTTTGTAATTTTATTTTTAAATTGCAACTAACAAAGCAAATTAATGATGTAAGATATCAAAATCCTACCTCCAAAGTTTAAATTTTTTTTCTAAGCTTATATTATGAATGCCTCAAAATCTTAAAAAAAATCATATCTAGTTTCATATTGGTTTGGAAATTATGTTGTAAACAATTTATTTTTCCCAAATCATAGCTCTAATTGTAGTGCCTTTCATGGTTGCATTTTGTTTCATGTTATTTTGATTTGAGGTATGCTATGGTTATGTTGTTGTGATTATCTGTATAGTGAGATGCATTCGATGACAATACATTATTTTGGTTGCCAGTATCTTAGATGTGATGGATGGTTAGATTATGTTGTTGTTTACAATTTTGATCATATCTTCATGATGATGCTATTGTTGTGACATGATGCTTTATGATGATATTTGGTGTATTTTGCATTCGAGAAATAGTGGATTATTATATTGACGATGATGATTATATTTGATTTCCCAGTTTTAATGTGTTAATATGATGATGGATATTTTATGAATATTTTCACTATTATATGCTCATTAGTGTCGTAAATATTTATTTAAATGATTTATATTTAAATGAAATGTTTAATTTAAATGAGATGTACAAAGAGGGATGAAGTCGTAGTTACTCATTCGTGAGATCCACACAATGTCTCAATCCCCTTTGTTGTTTGATCATTGTATGTTTGTGCTTTGACTATTTACATTGAGAGCAACTACACTTGATTTTTGTGTATTTCAGTGAACATGTATCGAACATCATTCTACCTAATTACAAGTTTTGAGTGTGTCTATATCCCTAATAGTGGCACAGGATATAGTTTGATGAAGGGTGCTCCCCTTAATACCACAAACACATAACAGAAACAGAGAAGCAACAATAATTTGCAAGAACAAAAAATGGGCTTCTTATTGGCTCCACAAATGTGGAATTACAAATTTTAGAATTACAATATCAAAAGACACATGGGCATCCCTTACAATATTTTGTAGGACAAAGCCTCCAGTTATTACCCAGATCTACCCAGAACTGCCCTAGACAACACTACGGGCCTTCTTTATATAGGCAATTTCCACCGCCTGAGAAGGTTCCAGAAATCTAGCCATTAAGGCTGACTACCCTTAGAATTTAATTATTTTTCACTTTTATTACAAAAGGGTTGGCTTTAAATATTTACAAAACATGAGATTAGGTAGCCCAACTTTCGAAAGCCATAACTTTTGAACCGTAGCTCTGTTTGGCTATTATAACCACTTTTAGGAAAGGGGAGATCGCGATCTATAGTGCCTAACTCGCGAAGTGCCAGTCAGCCAGGGATTCAACCTCAATCCAGAGCCTCTAAGGTCCTGAAAATTGAGCTCAAAGGTTTTGCACCCTAAAATCTCAACAGTAAATCCTTAATAACTTCGCCAATACAGATGATCTAGCAATGAAATTCAACTGGCATTCTTATATGACT
>MU228359.1:441221-474295 GCA_018584345.1 Thuja plicata | reverse complement strand
CCAACTTACTAAAAATAGTAAGTTTCCAAAAATAGCAGCTTTATACAAAATAGCCCTTATTGAATAGAAAAACACATATTTTTGGGTGATGCAAGATTTCCCTTACACCCAGGATGCTCCTGCATCATAGTTTCACCAACCTTCCATATTTGAGCCAATATCATCCATGTATAGATGGTGTATCTGTAATTGATATACTATTCTCTCTGGTATGTGTTGGTAAATTTGGATTTCATAATGCATGTTGTGTTAGACTAGTGAGTGTATCTATGCATTTAGAGCTCCACAGTTATCGCAAACGATCTAGAATTTAATGCTATAATTTTTATTGTTTTGACATTTATTTTATTGTCAGTTAATTAGTCGCAACCGAATTCCATTTATTTAGAATTGATGTGATTTATGTTATTAAGTCAATAGTTCACTTAATAATTGGAGAAAATCACATTTGTGCTTGTTAGATTTGATACATGCATTGAATCTTCGTGGGTAGCGGCTCGATGGATTCATACCGCAATTCCTTAACTTCTTGTGAAGTCATTCATGTTTTCGCAGCGAGTTTATTTTCTTCTCTCATTTCCAATTTTCTTCAATTGGTGTGAGGTAGAGCATCTCACCATTTGTGATTTACACTATATTTTTTATTGAGATAAGTTGCAATATATTGACTTGGGCTGAGAATAAGTATTCCCCCATGATTTTGTTTATTTCCATCACCTTATTGGGATTTGATGAGAATGTGTATGTTTTTCATTTTGGAAATTTGGGGTTTTAGTAATGTTATGTTGTAGGTTTTTCCATGTGTGCCCGGAACAAGATTTTTATTAGAAATTTTGGATGTTAGGTGTATTATCTCAAATGGGTTTTCTTCTTTAGGTGTATTATCTCAAATGGCATGTTTTAGCTCGCCTCATTTTGCGTACCATCAAGAACTTGTATGTCACCATGTTGTACAAGATTGATCTATTAGATATTGTAGTACTCCACCTTTGTAATAGGATTATGGAATTTGAATGTATTGAGGGCATTCTAGATATTTGATATTGCAATTTGAACTTACCTGTTTAAAGTTAAAATGTTTTCACACTTTGTCAGATTTTATCAGAAATTGGGTATTGTATTGCTTTTGAGCATTTTAATCTTTCCTTGTATTCTCAAGAGATGTTTGATGGATTCCATGATAATCTGCACTCTTCGAAAAGTGGTCGATCAAGCAACTTATTACTTGGCTTTGTTTTGTGTTTACTCGGCTTGCATGCCTTAAGTGCTTTGGAGCGGATTTATCCTCAAGTGATTGTTTTCTTGTGTGTGATGCTTTTGGTTGTCTCACGTCCTTGGTGTAGACCAATTAGACAATGCATCATTTTTTTGGTCCTCATTGTAGACTGGGTAGATAGGCCTTGGGTTATCTCATCTTCAGTGTAGACTAAGCAAATGAAGTCCCTATTTCATGTCCTTAGTGTAGCCAAGGTGGGTGTGTTTTTCTTATGTCCTCGATGTAGACCTAGTGGACGAGCTTCTTGTTGGTCTTTGTACTTGATGTTGAGCCATAGGACTTGGTACGCTGAGTAGGCATGGGGAGTAGCTCCTTACGTGGACCCCGACCTGGAAGTGATACATAGGTTACATCAAGGATTTTTCTAAAATGTGATAACACAATAAAATATATTGGGTATAAGCAATAAACAAGATTAATTATACTGTGAAACCCATTGAATCCCCAAATGTCATGTGTGACCCAAGCATGAGCGTAGATGGTAATGTGGATATCATTAAATCCCCAAACTTCATGAGTAATTTGAGCATGAGCGTAGATGGTGAAGACTATTGAATCCCCAAATGTCATGAGTGGTATGTGTGTGAGGTAGATGATTGTGTCCCTAATTTTATTATTGGTATGTGAGAGTGGATATACTCCCTATGGTTGGTACTCTTGTGTCTAGGTCTAGTAGCAGTGAGTAGCACCTTGATGTATTGTGGTTTTTGGCATCATAGTTGTGCTTTGGAAGTGGGTCTTCATGTGAGTGTTCTCTATGTGTCATTGCATTTTTCATCTATGTGTATTGCATTGGATCGCAGTACATTACTTGTGATTATGCATTTTATTGGAATGTTCATTAGCCACTCCTTGCTTGTGTGTGTACCTTGTGATTGTGATCAGGTTACTATCTTCATGAGCATGGTGCATTGGGCCTAAGGGTTCCACATGGTAGGGTGGTGTTTCACTTTACCACTGTTGGGGACTGGTTGTATATGTGGTGGCTTCCTCCAGAGACAAAGATGCTAAGCATTGAGTGCTCAACACTTTTCCATTATCTCTTCCATTCGTTTATGTATATGATATTGATTCTTAAACTCATAGAGTGGTTTCTTTATGTTATGCATTATGGTTATCAAGTGAGCATTACTTCTATTTGTGTGTATTTAATACTCCTTGTTGTGGAGAAAACTTGTATTTAAGTCATATGTTGGTGTCGGCAAGCCTACCTAATTGTTGGAGTGATAAAACCCCATCCTGATATGTTTTTAGGCTAGTTTGCACTTTACAGGATAGTTTAGTGCATATGCCTAACAATTTAGTGCATATGTCTAATAGTTTAACGCATATGCCTAAAATTGTAGCACATATGCCTTACAAAATAGTACATACACCTTATGTTTTAGCACATATGAAATAGTGAGTGCTTCCCGAGGGTCTATCAAAAATGTAATTTTATATTTGGATACTCTTTTTCCCTAGGATGTCTTCTATAAATTCACAGTCACAATTCAGATTCATGATGATGTGTTTGTGAGCACTTTCCTTATTTAGGCTTAAATTGTGTATATGTTTTAGTATGCACCGAGGATGAGCTTGTCTCCCTGATTAAAGACCATTGACGATGGTCTAGTCTTGATATGTAAGTTCTATGGATGTGTCCTTGAAGCTCATGTGATGACTTGAATGTGTTCTTTTAATTCTTGCTAAATGTTGAGTTTGTCATGGAACTCTTGGTTGCGTATCTTAGTCTTCCGCTTGTGCAGGATCATTTGACGATAGTTGACATTATGCTTATGCTTATGCATTTTTTTTTATCATTGCACTATGTTATGGATGTTTTATCTTAATGTTACAAAAAAATTGTTTAGTTCTTTATTGACCATGTGTTTCCAAGGGTTCCTTGGCGGGGCATTACACTAATGCAACTTGTTATGATTTTTCTTTTATAAGAAAAATCAAACCACTTTGATGGGTTAACTTCAATAATTAGATTATAATATATGAATTCATTATTTAATTATATTATCACATGGTCGAGAGTTCTCATCCTTATTTATAGGCTTAACTATATAGGGACACATCCCTTCATCCTAATTAAAAGGGATAAGTGTATTAACTAAAATTTATGTTAGAGTTAAGCAAGCCTCAAGTTATTATCCTTATTATACTTAAGAATATATAATATATGCTTAGGAACATATCATTTTAGGATCATCACAAACTTTTATGGGGTGAATATGTTAATTGAAAGGATGACTTCGTAATTATTTGATAAAAGTTTAGTCTCACTATGAAACATACTAAAAGAGGAGTTATAATCAAGTTTAGGAGTAACTTGAAACCCTAGAGCTATTCCCTAATCCATCCTCTTTGGACTTGGGTCACATGTCTATCCTTCCCCAAGGAATACCTGCATACCTAGTTTTTAGCTAGAGTAATGCCCCATGTAGTTCTCCTTGCAACAATAGCTTGAGAACACACACCCATGGGTTCATGTACCTAGTTTCATACATAATCAAGTTGTAGCATTGTAAATTACATCCCTATGCAATTTCTTGCTCTCTTAGGCCCTATTTTAGCATGTATGGCCTCATGTACCCAATCCTGTGAGTCCAACTCAATTATGATAAAACTTTTGGCTTCCTCTTAGTATTTTGAACTCCAAGTCCCAATTTGGGCCTTCATTGGGGGATTCGATCACCTTGGGTGACCTACTCCTACCAATATGGATCTAAATTCAAATCATATAATGGTTAGCTTGTGGGAGTGGGAAATTAAAGCTCATGTCAACTTGTTCCAAAATTTACACCCCGAAAAAGTTAGGGAGAGGTATAAATCTAAGTGACACCCTGCTCCCCATTGAACATAAATCAATCAAGGAAGGACTCAATTAATTTAATCAAGCTCATGTATTCCAACATCAAGCATTCAAGGCCTTCTTCTTATGATTTAGCACTAAGGCAAGCTTCAATGACCTTCATACAAGCATGTGTTTGTATTTTCCTCTTAGGTCTTGTAGATTCATTTTATTGCATCAATATATGATCACATTCAAGGGGCATTGCATCAACAAGGTATAAGACATTTTAATTCTTAGATCTATCTTATGCTACATATCAATGTACTTTCAATTAAATTTCAATTATGTTTCAATTTCAAGGTTAATTCCAAAACTGGGGTTTGACCTAGGCAAAAATCTTTAAACCCATCATTTTATCTCTTTATTATTTGCAAGAAATAGGTGGTGAGCACATGCATTTGGTTATAAATTAAGCATCAAGAGAGCTACACAATTATTGTCGTTAGATCAAAAATAGTCAAGAGTAGGTTTCCTTACTCGACTAAGTCCTGGGAGTGGGTTTCCCTTCTTAACTGTATCCCCTAATTTTATACCCAATTTGGATCATAGGTCAGTCATTGTTTGTACATTTGCAATTTTTTGTCAGGATTTGTGTAGTCATTTTTTGTTTTGTCATGTATGCTAAAACACATCATTTCATCATATTTTGTCATATATCTTGCATCCATATTTCACAATCACATAATCATTATCAACTCATCATTAAGGATCATTGAATTCATCTTGTTCTCAAATATCTTGAGCCAATTAGATCATTCTCCTTCTAATGTGAGATGGGAAATATGCCTAAGATTCCTAGTTTGTATGCATAGGATAGACAACCCTATTTTCCTACCTTACATTTTGGTGAACCCAACTCCTTACATATTAATTTGTATTTGGATGTTTATATCTAAGTTGTATGCACTAAATTTACATATACTTTCAAATTCATATCATTCATGTTGTTGCATTTCACGAATTTAAGATCTAGTTTTAATTTTCATACTTGCATTGTATTGTTACAAAAAAATACATTTTTTTTTGCATGCATTGTTATGTGCATTTGGATTAGTCCCTTTATGCTTTGTTTCATTGTATTAGCTTCTTTCATTGCACATTTCCTTTTTATTAGATTAGAAAAATGGAAGATTTATTTTTACAAGACTTTATTAATTTTATGGGCCATTTAGTACCAATGACTTTGATATGCTTAATTTTTATCCTACTCATTATGACATGCTAGTCAGTTACTTTGGTGCAAGAGAATGCTCTTAGGCTACAATTATTTAAGATATATGACAATCCCCTTTAGGAACCTTTCAATGATTACTCTTCCAAAGTTTCTATCCCTAATGAGAAGATATCAGTGCAAGAAGATATTTTTAACACTTCTCTCAATGATATCCCTCTTGCAAATGAGTCATTGTAGAAAGATGTTGATTATTCTCTTAATATGTACCTCCCTTGAAAGAGTATTGTTCTCACAAAAGTGTGCACCCTTGCCTAGATGGCGGGCTGAAAAGGTCAACATTTGGAAACTTTTAGGGGAACATGCCTGCTATGTGTTCAAGATCAGTAGCTTGGAAATCCATTGGCATGGAGTCACTATTGGAAATAGAAAACTAAAACCTCCTGCAATTAAACAAAACAAAACATGTTGTCTCTAGAAGAAAAAAAAATTATGCTCATGCACTTCTTGGAAAGCAGAGAAACAACTAACCTACTATGTACAAGAAATTACAAAAAAAGAAATTAAACAAATCCATTTACTGGCTTGTTGAAATAGTTGACCCTCCTTACAATTTTTTGGTTCCTTGCATGTACTTGGGCAACCAAACAGAATAGTAAGTATGACAAACATACTGTTGTTTTTTGGAATGTCCTTCTAATGTTGAGAACAAGGAAGCTCTCCAACATAGGAACACTATCATTTTGAGCAAGAAGCACTTGCTCCTCCTTATGATCTTCACCCTCATGCTAAAAAACAAGCATGACTAGGGGCAATATGATGACTTATTGCAAAGCTAGGTGCCACATGGGGCATCCTCTTGATGGCCTTGGGTCTATGCAATCAGCCTTGACCTCACTATTGTGCTCTACAATGATGGTATCATGCTTGTTTGAAAGTGGCTCGGATTGTACAACTGGTAGTTTGTGGATCTCCACTTGTTTCTGCTGCAACTTATGCTCTTCAGACGTGGAAGATGATGTCTCAATATCAATGGAAGATTAAATAGCATTAAAATTGTCTAGAAGGTCATCCTCATCATCAATTTCCTATGTAACATCCGCAATAATATACATAGGTTGAGGGGAAACCTCATGAATATTAGTATTTTGTTCCTCAAGGACAAAGATATCCTTCTGATCCTCTTTCTTATCCTCCATAACATGAAGGAACTCCTAATGGATAAATGGTTTTGCTCTTGTTCTTCTTCTTGTAACAGGCCTCTGATTCTTGCAAAGGCTCATTAGCCAAGATTTATTCCTCAGGGGCAGGAACAATTTTTTTTTATTCTTCCTCAACAAAAGAGGGAAGCTCTTCAAATAAGAGGGTTGGGTCCTCTTCTTCTTGTGTCATCTTCATCTGCAAAGAGGGAAAATTAGATACAACTTTCTCAATATCCTTCTACAACAACTCATCTTTCTCCTTATCTATTTGATGTGAAGGTTCATGAACAACATGTTGCAACTCCACCCATGGTTTCTTTATCTTTATCTTTTTCCTCCCAAAATGAAAAATTGGGACCAACGGTTGTCAATATAATCGGTCCACACTTAAAGAGTGAAATGGAAACAAGTATAGAAGGTTAAGAGGGTGAAGTTTCTTGTACAGGGAGTAGGGGAGTCATAATAGTAGACTCCTATGATGGAGGGGGCTTCTTAAATATTCGAATGATAAATCTGGGAGAGGGGATCTTAGGCTCTTGTGAAGATTCTTGTAATGTGGAAGGCTTGCACTATCTAAAGTTGGAAAATTTACACCTAGGAGCCTCTTGTGCTTCAGATGCTTTCTTTTGAGCAAGCTCAAGCCTCATTTCCTTCTCCTCTTATGTAACTTTCATTTTTGCAATCCACTCCTTAAACTATCCTTTTTGTGTCTCCCTGTATTTCTCTTCCTGGAGAAAGGCTTGGTATGCTATCTCCTCTTGTCGTCTCTTGAGATCTTGTTGCCTATTGATTTCACCAAGTTGCAAGTCTCAGGCATGCAACTGCTCACTTTTTCATTAATCTTCACATCCATCACACTTTGTAAGGCCATCATCATGGATACAAGCCTATCAATTTTGTTTTTAGGCAAGGTAGATGGAGTAGGGGTGGGAGGGTGGCATGCATATTGAACATGCTAGCCATATGGTGCTACAATAGAAAATGGGCCATAACCAGGCTGTAGCTAGGGTTGATATTGATAATATGAGGGTTGAGGGGAAGGAATTTCATGATATGGAGGGGCATAATATACATTTCTATGAAATGGGTCCATGATTAGGCATTCAAATAAATGATTTCATAGAAAAATTGAAGAAGCATAAAAGACCAGATGTGATCATGTTACATAGCAGCACTTAGACTGCTTGAAAGCAATAGATTTTGCACTCAGAGTCACCATGGTGTTTGATGAAATGCCTCCAAAGAATATTGGCACTAAGAATAACACCCAAACTCTGAGTGAGTGGAATTCAGAACTAGCTAACCAAGGAACTTATGCAACTGAATATGTGTCCCACCTTGCGTTCCAAAAATTATTGTATGACTGATGGTTGTTCTGAAAACTAAATTGAATCTTTGAATGTGTTTCCCACCTAGCGTGCCAAAAATTATTGTCACAGATGTTTTAACCCTTGCCTAGATGGTGTGATGAAAAGGTCAACAAGTACCTTAGTAAAAAAGGATTATATTGTGGTAAAGGAGTGTTACATGATTGAAAATTCCCTTAATCACACTTAACCTTCTATTTATTTTAAGGACCTCCCCTCTAGAGATGATGCATTAATCAGCTATGTGTGTCTTTCTCCTAAAGTTTACCTTATTCATAAACACACTTTAAAAGAGGAGGATGATATCCTCGATGCCCTCCCTTCTAAAAATGAAACCTTTAAGAGCAAAGAGCTTAATCAAATCAATACCATTAATGTTTTGGGGAATGAGAAACCTAATGTAGTTTTCCACATTTGTTGAGATACCCTTCAACCCCAAAAACAAAAAAAATGATTGTTGTAAAAGGTGTTACATGACCCAATTATCCTATATCAAGCTAAGACAAGTTAGCACAACCAAATTGTCACTAAGGATTTCATAACTTGACATCTACAGAACTCAGTCGTGAAACAAAACATCACTAAGAGCACATCAATACTTGAAAAACAAATGGGGACATAGCACAAACATTATGAACATATTCCCCAAGCCACAACAAGAAATATACCAATGTGGGGCAATCCACAGTATTCCTCGTACCGATCCAGATAGACAACCAAATTGCGAACAATTATATTCATCAAAAACATATTTTTCAATGTCGAGGTCCTAAAATGATAGGAGTGCAACATTCATAGAACATAATCACTACATTTGGAATTGTAATGACTTTATAGGGTTAAAATGTGTTTTGTATTTATGATTGTTTGTGTTTCCTTTAGAATCCATTTTGTTATCTTTCCTAGTTCTCATGTCATTGGTTAGCATAGGAAAATGGGCAATGTTTAATAAGTTTAAAGGAATAAAATATACTTTCTTTATCATAAACTATGGAGATATTGATAATAATTTGATTGCTATGAAACATGACATTGCTTCAAGAAACACTATTTTTGGGATTGAAGGTTACAATGGGGCATGACAAGGAGTTACAAGTCTTTCCTAAAATTTGCATAGTAGTTTAGTTTGTTTTAAGATTATGGCCAACGGCCAAAATAGATTGTAATAAGACTTTCTTTTATCTTAGTTTTAAAGCTTGTGGCCATAACAATATGATGTTATATTTTGGTTTGTTTTAGTTAGAGGCCTGCATCCGAACTAAACTATTAATGACCTTGGTTTATTGGCCATAGACAATAACAAATAAACTGACATCCTTCCTAAACTTAAACACTTTCATCTGTATGTATACATGTTGTGGCGTAAGCTTGATATATGTCTTATTTACTTTATATCAAATCTTTGGTGAAGTCAAATCAAACTTGACGTTGGATAATCAATTCTACTAAACTCACCTTGCAAACCAAAGGAGGGGTCACTCTTGGGGATCCTTCGTGATAGTGTGTTTATATTGTGTGCCTTAGTTTTTACAATTGTGATTACTTCATGTTTTGTATGAATTAAGTTACTATATCGTGGAGTTTCATTTCTCACACTATGATAAGGCATTCAGGTGAGATTTATTTGTGTAGATCCTTTGATTGGTACGATTAATTTATTTCATCGTATGATAAGAAGTTTAATTGTTTATGTAATCTAATTATCACTAGGAATATATCATTTGTTGTTCCATGTACTTGTGTTATGTTCCTATATCATGTTCTTGGTTTTATATGTTCTATTTTCTTGTAATAAAGTAGCTTTATGTTATTGTTGCATTTTCATTATACTGCAGAGTTTGAACTTCCTATTGCATTCTTGTTATATTGAAGAGTTTAAACTTCCTATCATAGAATAGAAACAATGGTTAAGCCATGAGTTAGATCTACTAGGACAACTTTTACACTAGATTCCCACTTATTTTACTATCTTCATCCCTTTGGAAAACAACCACGATACCTTTCATAACTCTACGATTCCTAAATTGACACTTCTAGGTATAAACTGAGGAAACCAACATAATTTTTTCAAACACTAATCCAAGTCAAATAATAGAGTGATTTAACCTCAATTCTGATCTAGATTTTTACCCTACATTTTTTGGACAATTTTCAGGGAAAGGTATTAAAAGCATGAAGTTGTAGTGAGTTAAGTTAGGACCAGTGCAACTTGAGAAAAGCTTGTATAATTGTTGACCTTGTTTGGGTAAATACTCTTGATTTTTGTTGTTATAAATCATATAGGTGCTTGAATAGATCTAGGGATAGTAAAGGTAGATTTTTAAAGAAATATTGAGCAAGTAGTTCAAAACTAAAGAAACCACAAACATAGAAAAAGCCACAGTCAGAAAAAGCAAAATCTAAGCAAGTTAAGCCTGATTTGGGAAAGGGTGTCACAAAATCTTCCCTTAACAAGTCCTCACCAAGTAAATTCCATTAAATACATAAGATTTCATCCTCCACTAGTTCTCTTGATTTTGCCAAGTAAATTTAAGATTCTTTTGAATTGTGTCTATGTAAGCTTGTGGAAACACCATTTTTAGTTCATTGGACTCCTTGTGGTCTTGCAAATATTTATCATCTGAACTAAACATAGGAGACAACAATGGAGGTAATCTCTACGCAAGCAACACTGGTGGACAATACTTTGGTGGCCACAATAACAATGATCTTAGGCAGGACATAGCATTGGTATATAATAAACCCATTACTTTCAAATTTCCTATTACTCATCTTGCAAACCATGCTCCAATGAAGAATATACCACACTCTTCTTATTTATATTTATAGGTCTTCTTGTTGAAGATCCTCAATTTTTTAATTTAAATTTGATGTTCTTTGCCACAACTATGATTATCAAAGTGATGTACAAGATCTTAAGTTATCCCTAACTCCACTAAAAGATGTAACATTATGATGGTTCATGAGTCTTAGCAACATCAAAATGTGAGAAGAAATGAAGGAAGCATTCTTGAAAAAATATAAAGAATATTGTAAGACAAAAGAAGTGTGGGATGAGATTTTATGCATAGTGAAAAAAGAAGATGAATCGGTGGAAGATTTCCTCAAATGCTTTGTGTTTATCCTACAAAGATTGCGACGACCAAATCTGACTTCTGATACTATTGAAATGTTTTTCTTAAGGGAATAAGAAATGAAACTATGGATGCATTGAATTTAATAGGTAAAGGCGACATCTCTAAGTTAAGTTTTGATGAAATTTGTGACATCTGTAGGAATTACTCAAGATCAAAACATTCAATGAGGAATTACTCAAGTAATTTTTCTTCTTCAAGAAATGCATCAAGTATAAAAAAGCGTGAGATAGGTAATTTACTTGAAGATCACAAAAATAAATTTTGAATCATATGGGAAAGCAAATTGATATGATTTATACTCGTAAGAAGTAGGACAAAGCTGAAAGGCTCTGGCTGTATTCTATCCATCTGGTCATAAGAAACATGGTAGTGAGGATTGTCCTTATTATATGACAAATATATATTCCTTAAAATAATTCGGCACGAACTCTTGAATGATGCTTTTTTCTATAGGTATTCTTAAGAACCTATATATTTTATGGCTCCTAGATGATCATTCCCTCGACCAATGCATTCTGAGATGACAAATGATTACCTTACCACAAGACCAAGTCAATATAATTTTTTCCCCAATCATATTGGATGGTGTGGATGTTTTCAACAACCTTCACACTACTCTCAACAAACACAACAATACCCATATGCTTCACAATCATGGTAATGTTGGAATAACTATGGAAATTTGGGACTGAGAGGGGAGGGGTGAATCAATTCCACTCAAAAACTTTCTAACCACATTCACTAATAAACCATATACTATTGCATACTGATTACCGAGTTCATAACTTTGAAATGAAAGTAGTATAAAGCTTATAAAACCATAACATCAAAACATTAAACAATAGAACTCATAACATCATGATTTTGGTAACACAAAAATCCTTGGTTAGAGGACAGAACTGTGGTGGGGATGACACCCGCAACCTTCACTAACTACAGTACAAAGGGTTTTCGGTTAGAGCTTACAAAGTTTATCTATTTCTGATAGCTCGCTCGGTTAATAGTATAAAAGACTTGTTAGGTCTACCTAGTTAAAGGATTTTTATAATCTCTACACTTAGAGATGTACCCTGTTAAAGGATTTACAAAATATAAGACCGGTTAAGATCTACCTAGTATTGGGATTTAAAGTTCTCAATACAATAGTGTCAAATAACTTAACAATGTCTATAATAAGTGCATCAAATGTAAATTCTAATTAGACTCTATGTTATCTATTGTGTTACCTCAATCTCAAACTATAACACTGCTTTGTTCTACTTTGTTGTAGCTGAATCTCTGCTTGGTTCTCTCTTCTCTACCCTTGTTCTTCAATAACTTCACTTTAAATTTCAGCAAGAACAACAACAATAACAATACCAACAGTCTCAATTTCATCTAATATATAGATTATTTTTGCCTCTTAATCTTATGTGTTAGGTACGCTATAAATTTGTTTGGACCGTTAGATCTTCTTTCCTCCTCGGTAACCATATCACTTTTACCTTGGTACATGTTATTTTTCTTGGAAATAACAAATTTCCTTTTGCTGCTTGATCTATGCCTTAGATCTTCACTCTGGATGATCTCAATCGTTGATCTTGTAACAACATGTTCTATATGCTTTTAGAATCTTAATTAATGCTTTGAAAATCCATTAAATGTGATCTGATCACATTTTGAATCAATTGTTTAACTCAGTTGAGTAAATCCTCTCTCTCAGTTAAATTATCTTCAATACTCGGTGACTATCAACCCAGTGTACTACACATGTGCTCGGTGTAGTATGTCGCTCGGTAACTGTAATTGCTCAGTGCAGTGTTATTAACTCTTTTACTTTACCGACTGCACTTAACTTGTTTGACTTGACCGACTAGCTTGATGTGCATTACCGACTAGCCTAATACTTGACTATCTCCTTTCACCGACTGATTCTTCTTGAATCCATGACTTTGACTAAACTAATGAAAACAAAATATCTTGTAGAGATAATAGGTAATAGGTATGGAGGAGACAACAACCACAACCTTCACCACATCAATAACCTTATCCACTACAACCCCAGTTTTCACCTCTACCCATGATCAACCCATATCAATAACCATAGTAGTTTATTCCACCAATACCTTCCTCATATGCTCCATTATCTAATTTATTACAACCATCAAAACCCACACCTATTCCAGCTCAACCAACTTCACTTCCTAATAATAATCTGGCACAAGTCGTATATAATGATGAGGCAATAGGATATTTATCAACTGTGTTGAAATAGATTGAGTTCATTTACAGTCTGGTAAGGCTCTCTAGGGTCTCACTATCACTAAAATTAATGATTCACCTAAAGAACCTGAGGCATAAAAAGTAAAGGAACATCCATACCCTGACTGCTTGCAATGTGAACCGATACAAAGGGAATTCTTTGAACCTGCATTTGATTTTGTAAATGAATTACATAATGTTAATATGAAAATTCCTTTGTTGCTTGCTATTATGGACATTCTAGTGTACACAAAGACAATTCAAGATTTAAAGAAGAAGAAAGATCCAAATTTTGTCCAAGTCATTGGACAACTCGCTTACATCTTGCTCAAGAACTTAACAATTCCTAAGTATGCTAGTCCATGCAGGTCCTATGATCAAGGTGTGTATTAGTGACGTTGTTATTCCTAATACACTTGTTGATTTAGGAGCCACAATTAATGTTATGACAAATGAAACAAAGGATAAGTTATCACATAAGGGAATTGGACCTTGTCCCACAGTTCTCCAAATGGAAAATTATTCTTTGGTCAAACCAAAAGCTATGATTGAAGATGTAATTATTTATATTGATTCATGGGAATACCCAACTGACTTCACAACTTTGTAGCTTAAAATTAAGCAGGGAGGATACCCCCTAATATTGGGACAACCTTGGTTGGTTATTGAAGATTCATTCATCAATTTTTGGTTAGGTAATATGGTAATTTTTAATCGGGATTAAACAAAACAATTAACATTGTATCCTCTAGCATTAGAGATAGAGGATCCAGTATGGGTTGATAGTGATTTAGATGAATCATTTCCAATTCTGACTGTTGAACAAACACTTGATACAGGGGAAATTTGATATCCTTGTTAATTTTATTTATAATAGATATGCATCTAATGAAATTTTGATAAGGACAGTTCTTTCTTCAGGGATAAGTGATAATTTTCCTTTTGGTGATTTTCCAATGGTAGGTAGTTCATAATCTCTTCAACACTTTATTACATCGCATCGGTTGCTACCTCATGATTTTTTGTACATTCCATTTTTATCTTGTGAAAATTTTACTAATACACCATCTACTTCACAAGTCTTCACTCTTAATTCACCTACATAATCAGAGGCCATGGAAATTTCACCTGGACACACACCTAATATTAATCCATATTTAAGCACTAAAAAAATTCAAGATCTTATTGAAATGCTTAGAGAACATGAAGATGCATTTGCCTGGGAATACCAATATATGTGTGGCATTCATCCTGATACCTACACACAATATATTTACATTGAAGAAGGTAGTCATCCTGTTAGGCAACCACAAAGGTGACTTAAAACTATCTTGCGTGAAATAGTTAAAGAGGAATTATAAAAATTAATAAATATAAGCTTTATATATCCAATTTTGGATAGTAAATTGGTTTATCCTCTCATTTTGGTTCGTAAGAAAAATGGTAAGTGGAAAATTTTTGTTGATTATAGAGCACTTAATCAAGCTATTAAGAAGGACCATTTTCCCCTACCATTTCTTGATCAGGTGTTGAATACTCTTGCAGGTAAAAATTAATTTTCTTTTATGGATGGTTTTAGTGGCTACAATTATATCTGCATAGCAAGATCAGGACAATACCACTTTTACTTGTCCTTTGGGTACTTTTACCTATAACGTGTTACATTTTTGGTTATGTAATGCCCTTGCCACTTTTCAAATGGCAGTTTCAAGTATTTTTGCAGATCTAGTACATGATTGTGTTGAGGTGTATATAAATGACTTCATTGTATATGGTAATACTTATGACGAGGCTAAGTAAAATATAGAGAAGGTATTTATAAGGTGTATTTGATCAGGATGGAATCGGGAAATACTGAAATCTAATTTTTAGTATTTTCGATGTCTCAGTAAACTGCATTTTTGAAGGTCTTTGGGGCATTTATGGGTTTAACAGACTCAAGGAAAGCTCATCTTAATTTCTCTTCAGATTTTCATTCTAGATTCTTTGATTATCTTTTCAACGAAGTAAACGGTTCGCAAATCGGAGCTAGGACTAGAAAGTAATGCCTTCTCCAAGTGGGCCTAAATTTTTATATAGTTTTTTGAAAATTTTGGTAGTTTTAATAAGTTTATTTGTAATAAACATTATGAGCACTATTCATTTCATTTCCAAGGGATTCTAGTGACCCTTGGGATCCATCATATTTGTATAAACTCCAATTTCAAATAGAATGGATCACTTTTTGGCTTGCAATTTTGTTGTTAGTCTTATGTTTTTTATATTCAACTTGATAATACCATAGGTATCACACCAGGTATTGTAATCCGATTCATAATTTAGATCAGTATTAATACTAATTTATCCTTAAGTCATGAAAAGTGTCATATCCTCATGATAGAAGGAATTTTACTTAGTCATTAAATCTCCTATAATGGTATTGTGGTAGACCCCAAAAAGATACAGATCATTAACAACTTTCCTATACCCACTAGTCAAAAAGATGTACAGAGATTTCTAGGTCATTCAATGTATTACTATAGGTTCATCTAGAACTTCAGTAAAATTGGCCCACCCATCTTTTCTTTGTTAGCAAAGTATGTTGTCTACTCTTGGACACGAGAATGTCAAGAAGCCTTTGAAACCCTTATGACCAAACTTGTAACTACACCCAGTACTTAGAGGTCCAAACTGGGAATTACCTTTTCATTTTCATATCAATGCTTCAAATTGTTCTATGGGAGTTGTTATTGGGTAGAAAGATGATAACCTTATTTACTCCATCTACTACATTAGAAAAAAATACTACAGCGGAGGTAAACTACACAACAACTGAAAATGAGTTTTTATTTGTTGTCTATGCAACTAATAAGCTTTATCATTATATTATTGGGAATAAAAAAAAATTTCATACTGACCATTATGCAATTCATTTTTTGATGAATAAACCTTTTGTAAATGGTAGAGTAATTATATAGTTATTTTTGCTTCAAGAATTTGACATTACAATACTTGATAAGATTGGTCGTGAGAATGTGGTTGTAGACTTTTTGTCTAGGTTACAACAATAGGATGAGTCGGTACCTGTTGATAATGCCTTCCCTGATGAGCATTTTTTTGTCAATTCAACATAAAACTTGTGGTTTACTGATATAAAAAACTATCTTGTCACATGCCTATTTCCACCATATTTCTCTCCAAGGGAATGTCAGAAGCTAGTTGCACTCAATGGTTAGTATACATGGATCGATGGATTTCTCTTCTATACAAGTATTGGAAATGTCATGCACTAATGTGTTCCCAAAGATGATGTCTTCAACATACTTTGTGCATGCCATATTGAACACTGCGAGGGACATTTTTCTGCTCACAGAACTGCTATCGAGATTCTTACTGTTGGACACTACTGGGATACAATCCATAAAGATTCTAAAAATTATGTTCATCATTCTAATAAATGATAGTGTATGGGTTGTCCCACATTCTCCAATGAAATACCTTTGCACCTTAGCTATCTCTTGATCCCTTTGAGAAGTGGGGCCTTGATTTTGTTGGACCAATTAACCCACTATCAAGGAAAAAACAGCATATTATTATATGTACAAATTATGTAACTAAGTGGGTTAAATATGTTTCTTGAAACATGATAATGATAAAAAAAGGTAGTTGACTTCCTCTATTATGATATCTTTACAAGATTTAGTGTTCCATGAGAGATAGTCATGAATCAAGGACCTAAGTTCACATTAGAGCTCATTTTTGCTTTGTTATAAGAGTATGAAATCTTAAATCGCAAGTCCTTGTCATATCATCCTTAGGCCAATGGGATGTTGAGGTTGCCAATAGAGATATTGAAAATATTTTTACTAAGACAATTGCTCTGCACAAGAACAATTGGGCCGCACAACTTCTTGAAGTTGTGCAAGCCTATTGTACAATGTGGAAGACCACCACTGGTCTGACCCCTTATGAACTTGTTTATGGTAATAAATCTATTCTTCCTATTGAGTTTAAAGTGAAAAATCTTTGCACTGCACTCCAGTTAGGTATGATTCTTTCTGAGGCATATAAAGAGTGTATTTCTCAACTGTGCTCCTTAGATGAATTGTGCCAGGAAGGTCTCTTTCATGCAGAGATAGTTCAAAAATAACATGCTCTTTGGGATGATTTCTCCATCCAACAATAATCATTTCATCTAGGTGATTGGACACTCTTGTATGGTTTTTGCTTCCAAGATTTTTAAGGAAAGTTTCACATTCGATGGCTTGGAGCTTATGAGATGGAGGTTGTCTATGATAATGGTGTTGTTAATATTTACACCATGGATTTTGAGTGTATTCCCTTATCATCAATGGTAACAATTTGAAGCTATATAAGCAACCTATTTCCAAGGAATATTTTGTTTCTAGTTTGTCTAAGGAACTCCATCTTATTGACAAAGTTCCTATCACCTCTTTAAGTACCTTTTAGGTACTTTCCAGTAAATCAAAAAAATTAATAAAAGATCCAACAATGTAAACCTTCAGGTGTTGTTGGCTAATTAATGTTTAAAAACTAGGTTTCCGACAGGTGGTAAATACAACATAAATGTGCTCATGAAAATTGGGTTCCCAATGATTCCAGGCGGCATTTGGTTGAAAACCAAATGATAAAAAACCTACTGTCATTATCAAAATTAAAAAAAAAACAATTATTTCTTTGGGTGATACTTCTTGTCACCACCAACTTTTTGGTGCAATAAGAACAGTTCCACATTTTATGCTCATGTCACTCAATATGGCATATTATTTGTTTAGTATGTGGGATACATCATGAGAATTTTGTTGGCCACATCATGCTCCATCCTTGTTCAAGATGTCACAACTTTATTTTTTAGGTTCATTGCTGTTGTCATTTGCCTCTCGCTGACATATCTCTAATTGTCACTTGTTTGTGTCTGTGTTGGCCATTCATTTTATTTCTATGCAATTTTTTCTTTAATTATTGATTTTCTCACGTTCCTAATCTATTTACATGTTATTCCTTTCATAATGTTGTCCCATCACACTACCATGGTGATATGCTTGTTTATGGTGCTAGATGTTTCCATCTTGTCACCAATCTTGTTTTTCTCAGTGGATTTCTTGTTGATCTTTCTTACTCGTCACGATAGCACATTTCTCTCAACCGATAATTTTTGCATGAATGTCTCTAAATAGTAACATGAACAAGGAGTATATTTTTACCCTTTCTTCTTATTTAAGCATTTCTCTTATTTTCTTTAATCAGTAGTTGGCATGCTCGAGATTGTCATCCATTAAGATGGGGGGGGGGGTAAGAAATGACACCTGCCTTATCATTATTATCTCTAAGATGTCATTGGTATTGTTTCTAGTCCTTTACCTACCTTTTAAAAATTTGGTATGCTATTTCTAGTTCTTTTTCTACTGTCTCTGTTATTTTGCTCTGTTGTCACCATTTATATTTTACCCATAAACTACCATAGTTATTAATCAAATAAAGCATTAGGTTCTTATCTAAAATACAAAACCAACATGGGAGGAGATCATATCATATGGGAACCTACAACAATAGAAAATCTCCAATTGGATATAGAAGCTTCTAAATTATTTTCACAAAACTCTTGAACAACTTATTTTCAAAAGCTACGTGGTCACGATGTCCAGGTAGCAAAAGAGTTTTCTTGGGTTTTTATGAGGAATAAGGTCACCTTTAGGGGTCTTACATTTCCCATGATAGTGGAAATGATTGCCAAAGTCACTATATTTACACAATCTAGTGACTCCTTTCCCTTGAGTTCTACTAGAGTGACAAATTTAAAGCTTGTGCAAAAGCAATTTTTCTAAAGAGGGGAATCCATGGAAGTGGGGCAGAGTTAAGGAACTAGACAAAAATCTCTTCCTCTGCTATGATATGACATTTAAAAGTTTCTCATTCAATATATTATGTGTGATGGAAGGTACACATTCCTTTATTCCCATCATTTCATACTTCTTGTGCATTTATAGAATGGTGTTCTAGTAGACATGCACTATTATTTATTTCATTCCTTAGAATGATCCTTCAAGGAATTTTGAGATGGACATGAGAAATCTCTTTCCCACCATCGACTAATTAAGTTTCTTGTGATACATGGGTTGCAATTAGAAAACCCTCTTGTGACATGGGATGCTTTTATTGCAAAATGGGATTCTGACCATGAAGTTTCAGGAGGTTGTCAAGTTTAGGAAACCCTTTTTCGCGAGTCTTCTAGGGATAAGAGAGTAAAGGCCAAGTGGGTAGTATAACCCCTCAAATTATTGATAAAAGACCTAAAAATAAAAGGAATAAACAATCCATTGCCTCTAAAGATAACCTAGCTAACTTAGCTAATTTGGCCTGTTCAATGGTTGAAACAACACTCAACATAGAAATTATAGACACAAACCCTAATCTAGAGGGGGATAAAATGGAAAGAGAATATACTAGTTTTTGAAATGATATAAAATAAGAGGTGAATCCCTAAAGTCATTTGCTCAAAAGATGAAGTGACAAAAAGGGAAACCTGCCCAAAAAAGGAAGCAACAAAAAGAAATACTTGTTCTAGAAGAAGAAAATGGAGAATGTTTAATAAGTTTAAAGGAATAAAATATACTTTCTTTTATCATAAACCATAAATATATTGATAATAATTTGATTGGTATAAAACAAGACATTTCTTCATGAAAGGAGATCTTTTGGGATTGAAGGTTACGATGGGGTGTTGGAAAGAAGTTAAAAGTCTTTCCTAAATTTTGTTTAGTAGTTTAATTTTGTTTTAAGATTATGGCCTGTAGACAAAAAAAAATTTAACAAGACTTTTTATTTATTTTCATTTTAAGGAGTGTGCCCAAAACAATACAATGCTATATTTTGGTTTATTTTAGTTAGAGCCCTGCGACTGAACTGAACTATTAATTATCTCAGTTTACTGGCCATAGGCCATAACAAATAAATTGACATCCTTCCTAAACTTATTCACTTTCATTTGTATATATACATGCTATGGTGTAGGCTTGATATCCAGGGATAACTTTAAGAAACCCCCCCCCCCCCCGAAAAGTATACAATCATGGCAAATCACATGTTTTTTGGAGGGAATTTTTTTAATATTGATGGCGAATTGTGTTTCAAAGTATGGATATTTCGTGTTGAATTTTTAAAAAATGTATACAATTTTTATAAAAATATGGCGACTCTAAATGTTTTGAATAGGAAAATTATTAATTTAATTGGCAATTCAGACTTCCTTTTAATGATGGTGAAATTATTTTATCATGGCGTAATTAATTTAATTGTCATGGCGAATGTTTTTTAAAAATACATATAAACTTGGCGATTTAATACAATAGTTGTGTAGTTGGTATGGCGATTTAATAATTGTAAATAATTATTAAATTTTCATTCTCTTGAGTTTTCATTCTAAAAGAATGACATGTGTGATGATTCCGGAGGGTTTTTTAAGTAAAGGAGTTATCTCACCACATTTCGTTCGAAATGCACCTTCCATTGTTCATCTCTCTTAATCCAATGGTTCTGATTTGATGTTGAAGTTGCATCAGGTCCCACCACTATGATGTCACAGACTCACACGTCCATTGGATTACAACATATCAACAACCAAAGGTAAATTTTGGGCCTATTGTTGGTCTTCATAATGTTTACGACAAACTCTCGGCGGAATCATGACACATGGTATGATTGATCGTACCAATAAGTCCACGATCAATCATACCACATGTCATGATTCCACAGAGAGTTTTTTGTAAAGATTGTGAAGACCATCAATAGGCCCGAAATTCATCTTTGGTCATTGATATGTTGTAATCCAACGGACATGTGAGACTGTGAGTCTGTGAGTTGTGACAAGATTTATTAATTAATTTAAAAATTATAAACAACTGTTGTATAGTTTTAAATTTAATTAATAAATCCTATCAAATTATCATATCAGACATATTTTGTCTGTTGCATAGCCATTTTCGGTAATATTAGATAGAAATTTTAATTAATGATGATGAGTATATATGACATAAATTAAAGTAATGTCAATTAATTGCTACTTGGAGCGTTTCAATTTTCAATGACAGATATGTGTGAACAGTGACATCATTATCTATTCATTACCAATTTACCTTGATAGAATAATGCCTTAAAGTTAAGACTTAAATGAAAACATCATGTCATTTAAGGACATTGTTTTCTGACTGTTCGATGATTTTACATCAATGGTAAAGCTTCATTTCTTGCTACCATTTCAAAGCTAACATACTTTGCATATTGTTTCTGCGGAGTGGGCACACATTTCAAGTTTTTTTATAATAAAGAATTGTTATGTCCACCTGCGTGACGTTCGGCCTTCATTATTCCAAAGATAGCAAATGTCTTATCTTAAGTATTGTTTCTAATTTCACCCACTATTGTATTAAATATGAAATATTTGGAGATTGTTGAAGGACAGTTACCATTTTAATTATGAATTAATTAGATCTTTAGGGCAGAGAAATAATTTCAATCAGGGCTTATAAATATATGATATACACTCGTTAAATTATGATTGTGAAAGCAGATTTGGGAAAATAGTCTACGACGGCTCGGTTCTCTTTATTTTTTTGTCAAAAATTAGAATACTAATCAGTTTGATTTTCAATGGACACTCCAATTCATTTAAGATGCATTGCCTTGGAGGATCAGAAGGCCTTTTTGGGCCTGGTCACAGACCCAATCCTGACATTTGTTGCTACGGAGTTGGGAGCCTTCACCAACGAGGCTATAAGAATGGTGCTGGGATGTGAATTTATGGAGAATGAAAATAGGTATAGAGTTAACACCGACATTTCATATTGGTTCATGGCATCTCTGTTGGACCTAAGTGGGGAAAATGTGCAAATTCTCATTCTTCTAAGGAAATTTTTCAGAGAAGAGTACCATGGCAATGATGTGAATGTTGTCGTATTTGCAAAAATTGGGTTTGGTGTTCCTTGGGCAAATGATTTGCCAAGGATTCTACAACCAGGAGAAAATGTGCCCAGGCAACCATTTCTACTGAACCTTGATGTTGAGCAGCTCACGCGTCATCAGAAGTGGGCACAGATTAGGAGGGATTTCCTCTGGAAGTGGCACAACCTGGAGGATATCGAGGACTATTGATGGCTAGAAGAATTCTCTGAGATGATCCTCTCTTCAAAGTTCCATACAGAAGGAAGGGAGCCTTAGTCAGATAGTCGCTGACTATGTCTCTGTCCTCGTCCTTGTCCTAGTCTCTACTGTGTCTCCCTCTGGTGGTAGCAGCTTACCAGGGTTTTTGCAATGATGTAAATTGCAATAACCTATGTTTAAAAAAAGATATGAAAATGTTTTAAGAAATTCAAAGTGCTTTTCTATTTTGTTTTTATTATAAGAATCATTAATAGATATGGCCTATGGGTGTCATTGAATTGTAAAGTTGTATTGAAATTTTGTGTGATATAATATAAAATATTTGCGTTGCACTTTTGTTTCATGTAATAATTTAATGTTTCCAAACTTTATCATTTAATGGTGACTGGTTACTGGTTAAAATTTCATGGATAAGGTATTCTCGAATGCATGAATTCAAAGTGAATTTCAATTATATAGTTAATGATTATATTCATTAGTGTGTATTAAATTATTAATATTTTATAATCATAACAATTGTTGGATTACGAGAGATGAACGGTTGAAGTTGTATTTTGGAAGTACTATGGGTTTTTCTTTTCTGAAAACTCGCTCTGAAAACGTGACACGTGTAATTAACATTAAATTTGTACATGTTTTTAATTTAATATTCATTTAAATATTTTCAAAAACGTGACACGTGAGACGTGTAATATTCATTTAATTAGTTACATTTAAGTTTTAACGAAAGGTTTTTACCATTTCCTTTTTAATAACCTATCAACTCGTAGGCTCGTAGCAATAGAGCTAAAAAGAGCTATTAAACCGTCGCCAAAGATTTTGAGACTGTAATTTGTGAGAGCCTTAGCCATTCTGACTTCTATCTATCTAGATTTCAAAATATAATTTCGGGTAAGAAATCTAGCCTAATGCATCTCGATTTTGTAATGTCAAAAATTATGTTTAACTTGATTTTGAAAATTTAATTCTTGCATAATGCATGTACAGTTAGGGTTTTCTTAAATGGGGGACCTAGGGTTTTCTTAATTAGTTAGTTATTATCTGTGATTTTGTTAGTAAATATCTGTGATTCTATATTTTTTCATTCTTCCAAAGAACAATTGGGAAAGCGAAAACTCAAGGCCAAGGGCAAGCAGATGGAAAAACTTTAATAGACTACATAAAACTAGTAGAAATCCTTGGTTTCACTGATGAGTATCACAATGTTTATGATCCTGCTATCGACGGTCAAAGGAGAGTTATATCAATTAAACATACATTGTGCAGTAAGGCAACTAGGCAAAAGAGGTCTGACTTTATAAAATTTAATCCAGCGATAGGTGCAAAAATGAATAAAGTTGCTTCGTGGGATGTAGGTTTGGGTTGCATGTTGTTACCCGAAGTTTTTCCTTGCCATGAAATTGTCTTGATTTGTGCAAAAAATTATGATGAAGAAAGAAAGCAATTATGAATAAAAATAATCAGGAAGAAGTTTTATCAATAACACAGGAAGAATTTCTCAGTTTGCTAGACCTAGGGTTTGACCGACAAAACTGTAATGTCCATATTGACCTCGGATTGATGGCAAACAAATATGAGGTAGTCGTGCCAAACGCAAAAGATTCATTTATAAAGGGTCTAATAGTTGCAGAGGCAAAGACTTCATTGGGTGAGAATGATAAGCCTCCTTATGATTTTAATATTTTTGTGCCATGGGTTCAGGATACTATATCCTTGCTAGCATTTTGCCTGGGATTGGAAAACAATAGGGAAGTGGGTGCCAACATTCTTAAATTGATTTGGGATATCCATTGTGTCAATGAACCAGTAAGATATAATTTTGTTGGACATGTGGTTTAATCGATGCAAGAACAATTAGCATTGATTAAAATAGGCAATTCTAAGACATTTAGGTTCACAACCTACTTGTGCTATCTTCTGCTAGCCAAGCATGTTGCAATATTAATGAGCAACGATAACAAGCTTGAAATTAAGATGGGGACAGGATCGACAGGTACTCCAATATATAACTAGACACCTCAGATAAGGATGTATGGTAACAAAAGAAATTACAGTAATTTTGTAGATTTATTTTTGGCACCATTGTACAAAATATAACAAGCACTCCAATGCCCGAATTGCCTACTTCATGTAGGAATTGCATTCAACTTGGAAGCACAATTCAATTGGCTGACTGGTACTTAATGGAAGAATAAATTGTGCTAAGGTTTTATGGATCAGAACTACAACCCTACAAACTTCCAATGCATGTGACAGACAGGGTGTTTACAGTAGAATATGCACTACAACTTGAGAGCATAGATAGACTCTTCGCTAACCAGTCGAAGAAGAGCATATTCCCTTCCTTACCTTTCTCAATTGGAGGTTAACATTTGAGAGAAAGGCATTAAAAGTGGAAAAAAAAAATTTAGAAATTTTTCAATTTGATTTAGAGTGGTACTAGAAGTATTATCCACTCAACGTCATTCAAACAATGCTTGTTGCTAATAAGAACTCTGGAAACTTATTTCAACATGAAAGTAAACCATTGCTAGAGAAGTTGAAAAACAAGGATAGCTAGGATGACGTTACAAAAGAGATGAAGAAAGTTTCCACTGAGGAAAAAATTTCATTTGAACAATTGTCATCACAAATTATGACATCAATAAACTAGGGAATTGTACAGCTTAGAATGTCCTACAATTTCTACGAAAAAGGTGCTCATCCATCAAACATAAAAATACCAAAGAAAATAGTAGAAGAGTGTAAGGATAGAAAATGGACTCAAACAAAAATGAATGATTTTTGGAGTATGAGAAAGGATCTTGGTGAACCAAAGAATAGTGCAGATCTGGATGATATAGACGAGGATATAGAGTTTAACAAATTGTGGAATTTGGAGCATCCTACCATGGCATACGACAACAGTTCTCCAAACAGTCAGGATGATAATCCACCAATTGCATTTACTCCAGGTTACAGTGGAGTCAATGACTACCATAAACAAGTATATAGAAAAGGGGAAAACATTGTGGCAAAAATGGGTTATAAAGGTGGCAGTTTCGGTCCCATAGGAGATGGCATATGGATTCCAATTTTTGCAGAAAAAAACTAATCACGGACCTGGTGCAGGCCTTGGGTTTGGAGAGGACACATTAGATTCATCAGGAACCACTCTTCCCACAAGAACATCCATTACCACGGGTGGGATTGGGGAATCTGCTGCTACTGGGTCTGGTAGTGGCACTGGTGCCAGTGGGACTGGGCAACTTATACAACAAGTTCCCTCTCTAAAGAGGCCAGTAGAATCTACACAGAATCCCATAGAAGAAGATAGTGTCAAGAAACAAAAGGTTTCCAGATCAATGACACTCGATCCTAAAGAACTGTTTGCACTTTCAGGTTCAGCGAAACCCTCTAAAAGTTTAAATCCTCGAACAACATTAGTTAGATCAAGAGGCATTGCAAGATCTGCTTCACCTTTCAAACATTCAAATCCTTCTGCAACACCAGATTTTTGTTTCAAAGATTTCTATAATAAATTTGCAGAAACAACAACCAGAATAAGGGAATAAAGAAGACATTGTAGACTGGTGCCCTTACTACAGCTATAGCAGAACAACCTGCATCCAAGAGGGTTTTTCCAACATGTGACCCAAATAGAGACATGATGGAGTTCATGGTTGTTATTCCACCCCAAAAAGATGGAAACCCACCAGAGAGTCAGATAGATCCGTCTGAATTTCAAGTTAGCACTCTCCAAATGGACTTTTCCAAAGTTAGAAATGTGGACAAAATCAATGTGTCAAAGTCTACAAAACCAAGTGGTCTACAGTGCACTGCTAAAGCTGGAAAGAGAGAAAAGTAAGCTTGAGAAAAATATAGAAAAGTTACAAGCAGACATTGCCAATGAAAAAGCAAAGAGGAAAGCTTCAGAGAATAGTTTGAAAGAATTACAGAGAAAAAATAAAAAACCGACCTCTACATCAGCAAATACAGAGCAGGAACATACAGAGGTAGTAGTGAAGGAACAAGAGTAGGCAAAGCTAAAGGCACTAAGGGGGAAATTGGCAGAAATTAGTAAAAAACTAGAGGAAGAAAGAGTCACTTCACAAAAGTTATTTAAAACCATGGAGAGTAATGTTGCCTCCAACCGAGAAATGCAAAATCAATTAGATTCTCAGGTGGATAAATCCAATCATTGGGAGCACAAAGCAGTGGAAGAGAAAGATAATTGTGAAAAAATGGCAGAAGAAGTGAAGAAGGCCAATAATACAATTCAAACTTTAACAAATACTAGTATTAATTTAGTGAAGATTACTAAAGAACACATTTGGGGCCAAATATAGGGGATGTCTGATAGCTTGTTTGAGTGGTTTGAAATGCTTCAAAGTATGAGAGTATGTTATGTGAAGCTCCATAAGAACATTGAACAAAACATGGATGTTTTCAAGACAGAAAAGAAAGCAAAAGATATTATGCAACAACTCTACAGTAAGAGTGATAGTTATCTATCAAACAAGGGTATTAGCACCCGTCTTGATAGCTCAGTAAAGGTATCAAGTATCATTCAAAAATGTGAGAATTTGTGGGAAGCTCAGGAAATGGATGACAAAGCTAAGAAGAAGATCTTAAAGATGGAACAAAGGAAAGCAAATTTGGAAAGTCTTGGTTTTCCTAAGGGATTTGATGGAAATAAGTTCATTGGAAGAGAAATTTACAAAATAAGGCTGCATGACAAAATAAATACTAATTTATGCTTTCTTCCTACAGACTTATCTCCTGATACATTCATGGATTTCATCAAACT
Organism: Thuja plicata; assembly: GCA_018584345.1. Lineage (NCBI taxonomy): Eukaryota > Viridiplantae > Streptophyta > Pinopsida > Cupressales > Cupressaceae > Thuja > Thuja plicata. The sequence goes on along the minus strand of MU228359.1, from coordinate 447,111 downwards.
AGTGAGAACTTTGAATGGAGTTTTAGAAGCAACAGTGCTGTCAAGTCACACTTCCAAATATGAATTGCTAACGAATTTGCAGGAGTGTGACTATACTATGAACCAAATTATTCTACCATCAGAGGATGTTTGGACTGGCCTACAAAGATTGCTCTGAATTTTGAACTACTGTAAATTGTAATGTATTGAAAATGAATACAAAACAATTTGTTCTCTCTCTAATTTTCATGTTTTCCAATTTAATGTATGTTGAGTTACTCTATTTTATTTAGTTATTCTTAGTTGATTTACTCTATTATATGCTATTGGAAATTTGGAATAGAAAATTTCATTCAGCAATTTCAAATTCAAATATGAATGATCATTGATGATGCGATACAAACTACAGTAATGATACTCTTTGTTCTCAAATTTTAATGATGAAACATAATACATTCTTGCTTTTCTAAAATAAACATTGAATGATAGGATATAGTAGTTAATAAGTTCAAAAAATACCTATTGATTGCTACTGCTAATTTAGCATAAATTTTCTAAATTTGCCAATTCATGTCTGCGTCATCATCGTCATCTAATTTGGTATTCCAGTTCCTTCATTGTTATCTTCATTTTCATTTGTGTCTTCTTCACTTTGACCTCCACTTCTATGAATCTCACTCCCATCACCACCTGTATTTGTCCCACTCGGAGTCAGAGATTGGTTAATGGTGTTGCCCAACCCTCTTCTTTTGCATCTTTTCTTCCAGATTTCCATTGCTTTTTGATAAGAAAAAGTATTGACCTCATATCTAGATGTGTAGACCCTCAAGCATGTTTCCAAGTTCTTGTCTAGTTTGTTTCTTAGCTTTGATTTTAGGAAGCCCAAAGCATTGAAAACTCTCTCATCCTCCACCAAACCCAATATCATGGTTTGACATAGATCAACAAGCTTGAAGAACTCTGAAATTTCATCACGCAACATTGTGCTCTATTTTAGTTCTGTCCAAAGCCTTGTTGTCGAGCCCTCTACATGTGGGTTATGTATTAATTAATATTGATGCTTCATAGTCCTTGAAAAATTCCCTGATTGTTGTCTAAGAAGACCTTCATCTAGAATTCCATTGATAGTCACTTTATTGAATTCTACAGATTTGCAAAATTTCTTTATCAAAGTCAACAACCTATTACGATAATCTTCCTTAGAGTTTAAGTGCCAATATTGAGGAAACACAATTGCCATGGCTTCAAGCAGTTGTTCATATCAGAATCATGATCTTATTTCAGAGGAAACTTTATAGGCTATGTCCCTTGCATTAGCTGCTATAGACTCAACGATCTTGATAAACTCTTCCCTTGTAACTCTTGTAGCTCGCTTCTTTGGGGCACTATAGTACATTGGTATCTGAAATCCCCTTACAGAAACACATAAATCTCCATTTTCAATGATCTTTAAATAATTATCAGGATTGTCCAAATCTATTAGTCTCCTCCAGTGATGAAATTTTTCATTGGATAAATTTGGGTCATTTTGATAAAGAATATTGAGGACTTGGTATGACATTTTACGCAAAGTAGCATATTCTACAATACACATGGCTCTTTGCTGGGCTTTTTTCATAATGAATGTCATTTCTTCTAGCATGGGAAGAAGAGATGCTAAAGTCAAAAGTGTCTCTATATTGCTTAACCTCTGAAGTAGGTCGCCACATCTCTGATTTTCTGCATTGTCATGATTTTCGTACATAAGTCCACTCAAAGATTGATATTCAGAAAAAACTCGATGTGTTGGTCCATCCAAAGAGATCCATCTGGTATCAACATCTTTTAGAAGCTTGTTTCCATTGGTATTTCCATCAGCAAAGTGCTGAAATTCCCTAAAACATTTGGGACTTTGACAAAAATATGAGTACAACTCTCTTACTAAATCTTCAACCTTGTTTACTAAAGAAAACTTCTTCTCAACTCTAAAAGAAAGATTCATCCCATGGGCCATACAGTGAATGCCAACAACATATGGTGAACAAGAAGCCCGTATCTTTGTGCAAAGACCATTCCTTTGACCTTGCATTACTGAAGCTCCATCCGCTCTAGCACAGATCAACTTCTTCGCTATTGTCAATTCATCTATAGCTCCATATTCAATTAAATGGCTATTTACTAATTGAAATAAAGTTTCCGATATCACATTGTCCCTCAATTTTTCAATAGTTAGTAGATGTGGTTGGCAGACATTATTCTGTATAGTATAAAAATGCATGCATACCCACGATATATTATCTATTGTCGTAACTTTGTCTAAGGACAATGCAATAATGGTTGACTCTTTTATTTTTCTCTGTACATCCTCTATTTCAACCTAGGCAATACAACTTGCCCATTCCTGTTCACTATTTATTGACCAATGAGTGATAGGATAGTTAGGAATTTTTAGAAAGTGTAACAAACCACTAATTTCTGGATAGTCTGTCATTGGACGCTCTCTGCTCAAAATATGGAAAACATTACTTAATTGAACAACTTTTCTGCATTCTTCTAATTTGCTTGCTTTTGCAAAAATAGCATTAATAGAACCTTGAACTTCACCAGGCTTCATCTTAAATTTTTGAAAGAAATAATATTCTTTACCATGCCTTTGATGTTGACATTGCTCCTTTGTTTTATATCTTACCACTTTTATTTCCTTTCCATCTACAGTTGAGGTTTCGTAAACCTTACCAACATGTTTCTCTATGGTGTCCAATTTAAGCTGCAACCTCTTTTCTTTTTTATACTTCCAACTAAAAATCATACATTGACATTTTGCTGGCGGCTCACCTACAATTGGATTGTCGACAGGTTCAATAAATGGATACTTTTCTGCCCAATCAAGTTTAAATCTCCTAGATATCTCCCATTGACGATCAATTTTTTCTTTTGATTTTCCTCTCCCTTTAGTGTTACTGTTAATTGAACCATCATCATCACCGAAGTCGATGGATTCATCCTGGTACTGGTTATTTACTTGAGATTCATCTTCAAGGTCATCTTCATCAAAGATATTAGGTTCCGCAACTTCATCACCAAATTTATTAGGTTCTCCAGTTTGTTGAATAGACTCCTGTGTAAGTTGATAACCTCGAAGTTGTATAGGTTCCTCTGATGATGTACTTTCCTCACTTTGACCAACACCATTGTGTCTGCCCCCGCCAAAGTATGAAGATATTTTTCTACATTTTGTTGGCCTCTCTTGGACATCTCCAGATTCTCCACCTTCAATAGTCCTCTTCCTGTTTAACTTTGACTGTGACATCTCCAACAAATTAAGGTTGCAATAAATTTTTTACTTGAATAAGATACTAAGGACTCGTAGTCTTTCTGGTTCGCTACCGATCACAATTGTTAGCTCAGAATCAACTAATTTTTTGTACTCCTAAATCTCTTGAAACTATCTTTATATACAAATGCTTATTTCAAATTTTGGCGAAGGGGACGACATTTGCATATGATAACAACTAATATTTGGTGAACCCCGCGTAATTTCAAGTAATTGACTAGGTGAATAAGGCGGGAATTTGGGACACGGTTAATTACGATGCATGGTGAATCGGGTCCTAGTGTAAATAAAATTTTAACTTGGGATAATAGGCCTTTGGCGAATGGTGATCCTTGATAAATACTCCTTCCTTAATCTGTGGCAAATAATAGTAAATATACGATAGATAAATGGGTGACAAACCCCACTACTATAGTGAAATTATATGCAAGTAGTGGCAAACAACCTGACCACTATACGTGTTTTTTATAAATTCTGGGCGAACCAGTCAACCAGTATACTACACATTTTTTTGCCAAATTCTATACGCCCGACGGGACATATTCACCAATTGGCGAAGAATCGCCACTAAAAAATCCTTGTTGATATTTATCTTAGTTCCTTCTTATCGAATCTTTGGTGAAATTGTATCAAATTTGACATTGGATAATGAATTTTTCTAAACTCACCTTGCAAACCAAAGGAGGGCCCACTCTTGGCGAGAGCGTGTTTATGTTATTTGCCTCAATTTTTGCAATTATGATTACTTTATGTGTTGTATGAATTAAGTTATTGTATCATGAAGTTTCATTTATCATATTGTGATAAGGCATTCAAGTGAAATTTCTTTTTATAGACCCTTTGATTGGTATGATTAATTTATTTCATCATATATTAAGAAGTTTAATCATTTTTGTATTTTAATTATCAACAAGAATAGATTGTTTGTTGTTCCATTTACTTGGGTTATGTTCCTATATTCTATTCTTGGTTTTCTATGTTCTATTTTCTTGTAATAAAGTAGCTTTATGTTTTTATCGCTTTCTCATTATACTACAAATTTTAAAATTCCTATCGCATTCCTTTTATACTAAAGATTTTGAACTTCTTGTTGAAAAACATAAACAAAGCTGAAGTTGTGAGATAGATCTAATTAGAAAAATTTTGCACTACATCCCCACTTAGTTCACTATCTTCACCCGTTAGGAAAATATCGACAATACCTTTTAGGAGTTTTTGATTCCCAGATTGGCACTTCTAGGTACGAACTAAGGAAACAAACATAAGTTCTTCAAACACTAATCCAAGTGAAATACTAGAGTAATATCACTTCAATTCTAATCCACAGTTTTACCCTACATAACTCAAATGCAATTGTAGAGGAATGCAGATCCTTCTAGACTAACTTCAACATACTTTCCTGCAATATTTGTATGTGATAAAATCTAACCTGTTGGGAGCACACTCAGACATGCAAACATTAGAGATATATATCAAATAACTACACTTAACATGTCTAAAAGTATACTATCAAAAACAACAAGAGATCCATCACAACCTCTGATGAGCCAAACAAGTGCACCCAAGCCTTGTTGATTTGCTCTTAGAGAGGTTTGTGGGTGTGCTCTCCCAACACAATATTTAAATCCCACTATTTGATTGAAAATGCAAGCTAAGTGATTGAAATGAGTGAAGAACTCAAGAAACAAGTATTGAAAACTTGTCTCAAGCCTTCACCATGAATGAAAATGAAAGACTATACTATGATGAAAATTCAAAAAGCTAAACTAAGATGATATGCATAAGATAATAGAAATAATTTCATTTTCCATTATCCTAACATGTAATTTCTAGATTATCTAAAGCATGAACATGAAAAATACTCTAAAAATTCTAGCACTAAACTAGCATGATAACAATGCATAAATGAGAGATGATTTGCTCTTGACAAAGGCCTCTATTTATAGAGTCTTTGGAGGAGAGAGAGGGCTTGGATGAGGTGGAGCTCATGGGGAATCCACATAGGTGCCACATGAGGGGCACATAAGCCATGCAAGAGGCCCACTTTGCTCACACATGTGTGAGCAACTTTGGATGTGATGGGTCAAAGTGTACACAAAGTACACATGTGAAGGATCTTGTAAGAAGGTGTAAGAGTTTTGGACCAATGAGACACCTTTGGAAAGTGTAATAAGGTGTCATCATAGGTGTAAGAAACCTTGTTGGCACCAAATAAGGATTATTTGGAAAAGACAATTTTTTGGAAATTTGCTCACACATGTGTGAGCAAATAATTAGGACTAATTGGTGTAGGAATCAAGAAATTAGCTTAATTAACCTTAGTTAATTAATAGATAGGTCTATTTTGCAAGGAAACTCAGGTGCGGAAACAACTTCCTACACTAATCTCTAAAGGAAAGTATTGTGCAAATTCTTTTAAATCCTTACAATTTCAGATTCATTAACTACTTTAACAATGATAATGCAGCCATATACCATGCATACAGAAAATAGAGAATGACACAATGATTTACCCTAGGGAAAACCTTTCGGTAAAAAACCCTAGCACTCCAAAACCTACACAATGTATTATCTTCAACACAACGGTTACAACACACT
>MU228359.1:407835-440852 GCA_018584345.1 Thuja plicata | reverse complement strand
ACATCAACATGCCAACTAGACATGTACACTCACACTTAATTACATTATTTGCAAGAAATACATTTTACAAAACAAATAATAAGAATAGGAATTATCCAAGGTTGAGACACCTTATTCCTAACATATTTGGTGAGAGTGATGGGAGGTAGGGTAGGATTTAGGTTCAAATTAGCTTAATCTAAATTTAAAATTTAGATTAATTTGGTTTAGTAGAATTTAAGACATGTGAAGGAATAAATAAATTAAAAATTTATTTAAAGGGAATCAATGAGGGATAATGTATTAAATAAGATTTAATACATTAAAAGAGGGTAGTATTTAAATTAAATTCAAATACTAAGGAAAGTGAATACATTTAATTAAATAGATAGGAGAATATAACAAATATAATTAATTAAAATTAACTATAATGTTATGGGAATATTAATTAAATTAATATAAGGATGATTTTAGATGTCTACAATATTAACTCTAACATTCTACAATAAACCAAATTAACTTTGTAGCACCTTTTTTTCACTAATAAACAATAAGAGGGACAACACAAAACCTTGTAGAAAGTAAAAGATAATCAAAACCACCTCCATTTTATCACCATGCTTATAATCCTCATCTCAATACTTATGATCCTTATCTCAATGCATCTAATCCGCATCTTAATATGATATAATTATGATACAATCTCTACGGCTGAACATGAGGATCATCACCATTAGTGTCATAGGTATATAAGACCAAGTCTTATGAGAAAATATTCATTATAACTTCTCTTGTATTCACCATTATGCATGGTTATATATAAATACCATACACATCCATCTTATTCCTACTTATTTATCTAAATCCCCTTCAACCTTTTGTGTATTCATCTAGTAAATAAACATAACAACTACCACCAACAATATCTAGTGGACAAAGTACAATATTTACTTTCATGAAACAAAGAATTGACACCATTGGTCAATATATAATAATCTTCAACATCATCTTATAATCATGAACAATCTCCATCCAAAATAAAAATCAACATAAACAACAATATTAGACACACAAGTTAAGAGTTGACATAAGTCAACATATGCTTCCATAAGATTCATCATCAACATTTCATCAATGAAAACAATAGTAATCTCCACCATATCTATGCACATATTTGTAGCATGTGACATTGATAAAACACCATAATCAATCTCTAGTTTCAACTACAATATCGAGTTAGCAATCACTCCACAATTTATCAATTACAACATTGAGTTTGGATAACAACACAAGAGAAATATACATCCAACCAATTAATCATTTGACACTTAAATATACTTCTCTAAATTAAAAAATTGCATACCCTCATTTTCAATTTAGGCTACACTTTTTGAAACCTCTTTAGTGTCCATTCCCCTAGCATTTTTTTATGTCCATTTGAGCTCTTGTATCAACCTTTTCCCTCGTACAATGCATAAAGTCCTTGTCAACAACTATCTTTTAGCATCACATTTGCATGGTGTTATGCCCTGCATACCCGTCCCTACATTTTGTGTGCAAAATGTTGGGTCCCTCTTTTTTTCTTTGTTTTTGCTTTGTTTTGTCTCTTCCTTCTTCAGGCTCTCGCCCTTGCTTTTGTCTTTGTATTTTCTTTGTCCTTTGTTTTCTCTGGTATCCGGATCCCAGAGTGTCATTCCCAAATTTGATAGTTTTGGACCTTTGAGACCTGACAATCATTCCTCTTTCTTTTGAAGACAAACGATTGCTAGGTGCCCCGAGGTCCAAACTCCAGTGGCCGGCTTGTTTCTTGAAGTAATTTTGGTAACAATTGCGCTCTCCTAGGTATTATTTAAGGCCTTTTACCTTGTCATTTTTTACACTTACCGCGAACTAATTACCTCCTGGCAAATTATCTTGAGAGTGAAACAACTTGTTTTCCGAGCTAAAGCGTGTGAGCTAGGATGTGCAGAGGTGCGTTCGATGATTCTCATTGAGCATTTAGGTGAGAAAGTGAGGTTTTTTGTAGTGCCCCTTTCATCATTTTGAGTTTCAGGTAGGTGCTTGGGCTCCTTTGATTTTTTTTGCATTTCTTTTTGTTTATGTGTGTTGCTTGTTTTCTGGTTTGTTTTCTCTTGTTTTGTTCATGTTCCCTCTTCATTTTTATTTTTGTTCAGCTTTTGTTTGGTCTTGTTTTCTATGTTTTCTATGTGTTTGTTCACCCTTATCATCCAAGGCATGTCTATTTTTTGGACCGTCGTCATCCCTGGACCTGGTGCATCTCCTTTCTCTTCGTAGTCATCTGAATCGAAGGCGAGATGTTTGTTCCCTAGGTTGTAAATCTTATGTAAATACTGTTTTGTATCCATCTCCATAGTATGTAAATTTTGTAGATATGGGTCCTTAGAGCATTGGTAGCTCTTTGTAAATACTTAATCGTGTAATGTAGGTTAGAGTTAGGTTTTGTAAATTTCTAGGCGCTCTGCGCATTGTTAATAGTATCAGTCGGTTGTACATTTTTGAGTCTGTAAAGTTTTGCTTTCCTGCACTGAAGAGACGTTGCGTCTCTAAAAGTCATTCCAAGTTTGGGTCCTATGGAGGTAGCTCCTAGGGACTCCATTTTTCCAAATTAGTTACAAGGTCTGAGGACCATGTCCACCCAATAAGCGCGTCCACCATTCTGTTTGATGCAACTTTGGGCATTGAGGTGATGGGTATGTTAGTTACAGAGGCCAACTCACTAGCAGGTTGTTAATATTTATCTCTCCTTCATCCTTTCCATCTTAATGGTAGAACTATTTACCATGCACAAAGAATTATGATTTGTCCCAAGTAGCACTCGCGCCACTCGTATCAGAATAACTGTCTGTTTAAAAGTCATTACTTAGTCGAGTGGGCATGTGCATGTTAGGGTACGATAGAAAGGCCACCTGTCTTGTCACTGACGTTACCATCCTTTCAAGTTTATTCTAGGTGTCTTGATGAATCCAAACTTATTTACCCCATCCAACCTTTTCTCTCATCATTCTCAGTCTTTTATGCACAATAATTGTTTCATCTTTTAATTTACTTACATCATAAATAATCTTCGAACACATGATTCCTTTTGAGATGTCTAACATTTTCCCTTTCAGGTGGAAAAGTAAAATTGCACCCAAGGTCTCCTGAACCCAGAATATTTTTAATGTTTATGCACCAACAATTTTCTAGTTTGCAAGTATAGGGTAAAGTAAGAAAGAAATGGCTTCAGAATCTTCACCTCCTGGGAGCCCTGAACTCCCGAATGCCCTTGCGGGCACAAGTAAGAAGAATAAAGAAAAATAGGTGTTGGCTAACCTCCCATTATCCCAGAAATATAATAAAGGCAAGACAATTATGGGGTCCTGAATTGAGTCTACTCTTAAAGAGATCATTGACATAAATGTCGGTACGTGGGCCAAGTTAAAGGGCCTTATTCAAGAAATTCATTTATAACGACGGGCCAATGACTCCATTTTAGTCAACTTAGCGGCATCTGGTATCATTCAAGTGGATGGTTTTCCATGCTTAGTGCAAGTGCTAGAGTTAATTTTTCTCTTTGGCCAAATATTACAATCCAGGCACTGGAGTTGTTGTGTTGGTCTCGCCCAACCCCCTTAGTTACCCAATGCCCATCATCTCTTTGGACCGTGATGCCACCACCATAGGGTGGCACATTTCGCACTTTTTGGATGCTATTACTCTAACCAAGGCTTCTTTTCTTGACCAATTCAAGAAAGCAGCTGAACTAGCTTGATGCCACCTCAGCTCTGAGTGGCTAAAGAGCTCATGCTGAGACTTCAAGAAGATGCGGATGGATATCCATCACTCCAACTTTAAGGATCCCATACAGGCCAGAATTGCATTTCTATGTAGGATTTTTGGGGAGCCCCATGCTCAGGAATTCTCCCCTTGGTTGTATTGCTTTTTATATGATATGACCACCAACAAGGCACGCTTCAACTGGTTCGACATCATCTTCAAGCACATAGACATCTAGATGAGGATGGTTGAGGTGAAACTAAAATTATATATGACCTCCTACATCCTCTGGCCACTTGACTAATAGAAATTGAGAATCTGGGGATTAACTATAGCTGGTGTTCTTGGGGATGGAGCTGCACAGGCCACCCCATGGGACCATTTCACCTAGATTATGTGGGACCAGAGTTTTCCCCATTTTTTTAGAATCAACAATGCCTTCATCTTCCATGGGATTAAGGTGATCACTAGTGATCAGGGATTCATATTGTCCCCAAAGGCCATGGCCTAAGTTAATGTGTGGGGATGTTACTTCATTCAGTTCTCCTAGTACACCTATATTTGGGTGTCCATAATTTTTGGGCAACCTTACCTCTTGCCCAAACATTGTGGGGACAAGATTATTTTGCTAGAATTACATAGGCAGATTCTGGAGGCACATGCTGACTACTGCCAAGAAAATCATCTCTGTTTCTTTTCTATTTATATGCGGGAACTACACCTACTCCCTTGCCATGGCCCGGGAAGTAGAGAGTGAGATAAGTAGCCTAAACTTAGCTAAATTTTCATTCAGTCATAAAGAATATGATCCACTTGGGCGACTAGCAAGGTTAATGCCCCGTTGAATCAAACCCCATGAGTGACACTTACAGGATTTTTGGGCTAATTGCCAAGATGATTTTGACGTTCAGAAGTGACAGTACTCTAGGATGTCGAAAGGAATGATGGAACATCTAAATATCTAGATGTTCCCATGAACTTTTTCATACACTAAGTCACTTGAGGACCTTGAGTATAAATAAATAGGTATAGATAAGATGGACATCCCTTTGGTCATTTGGGACATGCTAGAAGTTTTGAGTATTGAGGCCATCTCGATAACAATGATCCAACACAACCACATGTATTTCGTGAAGGTTTTCCCAAAGAGTGTCTGATTGAACAATCAATTTTTGGAAGTCTCAAGCTCCATGGTAGTGGAGCAATCCAAAGCCCAAGGTAAGCAGAAAGTTGGCACCCCTCCACAAGTCCCAGACCCCAATTTGCCCCCCTGATGGAGCAGTTGGGTGAGAAGTTTGAGCACTCCCAAAAACTACTAGATACAACAAACTCTGGAGTGACATTCAATATCAAAGCTACTTCTGTAGGCTCCTATCCCCCTACCAAGAGATTCCCCCTCTTTGGCCATATTGTTGAGTGCAACATGCAAAGTGGAGACCAAATGAACAACAATAGTCGCAGACCCCGGGTCGCCACTTAAGAGAAGAAAGAAGAAGGTAGAGCAACCTCGATGAAGTAAAAATCTAGGTCATGAGCCTGGAAATGTACCTGATGTTGAAGTGCTCTCCTCCTCCTCTAATAAGGAAGATCATCCAGAGAGTCCCCCAGAGATAATGCAGGTCAACATTGATGATTTCTTCCCCATGGGTGATCTCAGGGAATTGCAAGATATGGTAGATAACACAATGGAAGAAATGGTGGAACCAGAGATCGAGGTTCTCACCTAGGAGGAGTTAACAGGGGTCAAAGAGAGAGCGGTCCAAGAAAAAGATGGATTTTGGCTAGAAGAGGCCGACGAAGAAAGGATGATACAAGAAGAACATGAAAGTAATCTGGCCAGGGAGCAATTGTCGATAGAAGAGGAAACTAGACCTTTGGGAGAAACCATACCCTTTGATGCAGTGCTTCCAAGCCTAGTTGGTGATCAAATCTTACCAAAATCACTTAATGCAGGGGCTAACAATGTTGTAGCCATATTCCAACATGTAGACTTGAACGAATTTCCTCTACTACCACCACCACCACCTAGCCCACCAATGGATGATATCGTGGGAGGTGGTGTAGAAAATGAGAAGGGAAATATAGGTGAAGACCCCATCAACATAGAAGGAGACACATTCAGGGGAGAACTTGAATCAAACCTCAGGGATACCTAGATCTCAGGGATGATAATGAGCGGGCCATTCACCCCGCTGCAGTGGTTAGTGGATTCCCAGAAAAGAAAAGCCTCGATGACAATGGTGGCCCCACTATCACTAGCTAAAATGTTGGTCGAAGGCCAAATTGATAAGAATCCTAAGAAGGCTCACACCCTTCACAACACTCGAAGGGACCCAAATGGAAACATAGTGGAAATAATAGCCGCCCCTCCAGCATGAAAGAAAGATTCAGAGGTTGCTGCCGAAGAGTATGTTATCATGGAGGTGCCTCTGGGAAAAATAAATCAAAAAGGAGAATTGGACCTCTTGAACAAAGCAATATAGGCTATATACACTTGGTATGAAAAATAGTCCCAAAGGGTGAAGGAGTTAAAAGTTACCAATGCAAATCTCTTCGGACTCCTGAAAAAGTTTGTGTGCCCCCTCACCTCTAAAACACCCAGACCTTTGGCTTCCAGAACACCAATCCCTCAGGGTGATGTTGATGTGCTGAGAACTATGAAAAGAAAGGTGTTGGCAGTGGATGAATGGATGACCTAGTAAATTAGATCCATAAGAAGTTTTCTATTTGTCTCTCCCCGACTTCTTTTGGGCATATGTCATAGTGAAACAATTGGAGGCCACTATTCCTTAGTGGCAGGGAGAGACTGAGAAATATGAGGAATGGAAAGATGTCATAGTGGAGATTCTGAATCTTAGAGAAGATAGTGTAATGACAACAGGAATCCTAGGGGATGAGTCATATGGGTTCCACAGTACCCAGTACTCCAGACTTACATTCAAAGTCAGAACTAACAAGCAACTGGTAAGGGTGCTAGAGGAACAAATTCTAGTGGTCTAGACCCCATTGGACCAATATGTTTCTTTTATCAAGGAAATCACATTGGCTAACCCTCTCAGCCCTGGGACTTATACTCATGTTGATTCTATACTTAGCAAGTTTGATGAAGTGGTTGAGGCTCAATTCTGGCCCGACAGAGATTTCAGTAACATTGTAATGGTGGAACTCTCTCAGATGATGCTCAAGTCCCATGATGCTACTAAGGTGGCCACAAAGTTGAAGGAGAAGGTCGGAGATGCTAACAATCACTTCAAAAATTTTGTTGATCATCAGGATTACCTGAAGGACATGGAAGAGGAAAGCGTACTCCAAATTCTGGAAGCATACAAAAATTTCAAAGGCCAATGAGATTTCCTAGACCTCGGGGATTCCTTCATCAAGGGTGGTTTGTAAGCAATAATTCTTTATTTTTTGAGCGCAATCTCCCACATTCTAGAATCTCGGATCCTAAGTTTTGTATTCTTTACGGTGATAAGTGTTGATAGCTCCCAGAGTCGACAGATCACTGTCTATGGTCTGTTGTCATACCTGGGGCCATCTTTTATGACCTGGTGGGTCACTATTAGTCAAAAAGTTCATCAAAAACATCTCCCAGCCCCCAAGGCACCATTGTAGTAGTTAATATCTGGCGTACGAAGTATCACTCAGTGACCAAGAACCAGAGATGCATTAATGCGAACGTATGGCCCAAGTTACCCAAAGAGCACCATCATGTCTACAAGTACAAAGGAAATTTTTTTGATGGTGGATTTCCTGAAGCCCCCTTTCTTTATTTCCTCTATTTTCTTCTCAAATTATTGAATATAGTATGATGTCCTTGACAACGCAAGTAGAACCGATTGTAAATATTGCAATATAATGTAAGTAGTTTGCATTTGTTAAATTTACTAGGTAAATAAGATGTCTATAAATAATAAGTTTGACACCATTCCAAGGGTCGGTGAATTGATGATTTAGCTGTCCATAAGTAATACAAGTTTTTGTTTTAGCTATCTTGCTTTAAAGTTTAGAGTGGATTAATGCTCCCCTGGAGCCACTAGTGTAACTTCTAGTGATGTTGGAATTCAAGCTAATGAAAGGATGAGAAGCACTACTTGGAAACATGTTCTGTATTGTTTCTGATTCTAGAGTTGATAAACGATTTCATGTTGTATGCTTCCTTATGTCCTCTATTGTAGTTCTTTAATGTTTTGATGAAATATTTTACTTTGCTATTGGTATATATATGATTGGCGATCGTATGTATGCCCGATATCTACTCTTCATCTGGAACTTTGTTTATGTTATATATGTATATATCATGACTATAGTTAGAGATTCGTACTAACACTGTCCAATATTTGGATGTTTTCTTTGATTGGAGATAATAAGTGCTTGCAGGAAACCTATTATCGTTAAAGTTTAGAATGTCGATGAGTCAAAAATAGCTATCCCCCCAAAACAAATAGTCATCTACCCAACTAAGTCAATCCTACACCATCATGACCCAACTACCAGGTTCTTGGAGGCTAGGAGAGCTCGCTCTCTGGTAAACCTCTTTAGGAGAAGTTGGTTGGTACTCCGGTACCCGGTGACAACTCTCCCCTTGTTGGCGAGGCCATGACAAAGTCCTGCCAACAAATGGGTTGCATGTTTTCCTTGTCACTTGTCATTCTTGAGTGTGATTTACTTGGACACTAGCATGTTGTGTGGACATCTGTGTGTTGCGCATTCATCGTGTGACATCCCAATGTTCAAATATCGATACTACATATGCTTTCCAATTGTTAGCCACTTTTTTTTCAATGGAAATGGACCAGAATCTTCTAGAATGATATGAAATCCTCTTTTTCCCTCATTTTCTTGCCTTTAAATTCATCTCTCTCTTGGAAAATCTCTCTAGCACTCTTGAAATTTCTCTTGCTTGCAATATATTGCACTTATTTTCTATCTAACTTTCTACAAAAATCACTTACTATGATTTGGTAATATCCTTCCATTTATCTTGTATCTTTGAGATTCTTGGGATTTATCACATCCTCTGTCTATAATCTATCTCATGCAATAGGGATTTTCCTCCATTAGTGAGGTTTGTTTCTATTTGCATATCTCACATAATAAGGGTTCTCCTCCATCTAACAGGGTTTGTTTCTATTACATTATCATTTATCTATTTGTCTTTTCAATCTATTTATCTATCTAGCTGTTGTGGAGGTGAAAGCACCAAAATAGGGACTTGACTGAGGCAAGTCTCCAAACAACCCCAAATAATTTTTCTTTTCTTGTGTGCATGTAGGCTTATTGAAGGCATTCAAATGCACTAGGGTTTTCATATGTTTTATTTATTGTATTTCTATTTATCTACGCTAATTAGTGTATTTTATTATATTTATGAATTTTAATTTTACAGGTTATCTGAAGCACAAACTTGGGTTTTCCCACATTTTGAGCATTTTCAGTCATGGTCCATAAAGACTACAACACACTGTGCTGGCTTCCTTGGTCAAGACTCTTAGATTTATATTGAAGACTCACTCTCATATGATCTTCCCATTTCTGCAACTATAATATTATTTCTCTTTATCTATAATAAGATATTTGCACTGGTTGGAGATATCTAAATGCATGTTGTGAACCTGACTCTCGAGGGAATATAATTTTCCTTTGGCAGGGTCAGGTTTAAACCATTATAACTTCAATATCTACAACCATAATATGCACATTCTTTAGCAAGAACATCAACCATCTACATACTCATACAAAACCATCTAATATATGCACATGTTAAAGTTGAGGGTTGACATCAATGAAAAAAATAGTCGTAAATAACATTAAATTCTAAATATCCCCCTTTATCATTGATGAAATACTTACACAATACTTTCTCTCCCCCTTTTTCATCAAGGCCAAAGGTCAATGGTCTTTAGACCAATCTCTTCTTTGTGCACATTTTCTCTTTTCTTTATTAATCTACGCTTACTATCAACAATATTCAATAATGACCTACTTCACCTGAGAGGAGCAATGAATACCCCCTAAAAACTAGACCATAATATTATAGAGATAAAAGATATGGCTTGAGTCTCCCCCTTGATATATTCACCAATACTAGAATGTGAACGTATTCCAATTTGATCATTCTACCAATTGCAATATCACTTGAGTCTTCCTCTCATTCTATTTTCATTTTTTTAGCAAAATTGGAATTGTTAGCTTTAGAAAGAAGCCTCAACACCTAGGGGGAAAGAAGTATATGCATTGAATAACTTATTGGAAATATATTATAGGCTAGGTGACTAAGAGGGGGGGGGGGGGGAANTAGGCTAGGTGACTAAGAGGGGGGGGGGGGTGAATCAGGAACCAATAAAAATTATTCTCTTTTATCCTTTATTAGATTGTCTAATCTGATTGCATGCATAGAATAGAAAAGCATTAAACATCCACAACACTTGACACAATATTTGGTTACCCAGAAACCTTCCAAATAGAAAGAAAAACTAGGGTGGGGATGGTATCCACAACATTTAGTACTGCAATATAAATTTAGCCTCTTAAAGTTTACAATTGACCACTTCTAATGGCCTGTCTTGTTAGGAGAAATAAGGACTGTTAGGTCCACCTTGTGAAAGGATTTGTACAATACAATTAAGTATGAAACTCTGTTAGGAGTTTTTAAAAGGACTGTTAAGTCAACCTAGTTAAAGGATTTTGCTGATGGACCTGTTAGGATGAACTAGTGAATGATCTGCTATGCAACTCTAATTTTCTGAATGAAATCCTTTGAAATAATACTAATCACCTGAATGTGATAGATACGTCTTTCTTGTTCCTTTATACTTCTGTAGAATTCTAATCAATCTGCTACTTCATATTCACATATATACTTGTTTCACACTTCTTCTCTACTACATTTGGATAAATGAAGTATCTTACATATATATCGTATCCAAATCAATTACCTTCATAAGTTAGCTTCCATGATATAAATTAATATCCAACAATAAGGACTAAGTCAGCCCAATACTGATACTCGAGTCCATTAATCCACTCGGGTGATATACTGATACTAGGGCGACATAGTGAACTAGAAATCTCTGGCACTCGGGTGACACTAGGTTCTCGGGTCACATTGATCACTCAGAGCTGGTATGCAACTCGGGTAACACCGGTGACTTGGGTGATACTATTTGGCACTATCCACTCGGTTGACACTGCAACTGCTCGGGTTGCACTTCAGCTGCTGGCTCAGTCAACACTGAAATCATATAAGTGACTAAGTCTTTTGGCACTAATTGACAACATGTCTTGCCATAAGGTCAACAATCTCCCCCTTTGTAATTAGTGAAAAAAACACTTATCATGTCAAAAAATTATGATCAAACTGCTGAGTCAAAACTCCCCCTTACCATGTGCTTGGGTACTTGCTCGAGTTTTGACAAATGCTCTGTAACTCGGTTACAACTGACTCTGTTTTTTATTTTCCAAAACTATTTTTGTAACCCTGCTATATATATATATATATATATATATATATATATCTCTCCTCTATATATGTATTTCCTTATATATATACATTCTATCTTTCCCTTTGTATACAATAAATTTCCCTCTTGTTTTTGACACAAATGCCAAAAATATATCTACAAGGTAATACCAAAATATGATAGCAAATCACAATGTACCTTCAAAATTTGAGACAAAGTATTGTCCAAATTGTCTTGCAACACCTTCAAGATGTGCAACTAATATGAATCTTTGCTGACAACTCCACCATAAGCTCTATAATTGAAAATTTGTTATCATGGATGAGTGTCTTTGCATGAGCAATATGTTTTTGCATAACATCCATGTGTGGAAGGATTTGGCTCTGTATAGTTGTAAGGGATTCCCTTTTTCTACTTTCTTCCCTTAGTAACTCTGCCTACATATCAGTCACATACTTGATCTTGACAAAATGTGCTGAGCTTGAATTTGGATCAAGTGCCAACTCATTTTCACTTACCTTCAAATCAGTGTCTATTTTTGTCATCTTGTTCTTGATTTCCATGGTAAAGTTGGAAGTATCACTCAACTTTACAAATAATGATACAAAATTGTTCACAGTGGTTTCTAGAGAGCTAATGAGAGTGGTTAGCTTCACTTGATCTATTGAAATTTTACCTACAACATTCTCTAGAACATTATTTTCAAATTTCCTTTCTGCCTTCTGCAGTAATTTCTCCTGACCATTAAGATCCGTGTTGAACTTGTGAACTATGTCAACAAGTTGGTCCATAATAGAGTCATTCTCATTGAATTCAGTTTCTAGAGAATCAAGGAATATTCCTTTGATATCTTCTAGTACTCTATTCCTTTTCTTCTCAGCTCAGAGCTTTTTAGGGTCTTGCTCTTTTCTTCCACAAATCCCCAAGTATATACATTTGCTTGGCTGTCAGGTTAGAAAGATCCCAATTAGGAATCACAATGTCTTCCTCAAGATTAATTTAATCAGTGATTGTTTCTTTACCCTTGACCTTTGGATGAGGTGAAGGAATGATTTCTTTGACTTTCCCATCATCATCCTTATCTTTCCATCCTTAGTGTTCTCCTCAGTATTTAGTTGCAATAGGTCATTGACATTCTTTGCTTCAACTGTAAAATCGGTATCAATTGTAGAGTCATTCATAGTGACCTTCTGTGACTCAGTTTGTCTTGGCCCAGTAGTAGGTAGAGCCTGATGCTCAGTTCTTAATTGACTTGATGTAGATTCTGTGGTCTTTTCCTTGCTCGAAGATAACACATTCTGGATATGTGATTAGGGCAGGGATTCCATCACCTCTACTACTATCTGTTAAGCATTAGATTCCTCAATGGTCTGAACCTCAGGTAACTCTCCATCTTTATCCTATATAGGAGGGTTAGTACTCAGTTTCTTAGCCTTATCCTCTTCCTTGATTTCAAAAAAATGTCTTCCATATCTTTGTTGAGGCCTTCACAACATCCTATATTTTCTTGCTTAAGATTTGAAAATTCCTAAACCTTGGAGTGTGATTACTCTCATGCCGAGTCATAGCATCTTTTTCCTCTTTACTAGTCATACTAGGCATCACTTGCTTCAAGGTTTGCATTTTGATGTCCTTTTCAATCTGAACTGCATTGTGCCATTTAATTGAGATTGCCTTGAGAAGGTCTTCTTTCATATGGCTTCTCAATTTAGAGGGATCATACTTCCATCTTTCCATTTTATCTACTAATGCATCCTCAATCATCTTATGCTCATCTTTGGTTCTCGAAGCATACTTCAATGATTTGAGAGATCCCATACCACTACCTCCTTTCAATTCTTCAATTTTATTCTCAAAGGTAGGTGTGGGCTTCTTGAATATGATTGTATCTTCTTCTTATCTTCCTTAGGCAATATAAATTTCCTTATGGATCTTCTTGTAGTGATGACAGGGGTAGAGATCTTTGATTTATTGGGGGATACCCTCTTCTTCTTCTTAGGAGGCTCTCCTTCTATCTCTCCCTCTTCCTTCTCAGTTTCATCTTCTTCTATCTTAATGTCATCTCCTTTTCTTTCAGTGATAGAAGGAGGAGAGTCTAAAGACACTCCATACTTCTTTCCAAATTTCTCTAATCTCTTCTTTCCTCTCTTCAAGATTTTAGGAATCTCAATTTCCAAAGATATTTTGCCCTTGGATTCATCATAAGTATCAAAATATGGTGCTTTGGGAAAAATAGGCTCATTCAAAAGAGCCTCAATGATGTCTCTTGTCTCATCAATGTTAACCTCATATGCAAGAGGTTTCACCCATGCAACCCTAGGCTTGATTACTTGAATGTATACTTTATCACAGTCAACTAGAAAGAAAATATTATCTTTATAGTCCTCTACCAATTGTTTTGGAATTTTGTATCTATTCTGCATCTTCTGTCTGAAATTCTCAAAGTATGCATCCATGATGCTCTCAAAATTATCTCCTAATTCTGCTATGAATTCATTTATCTGATAGACTATAGGTCTGTCAATTTTCCAAACAATTGTGCCTTTTGAAGGGAAAAACTTCTGAACATAAAAGAATAAACACACCAAGAGTGAACCAAACTTACATGGATTGGTCTTGGATGCTCGGATGCTCTCCATGTTTTTTCTTAGTTGGATGAGCTGCAACTCAGCAAGGTCAAATAAAAGATTGTTCTTGACCACTTTATATGCCAAGTCCACAACCTCACATGGTACACTATTTGGTTGGCTAGAACTATATGTTTTGTGTGTAATTACATGAATTCCAAACTTTAATTCCATGTTTGTGACTCCATTCAACCTCATGCCTCTTCCATCCCACTCGACAAGAGTCTTCTTGGCTAGGTCATCCTAGGGTAGGGTTTTGGTAGCTTTTGGTTTGTCAAGCATTGGGTACCCTGTCACACGGTGTACCATTGTCTTAGTGATCTTCACTGGTTGCTCTAACTAGGGATGCATGTCGTGAAAACAACTCAGAACAAACCTAATCCAATTTATCTAAAAGTTTTGTGGCATATGCAAAATGTGGGTTAAACCCTTGACTTCAAGGTGTTTATGCTCTAGCTTTAGATTCTCATCCACACAAAGTTTCTTATATGCTTTATTCATTTCCAATGTGCCTAGCTGTTGAATGGTGCAATGATAGAAAGCTCAGATATCATTAATCAACAGTACCTTTAGAGGAATTTGGGAATGGGATCCCATCGGATCTGTCTCCTCACAATCGCTGGATGAAGCTTAAACTTTGGTGGTTCACATACAATATTCCTTACCAACATCTTGGATCCCTTCTTAACCTTGTTGCTGGATGAAGATGCCATAACATTTGGAGGATTGATAAAACTTCGTTGTTACTAAAACTTTCAAACACAAATTTTCTCTGAGATCGCTATTAGCTCTTAATCACTTTGTAAACTGTAAACAATAACCCTTTGATTTCACCATTTATGAGAAATTTCATCATAGATTTTCATTAAATGCTTAGTACATAGTAGTTGTGATAGCTCAGGTAGTTCTCCCAGACTTGCTTGGAAGCTCGGCGAAAACTAACTTTGCATCTTCAAAATCATACGACCTGACTTAAATTGGTTAAGCCAAAGTCGCTCAGTTGTAACTAAGATCCTGACTCGGTTAGAACCATAATGTGTTCTGGTGCATCAATATGTTGATTTGGACTTGCTAGCATATTTGGAATTGATGTATGATGGCTTGTGTGCACAGTTCCAGTTGTCTGCTTGCATATTTATTCAGAGATGGTGGATCCACCCAACTCACTATTTTGGGTGCCATTTGATCCTTCATTGTTTTGGTCTGGATTTTTAGGAGAATTCCTTACCCACTGCTAACTCATTTGAGTTCTGATTTTAGAAACTTTTTCTTTGCCTTTCTCAAAACCAGTATCCAATTTTTCTCTGTTCCTGTAATTCTTTCTTAGATGAATGAGTTGTTTACACACATAACATCTCTTAGTGGGATTCCTTTTTCTGAGATGATTCTTTGCACAATTTGCACCAATATGCCCATATTCACCAAAATGACAACATCTTCTCCATTTGTTGTAATCCCAACCAAAAATTTCTTTAGCTAGTTGTTCAGCAGGGTTCCATTTCTTAGTTCTGCACTCAGAAGACTTGTGACCTTGTTTGTTACAATTGAAAATTTTTCCTTCAAACTTAGGTTTCTCAGTGCATTCACTTACCCTATGTCCATGTTTGTTGCATCTGTAGCATTTACCATTTAACTTTGACTTTCCATCACTCCAAAACTTATTTGACATATGCCCTAACTTACCACAATGATTACAAGTAGGTTTCATATTCTTTTGAGCTCCTTGCTATGAGGATTCACCTTGTTCAGTATAGCCTAATCTATTCTATCCATGATGTCTGAAATGAGTTTTCTTGGTCAACTGATCCATGCTTACCTGTGAATTCATCATACTCTCATTGGTTTGCTTTTCAGTATTGAGATAATTCTGCAGTCTTTCATTTTCAGTCCTCAGATTGATAACTTCTTGATTTGCATTATTGAGTTGATTTATCATATCTTCTTGCTGAAGTGACACATGATGGATTTCAATTTATTTTTCCTCTAATCTTGTACTTAGCAATCTTCTATCTTCTTGTGCCATTTCTCTGTCATTTTCTGCTTGGTTCTTTTGTTCTATGACTTCACATATTCTGACTGAATGAATTTCTTGTTCTCTTTTCAACTTTCTATCTTCTTCATGTAAATTGAAACTCTTTGCAAACTTGGGTCTTCAATGGTTGCATCATCTTCTTCAAAACTTATTTCTTTGCATAAATCTTCAATTCTTTCTTCTATGTAATTTTTATCATTCATTTACACTGCTAAATCTTTTATTCTTTTCAGAGAATGAGAGAGTTGCTCCTTGAGTTTTCTGATTTGATCCATGGCCACTTGTAGATCTATCTTTTCATTTTCTATGGATTTCTCCAGTCTGTATATTTCTATTGCCTCTGATAAGAGAACCTTTAGCTCTGATACCAATTGTTGTAAATATATTACAGGCTAGGTAACTGGGAGGGGGGGGGGGGTGAATCAGGAACCAATAAAACTTATTCTCTTTTATCCTTTATTAGATTGTCTAATCTGATTGCATGCATAGAACATAAAAGCAATAAACATCTACAATGCTTGACACAATATTTGGTTACCCAGAAACCTTCCAAATAGAAAGTAAAACTAGGGTGGGGATGGTACCCACAAGATTTAGTACTGCAATATAAATTTAGCCTGTTAAAGCTCACAATTGACCACTTCTTATAGCCCACCCTATTAGGAGCAATACAGACTATTAGGTCCACCTTGTGAAAGGATTTTTATAATATAATTAAGTATGCAACTCTGTTAGGAGATTTGAAAAGGACTGTTAAGTCCACCCGGTTAAAGGGTTTTGCTGATGCACCTGTTAGGATGAACCAGTGAATGATCTTCTATGCAACTCTAATTTGTTGAATGAGATCCTTTGAAATAATACTAATCACCTGAATGTGATAGACAAGTCTCTGCTATTCCTTTATACTTTTGTAGCCTTCTAATCAATCTGCTACTTCATATTCACATATATACTTGTTTCACACTTCTTCTCTACTAAATTTGGATAAATGAAGTATCTTACATATATATCTTATCCAAATTAATTACCTTCATAATTCAGCTTTAATGATATAAATTAATATCCAACAATAAGGACTAAGTTGGCCCAATACTAATACCCGAGTCTAGTAATCCACTCGGGTGATATACTGACACTCGAGCAATATGCTGACACTCCAACAACATAGTGAACTGGCAATCTCTGGCACTTGGGTGACACTGGGTGCTCAGGTCACATTGATCACTCAGAGTTGGTATGCAACTCGGGTAACACTAGTGAGTCTGGTGATACTATTTGCCACTATCTACTCGGTTGACACTGCAACTACTCGGGTTGCACTTCAAGATACTGGCTCGAGCAATACTGAAATCATATAAGTGACTAAGTGTTTTGGCACTAATTGAAAACATATATTTCCATAAGGTCAACATAACTATCGCCAATGTTATGTTTTTATTTTAGTCCTCAAATTTTTCTTCTACAGTGGGCAAAATCTTAGATCCCCCATCCACCAATTGCCGCATCTCTTTCATTTTTTTTTCTCGTGGTCTATATCAATCATCTTTTGTGGAGTAGAAAAAATCTTATTCTTCCTTCTACATAACTTAGCAATGTGTTGTGGATTATTGAAATTGTAGCAAGTGATATCACTTATCCTTATATTATACCTATACTCAATAACCCTATGATAAAATATGTTGCATGTGTAGTAGTACGGTTGAAGGAATAAGAGGTCATAGCAATGTTATTACTCATGTAATTATTCCTCATCACACTGATATATTTATTATCTTTGTGACCAAACTTGTTACAAACATAGTACTAACCATGGAATAATTTCAATAATTATACCTTTGACCTCTTGCTAAATTCATCCTTATCTTTCTTATACATTCAATAGCCTTATTCCCAAACTTGTTGCAACAAAAATAGTTACCACTCAAAGATTCAAAGTCCATGGCTGGTGCAAATAGATTAAGAGAATGTCTTCAAAGGTTCTTCTTTTGGTTATGAACTTATTTGTATCATGTGTTTTCTCTTCTTTTTCTTACTTTTTCTCCATCCATATTTTCTTTATAACTTTACCCCTTCTTAAGAATAGGATTGCCCTTATTCTCTATAGTGTTTATATCCTTATGATTTTTGACCTATTCTAACTCTTTTCTTAGCGTAACAACTTCTATAGTGCCTCCCATGTTTTCATTCTGTTCCATGTCTATTTTGATTGAGAGACACTTTGTTTATTGACCTGTTTATTTGCATGATGAGATGCTTTGATGACTTTACATTATTTTTTTTTATCAGTATCATAGTTGCTAGATGTTAGATGATGTTGTCATTCATTTTTCTCATATCTTCATGATGATGCTAGTGATGTGACACGATGGTTTATGATGATATCTAGTTTATTTTGTATTTAGATTTGGACTAAGGAGTATATTGGTATTTAATGGGTGCTATTGGACTTCTTGTTATGGTGCATTTATAATGTGGATATTTGTTTTTTACTTTCAATAGACATATGCTCAGATGGCTTTAAATGGTTATTTAATACTTTAAATTTTAATGCATTATTATGTGATTATATATGTTGTGATGTTATGATTAAGTAAAAACAAGTTTTGAAAGGACTTGAAACCTTTTACAAATTAAGACAGCGAAAGATAGAGCATTGAAGGGACAAACAAAAACTATGGAGCACCACCGAACAAGACAAAGGGAACTAACAAAAAGTCCCCACAAAGTGGAATATAGACCAAACTAGAAAACAAACAAAGGGCTATCAAGATTTACATTTTAGCCCACCCTTTTTAGATCGTAAGTTCATATAAAAGAAGGTGTGGAAGACTTAACTTTCTTTCCTTTAACTGTTGTCCATCCATCCTCCACCTTAAGAGCATCATTCTTCCCAACCAAATAATTACCAGCAGACATCTGAGAAATAGGGCTGGCCACACCAACAGCCACAGATGGGACAGGGACAACAACACCTCCAGTCACCAAATCCCCCGCTGGAGAAATAGGGACAACATAAGCCACAACACCAGTAGGCAAAATAGCGGAACCAGAGACAACATCAACAATCTGATCAGGAACAACATCAACACCTAAGAGGACAACACCGCCAGTTTGAACCTCCAAAACAACATCAGTAGCATCATCCTTAGCATGGTCAACCTGAGAGGAGCAAGCAGCCAAACCCCTAGCCATAGATTTACAAACCATGTAATGGTGGTCAGAAGCCCCCAACCACCAAGAAGGCATTTTTTTGATTTAACCTTATCGGGTAAACACTGAGCAGCAAGATGACCAGTCATGTGGCATTTACTGCATCTGAACGGGATTCCCTCATAATCTAGCTTCTGGATCAAAGAGCCCAAAGGAGAAACCAGAGTAATCATCTTAGGGAGATCCTTAGAGATATCAACCTCTACTAGAATACAAACATAGGTTAGATGAAAAATGTTAGAGGTTATCACGTCAACCATATGGAAATCCCCAATAGCCTCCCCTACCTCTTCCAGAATAGAATCTAGCCACAGATGAAGGGGAAGATTCAGAAGCCTCATCCATAAGGGTATTTTATTAAAGGTCTCAGTAAGAGGATCAAAATATTGATGCCAGGGTTTGGCCATCAAGGGAAAATGCTCCTCCCAACTGAAAAAACTATCACACAAAATAGTTTTCCTATCTTCAACATTTTCAAGCTCTGCAATAAAAAAACCCTTTGCCACAGGGTATATTGAATGGTATCCGATAAGATGGGTTCCCAATGTTTAGAAATCCAAGCATGCAAGTTCGAAAGAGAGGGCCAAAAACCCCTAAATCTAAAGATAGCAACATTATATGACAAATCCTCAGAATTTTTAAGGATCTCATCCACTGTATCAGAATCCATTTTTAGCACAAGAGGAGAACTTACAGAGATATGCTTCACAGAAGGAGATTGGAAACAAAGGCTCCCACTCCCCAGAAATAAGGACAAATCACCATTAATATCTGCTTCAAATGCAATAATGTCTACATAAGAAATAGATTCAGAAGACCCCTTTATCCCCTGTGCAGCAGAGGACACCGAAAGCACCCCCAGATGCACTGATTACCCACCATTCATCACAGAAGTAGTAACCCCACACCCAGACAATAGCAGAACTGCTTGGCAGGAAACAATAGAGTTTAAACCCACCAAGCGGGAGGTAGTAGTGGGAGAAGTCATCGCGGATGACCCCAAGTAGGAAAATTGTTGTTGTATATATGTTGTGATGTTGTACTGCACCACCATTATGCATTTTTCCTATTGATGCTAGTACAGAGTGAGACAAAGTCATAGTCAGTAGTAGCACCAGGAGATAGTGACCTTGACCGTTCATGTTGAGCCAATGTCGTCCCTGTATGGGTGATGTATTCGTAGTTTTTTTTTTTATTAATCCCTGCAATTATTGTGGTAAATCCAGATTCATAATGCATTATGTGAATTGACTAGTGAGCGTGTCTGTGCATTTAGGGTTCTACAGTTATCGTGAAAATTATTTAATTTAATGGCAATTCAATTATTTTAGGGGAATTTTAATGTTTGATTTTATTTTAATTATTTTCCAGCTAATTTTTCTTAGTTAAAATTCCAAATGTCTGGAATTGTTTTATTTAATTTTGGGGATTTAGCCAATTAGTTTATTAAGTGGCTTAATATTCTAATTTATAAGGCACTTTTATAAAAGTGCTTATATGAGGCAAAAAATGAGTTTTTAACTCACTTCTCATTTTGGTAATTTTGGAATTTGAAGTTATGCTCGTTGTGTTCAATTTGCTTGCTGAATTTTTGTGGGTACCAGCTTGTTGGATTGTCTCGTAATTTATTCCTTTCTTAAGGAGCCATTTTTGTTTTGGTGGGCTCTACTCTATTTTCTACCCATTCTTGGTTTTTACCAACCATGTGAGATAGGGATTCCTCAATTTAATTGTTTTACTTTGTTTTTTTTTCATTCTTTCGATGGATAATGTTTGGGGGTTGAGAACTAGTGTTCCCCTCTATTTTTATGCATTTAAATGACCCGGTTGGACGGGCATGAGTATTTTGGTGATTTCATGCTTAAGAAATTAAAGTTTTTACATAGTTATGTTGCCAAATTTTGTGTGTGCTTGGAACTTAAATTTTTATTTTTATTTTGGGTAGTTTGCGCGTATTTTAGAAATGGGTTTTTGATTTGTCTACTTCTGAGAAGTTTGATTTTTGAGTGTTTTGGTGTTGCCTCGATTTGTGTGTCACCCAATTCTTGTTTGTTGCCTTATTGGAGGGTTTTAAATTATGTTTTTGGTAGCCTTTTCTACAAGGAGTAGGATTGTGGAGTTGGAATAGATAGAGAACATTCTTGGTATTTTTTTATTCCAATCTAAAAGTGCTTCGTTAATGTATTTTTGGCCTTTTCGTCGATTTCGTCTGTTTTGTCTATCTCTTGTGGATTCTACTGAGTTGCATTTTCTTGAGTGAGGTTTGTTATTACTTCTTGTTTCATTCCTTGAATCTATCCCCTTTCTTATCATTACATTTCTTGGTTATGCGATGTTGGTTGTGTTCACCCATGTGCATGTGAGCGTGCTTATGTTGGATCTTGTGAGATCCAGATTCCTGGATTTAGGCCAGTTGAGTGTTTGATCATTGGGGTTTGGGTTGAAAATTGAATTTCCTTTTGTGAATTTTCATATGGAGAGTAAGGGTATATATAGGTAGACATGTAGAGTGGCTTCTCATGGTTATCCTGACCTAGAAGTGGCCACCAAGGTAACATGAAGAGGTTTTACTAAAGTGATAACCAAATAAACACATGGGTAATAAAACTTAATAAAAGATAAGAGTTCAGCTATATGGTATGATGCCTCCTGAGGGAGTATATTTACCATACGATATGCCACTTGGGAGTACCAGGGGTGAGGGTGTGATGTCTGGCAACAACTAGTCTCCTGCACAAGATGGTACAAGGACACAGTATGAGATTTGCCAAGGGAGAGTTGAGTTATCATACCACATTCCTCTTGGGCTAGTACAATCTAAGCGATGACAATCCATCAGAGTCCCTACATAGTATCCTTAGTGTGTTCTAAGTAGTACCTTGGAATACTGCATTACATTCATGTTCATTTGAGTACCGTGAGTCATGCTTTGATTGGCGTGTGTGTAGCCTCTAGTGTGTGTTTGTCTTATGTGACTGTGGTTAGGTCATT
This sequence comes from Thuja plicata, assembly GCA_018584345.1. Lineage (NCBI taxonomy): Eukaryota > Viridiplantae > Streptophyta > Pinopsida > Cupressales > Cupressaceae > Thuja > Thuja plicata. The sequence continues at coordinate 418,773 of MU228359.1, read as the reverse complement.
ATCTCCATGAGCACAGTGGGGTGGGCCTATGGGTACCACATGGTTGGGTGGAATTGCTAACCTATACCACTACTAGGGATTGGTGTACAGAGACAATCTTCTTCCAGCTATAGGTTTGGAGCTTGTTGCTCGCTTATTCTTCCTGTTACTTTCAATGACTTATGAAATTTATTATATTCTTGTATTTGTAGTCGAGTTTGATGATTTAGATGTTTAGTTATCTTTCATGATTGTTGTATTTATGATTTTGGGGCAATCGAGTGTCTACCTCCTTGATTTGTCCACTTTCGACACTCCCCGATGTGGATATAACTTTATGTTTCTAGCTTAGATTTTCCTAACTTTCAATTCTGGTTCGGAAGGAAAGCATCTCGTACAAGTAGCTATAGGCTCTTGTACGAGTTAGGGTCATTTGTTGTATGGGTTACTATAGGGTCTCCTATGAGTTCCTGCTACTCGTATCAGACTTTGTGCTTACTCATATGACAACCCATGGATTCTCGTATGTCTTTTTTCTGGTGTTACTCATATCATGGACAAAGGGCATTTTTGCCTTCAACCGAAAGATGCAAGTTGGTTTTATGGATACCCTTTTTAGCGATGCACCTTCCCCAACCAGGACAGTTTGAGTATCAAACATTTTTGCATAAGTGAATGATATTCATGGTTGTCCTGGCATTTTTATTTGGTATACAAACTTGTATGAATTAATCATAGTAGGAATTACATTTTGAGTTTAAAAAGAATCATCGTGGACTAACGTAGTAATTTGGATGAACATTGTATATTAATCATGTAGTTGGTAAAAAATTGTGGTGTTGGTTCATGCTTGGTAATTCTTGGTGTGGTTTAGTCTTCTGCTTATGCACTATATTGTGTGTTGTGTATTCATTTAAAAAAAAATATTGTTACCTTAGTTATGGTTTTATCCTCGTGTCCAAGGATTCTTGGGTGGGGCATTAGATTTGGTATCAGGCCCATGTTCTAACACTGGGATCTCTATGTTATGCTCCCATTGTGATGGTTTTGGGTGTTGGAGTGTGTATATATGTTGATACTCAATTTTTGTATTATGGCTACACTTTTGGTATGTATTATGGTATCATCTTGTGGTTATGACCCTTTCCTTGTTGGCCTATGAAGGATGCCTCCTACACATAGACGTAAACAGGCTCATGACCGAAGGAATGTTGGTCGGAATGACCATGAGGAAGAACATCACGAGGAGCATCACAAGGAGGAACATAGGGAGGAGGAAAGGAAGGGAGAGAACCAAGGTGGTGTGGAGGCATTGATGCCTTTGCTTAAAGAACTCATTGCTTAGTTGGGACCTAGAGTTGACAGGTCACAACATGAGGAATCACAACATGGAGGCTCACAAGGGGGAGATTCCTGAATGTATGAGTAGTGAGTAGGGGGAAAGAGTGTGATAATTTTAGTATGTTTCCCGGTGGTAGAGGAGCTAATAGGAGAGGCAAGGTTGTAGATGACAAGGACACCATCCGAGTGGACATGATGAGAGACCTCTTGCAGTCTCGACCACCGTTCTTTGATCGTAAGGGAGGTGACAGTAAGGCCAAGATATTGTTGTTAGACCTTGGACATTGCTTCACTATGTACTCCTATGCAAGTAGCCTTAGATCCTGTTGTGCGATCATGCACCTGAGAGATCATGCTTCCATTTGGTGGAATATAGAGGAGCAGAAGCTCTAGATCAATATTGCAGATCTCACCTAGGAGATATTTGAGGAACGATTCAGAGAGAGATTTCTATTTGCTCATTATAGAGAGACTTGTGTAGACGAGTTTCATGAGATCATGTAGGGTACCATGTTAGTGGACTAGTATGAGAAGAGGTTCTTTGAGCTAAGGCAGTATTCCATCAATAATCATGATGAGGTCCTCTTAACTCAACACTTTTTTTGGGGCCTTAATGGCTCTATTATGAGATATGTGCATATGCATCAGTCTAGGACACTGACACTTGTCACTGAGAAGGAAAGGGTTGCAGAGAGAAATGTGGCAAAGGGATTTAGTAGCAGGGAAAGTTTGCAGAGCCATACTTCATGGCCTATAGGATCAACTGCACAATCTACTCAGACATAGTCTGTTGGGCTATCCTATACTCATTTGGAACCTTGGAAGGGAAGTCATCCTCATTTTAGTAGATCACACCATTCTCAGAATTAGTAGAGTGGTCAGGGTTCGGGTATCCAAGGAGGAAAGGGGCGTGCTTGATAACAGAGAAATCAATCTCAATACAGTCAGACAGCTTAGAGTTTTCAGCCGAGCCCTGGTAGAGGGAGTTTTCAACAGTCCAATGCACCTCAGAGTGGATGTGGCTATGTTTTTGGACCGTGTTTCTCTTGTGGTCAGCAAGGACACATGGTAACGATGTATCCTCAAAAGTTATCCGTTAGTCAGAGTAGGGGCATTGTCATGTCTGAGCCTACAGTGGGGGATGCAGGTAGGTCCCACATATTTTTTTGCGGTGGTTGATAATCATTAGACTGAGCACTAGGGAACCATAATCGAGACTACATGTGTGTTATACAATATTTCTACCACTATTTTATTTGATTCCAGTGCTTCAAATTCTTTTATTTCACCTTCTCTTGTTCAGTGATGTGGGCTAGTGGCAACATAACAAGTTGATAGGTGACAGGTTGAGTAGCCACGGGATCTGAAGTGTTTGTGGATTCCCTTGTCCATGGTTGCGTCTTGGATTTGGGCACCTTCACCACCACTGTGGACCTTCATGTCCTACGCTTAGGTACTTATGGCATTGTGTTGGGTATGGACTGGTTAGATTCCCACTAGGTGAGTATTGATTGTCGGTATAAGTCAGTGTAGTGTGTTAGTGACACAGGTGGGTGCGTTGATCTTATAGGGGTCCAAATACCTATTTCACTCTACATGATCTCAACTAAGTAGTTGAATTAGACTATGTGATAAGGATGTCAGTTCACATTTTTTGTTAGTGACCTTGATGAGGCTGAGGGTCTTGAAGTGGCCCTTGATGAACATCCACTCCTCTGTGAGTTTTCCTATGCGTTTCCAGATGAGATACCAGGTATTTTTCCTCGGTATGACATCAATATCCACATTGATCTCATTCCCAGAGCTGATCCTTTTTATTAGGCACCTTATCACATGACTACTCAAGAGTTGAGTGAGCTTCATTTTGCAGCTTGAGGAGTTATTGGCCAAGGGCCATATTCATCCTAGTGTATCTCCATGGGGTGCACTAGTCATCTTTATGAAAAAGGATGGATCCTTGTGCTTGTGTATTTACTATCGACAGTTGACTAAGGTGACGGTGAAGAACCGATACCCCCTTCCGAGGATTGATGATTTGTTTGATCAAATGAAGGGAGAGAGAGTATTCTCGATAATTGATTTGAAGTTGAGATACTATTAGCTTTGGATCCAGGAGGCTCATATTCATCAGATAGATTTTTGTACATGCTATGGGCATTATGAGTTTATGGTTGTAGCTTTTGGGTTGACTAATGCGCCATTAGTGTTCACAAGTTTGATGAATGGGGTGTTCCACATGTATCTTGATCCGTTTGTCGTTATATTTCTTAATGACATATTGATCTATTTGAAGACCGTTGAGGAGCACAAGATCCATTTGTGTCAGATATTTTAGTGTTTACGTGACCATGAGTTGTATGAAAACCTGACCAAATGTGATTTATTTCAGTCTGAGGTTAAGTATTTGGGGCACATCATTTTGGGTGATGGTATTGTAGTGGATCCTTCTAAGATCTGAGCTATCATGGATTGGCAAGCACCCACAAGTGTTCCTAAAGTTCATAGTTTCATGGGTTTGGCAGGTTATTACTGTCAATTTGTGAAGGATTTATCCCAGCTGGCTCATCCTATCACTTATCTTCAGAGGAAAGGGAAGAAGTTTGTTTGGACCAAGCAGTGTGAGACAACTTTTGAGGCTCTTAAGGAGCGTTTGACTAGTGCACCTATCTTGGCAGTGCCAGATCATGCAGGTGAGTTCATGGTGTGTATTGATGCATCTTTCAAGGGTGTGGGGGCAGTTCTTATTTAGGAGGGATGAGTGATTACTTATGAGTCCTGGAAGCTCAAAGACAACGCTCTGAACTACCCCAATCATGATTTGGAGTTAGCGATGGTTGTGCATGCGCTAGTGCACTGGAGATATTTTCTGTTAGGTCACAGGTTTGAGCTGTATAGTGATCATCGTAGCTTGCAGTATATATTTTCCCAACCAAACCTGAATGCACGACAACTTCATTCGATGGAGTTCTTGTGCGAATATGATTTTGATGTTCATTACATCAAGGGAAAGGAGAATGTGGTCACAGATGCCTTGAGAAGAAGGAGACATGAGATTTTGGTTTTGTACTTAGGTGTGGATTTGCATGGCCAAATCCTTGAGGTTTTTCCTGGAGATTTGTGGTATCAGGAGGTTAGAGCAGAGATTGAGTCTGGACGTACCCTTACTGGGCATTTTTTAGGATACTCATTATATTCATATGGAATTTTGTGGCACCATGAGCACATTTATGTACCAGTGTCAGGGGATCTTCATTCCTTGATTTTGTTAGAAGCACATCATGCACCGTATTCTGCACATCCTGGCATCAAGAAGATGTACGCATAACTCATATAATTATATTTTTCGTCAGGGATGAGGTGCGATGTTTTTGATTTTTTTACTCAATGCCTTGGGTGTTAGAGAGTGAAGGCTGAGCATCAACATTTTGTGGATCTTTTACATCCACATTCCATTCTTGAATGGAAATGAGATACTATATAGATCAATTTTATCACAGGTTTGCCTATGTCATCATGTTGCCACGATGCTATTATGATGACAATGGAAAATTTGTCCAAGGCAGCTCACTTTTCAACCATGAGGGCATCATATACTCCTGCCTTGGTAGCACATGTGTTCTTGGAGGATGTTATTTGGTTGCGTGAGATTCCTCATAGGATTATCTTAGATAGAGGTCCAATGTTCACTTCAACATTGTGGACATCTCTTGAGTATGTCTTGGGCACACAACTCAATTTTAGTTCTTCTAATCACCCACAGATAGATGGATAGACAAAGCAGGTGAATTAGGTCCTTGAGGACATGCTTCACATGTACATGATGGATTCATAAACAAGGTGGGAGGAATATTTGTACCTAGTTGAGTTTACTTATAATAATGGGTACCATAGTTCTCTTGGCATGCCACCTTTTTAGGCCTTGTATGGTAGACCGTGTCATACTCCATTGAGTTGGGATCATTTAGAGGACTGAGTATTTTTGGGTCTAGAGATGCTTCAAGATATGGAGCAGCAAGTGGTTCATATTAGAGAGCATTTGGTTACTACTCAGGATCGATAGAAGAAGTATGCTAATGCCCATAGGTTGGATCATCACTTTTCTGTTGGTGATCATGTGTTTTTGAGAGTTCATCCGTGGAAGAGCCCCATACGATATGGGAAAGGCTCTAAGTTAGCTTTGCGCTTTGTTGGACCTCTTGAGATCCTTGAGAGGATTGGTCATGTTGCTTATTCCTTGGCATTTCCACCTAGCCTATTGCGCATCCATGACATTTTTCATGTTTTTGTGTTGAGACAATATATTCCTGATGTGACCCTGTTCTTGATTGGGATGCTTTACAGGTAGAGGACAAGCAACTTTCTTTGGAGCCGATTCACATTCTTCAGCATCAGATTCTGACCCTCAAAGGTCGGGACATAGAGAAGGTAAGGGTCCAATGTGACTCGAGTGATGAGACTTATGTCACATGGGAGGATGTTTCATGGTTAATATATTTGTACCCATACCTTTTTGCAGGCTTCCAAGAGTAAGCCTATACCTAGTGGGGGAGGATGTAGTGCCTCCCGTGTTTGTATTATGTTCTATGACTATTTTGATCGAGAGACACTTTGTTTATTGACCATTTTATTTGCATGATGAGATGCTTCGATGACTTTACATTATTATTTTTTTATCAATATCATAGTTGTTAGATGTTAGATGATGTTGTTTTTCAGTTTGATCATATCTCTATGATGATGCTAGTGATGTGACATGATTCTTTATGATGATATTTGGTTTATTTTATATTCAGATTTGGACTGAGGAGTATATCAGTATTTGATAGGTGTTATTGGACTTCTTGTTATGGTGCATTTATGTTGTGGATATTTGTCTTTTACTTTTAGTAGATATATGCTCAGATGGCTATAAATGGTTATTTAATACTCTAAATTATAATGTGTTATTATGTGATTATATATGTTGTGATGTTGTATTGCACCACCATTATGCATTTTGCCTGTTGGTGCTAGTATGAAGTGAGACAGAGTCATAGTCACTTGTTTGCGAGATCCACAAGATGCCTCGTTCTCCTTCAATGTAACTATGTGTTTGTTTGTGCTTTGTTTATTTATATGACTGAGCAACTACACTTGATGTTTGCTTATTTACTAAATAGGTACCGGGTACATTCATCCTAAGTACATGATTCGAGAGTGTACCTATATCCCCGATAGTGGCACAGGAGATAGTGACCTTGATCGTTCATGTTGAGCCAATGTCGTCCCTGTATGGGCGGCGACGCATCTACACTTTTGTTATTATTATTAATACCTTCTATTGTTATGATAAATCCATATTCATAATGCATTATGTGAATTGACCAGTGAGCGTGTCTTTGCATTTAGGGTTTCGCAGTTGTCCCAAAAATTATTTAATTTAATGTTGATTTAATTATTTTGGGGGAATTTTAATGTTTGATTTTATTTTAATTATTTTATGGCTAATTTGTCGTAGTTAAAAATCTAAATACCTGGAATTATTTTATTTAATTTTTGGGATTTATCCAATTAGTTTATTAAGTGGCTTAATATTTTAATTTATAAGTCGCTTTTATAAAAGTGCTTATATGAGGCAAAAAATGAGTTTTTAACTCACTTCTCATTTTGGTAATTTGGGAATTTGAAGTTTTGCTCCAAAAACCTCTTGGAGAAATTTGATTTTGTGCTTGTTGTGCTCAATCTGTTTGCCCAATTTTTGTGGGTAGCGCTCGTTGGAACCGTGTCACAATTTATTCCTTTAACGGTGGAGCCATTTTTGTTTTGGTGGGCTCTACTATATTTTCTATCCATTGTTGGTTTTTACCAGCCGTGTGAGGTCAAACTTCCTCAATTTTATTATTTTGCTTCATTTTTGTTAATTATTTTGATGGATAAATGTTTGGGGGTTGAGAACTAATATTCCCCTCTGTTTTTATGCATTTCCATGACCTGATTGGGCGGGTATGAGTATTTTTGTGATTTCATACTTTAGAAATTGAAGTTTTTACCTAGTTATGCTTCCAAATATTGTGGGTGTGTCTAAAACTTAAATTTTATTTGATTTTTTGTAGTCTGGGAATATTATAGAAATGGGTTTTTGATTTCGTCTAATTCCCAGTAGTTTGATTTTTGAGTGTTTTTTGTGCCACCTCGATTTCTGTGTCGCCCAGTTCTTGTCTGTTGCCTTATTGGCAGGTTGTAAATTATTTTTTTGGTAGCCTTTTCTACAAAGAGTAGGATTTTATAGTTGTAATGGATAGAGTACATTCCTAGTATTTTTGTATTCCAATTCAAAAGTGCTCTATTAATGTATTTTTGGTGGTTTTGGCCTTTGTGTTGATTTCGTCTGTTTTGTCTATCTTCTGTGGATTCCACTCGGTTTTGTTTTCTCCAGTGAGGTTTGTTATTCCTTATTGTTTCATTCCTCAAATATAGCCTCTTTCTTATCATTACATTTCTTGGTTACATGGTGTTGGTTGTGTTCACCCACGTGCACGCGAGTATGCTTATGTTGGATCTTGCGAGATTCGAACTCCTGGATTTAGGCCAGTTGAGTGTTTGATCATTGCGGGTTGGGTTGAAAATTGAATTGCCTTTTGGAACTTGTCATATGAAAAGCAAGGGTATGTATGGGTAGGTGTGTGGAGTGGCTTCTCAGGGTTATCCCAGCCTGGAAGTGGCCGACAAGGTAACATGAAGAGGTTTTAATAAAGTGATAACCAAATAAACACATGGGTAATAAAATTTAATAAAAGATAAGGGTTCACTTATATGGTATGAGGCCTCTTGATGGAGTATAATTATCATATATGCCCCTTGGGAGTACCAGGGTCGAAGGTGCGGTGTCTGGCAACAACCAGTCTCCTGCGCGAGCTAGTTTGAGCACACGGTACGAGGCCTCCCGAGGGAGTTGAGTTACCGTACCACATACTGCTTGGGATAGTATCAGCCAAGCAATGAAACTCTATTAAAGTCCCTACATAGTATCCTTAGTGTGTTTTGAGTAGTGACCTGGAATACTGCATTGCATTCATGTTCATTTGAGTACCTTGAATCATGCTTTGATTGGCGTGTGTGTAGCCTCTTGCATGTGCTTGTCTTATGTGATTGTGGTGAGTTCATTATCTCCATGAGCATGATAGGGTGGGCCTAAAAGTACCACATGGTTGGATGGCATTGCTAACGTATACCACTGTCGGGGATCAGTGTACAAAGATGATCTTCTTCTAGCTACAGGATTGGAGCTTGTTGCTCACTTATTCTTCCTGTTACTTTCAGTGACTTATGCATTTTATTGTATTCTTGTATTTATAGTTGAGTTAGATGATTTAGATGTTTAGTTCTCTTTCATGATTGTTATATTTATGCTTTTGGGGCAATCTAGCGTCTACCTCCTTGATTTTTCCACTTTCGATACTCCCCGGTGTGGAGATAACTTTATGTTTCTAGCCTAAAATTTCCTAACTTTCAATTCTGGTTCGGAAGGGAAGCATCTTGTATGAGTAGCCATAGGCTCTTGTACGAGTTAGGGTTGTTTGTCGTATGGGTTACTGTAGGGTCTTGTACAAGTTCCTTCTACTCATATCAGACTTTGTAGTTACTCATATGGCAACCCGTGGATTCTCGTATGGGAACCAATACTTACTCGTACAAATTTTCTCTAGTGTTACTTGTATCATGGACAAAGGAAATTTTCATCTTCGACCGAAAGATACAAGTTAGTTTTTTGGATACCCTTTTTAGCGATGCACTTTCCCCAATAAGGATAGTTTGAGTATCAAACATTTTTGTGTAAGTGAATAATATTTGTGGTTGTCTTGGCATTTTAATTTGGTAAACAAACTTGTATCACTTAATCATAGTAGGAATTATATTTTGGGTTTAAAAATAATCGTCGTGGAATAACGTAGTAATTTGGATGAACCTTGTATGTTAATCATGTAGTCGGTAATAAATTATGGTGTTGTGTAGTCTTCCTATTATGCGCTATGTTGTGCATTGTATATTCCTTTAAAAAAATATTGTTACCTTAGTTATGGTTTTATCCTTGTGTCCAAGGATTCCCATGTGGGGCATTACAACTTCCTTGACCAACTTTATGAATTTAGCAATTTTTCTACAAAGCTTGGAATCCAAATAGTCAACAATCATATTGTCTTCTTCAATTTGAATCTTTAGGTTCACAACTTCACCCCTCATGATTTTTTATTCACAAGCTTTTATATCTTCAATATTATCTTTTAGGTTAGTGACTTCATCTTCTTCCTTTTTGAATTGAGATTTTAGCTTGACAATTATCTTTTCTACCTTTTTTATTTTCTTCGTGTATTTTTTACATTCTACCCTTGTCATGTCCAGTTCATTAAGATAAATATGAACTTCTTCAAAATCCACTTCTCATTCATCCTTATTGATATCACATATATCACCAGTATTCCAATCTACATCTTTGTAATCATCCTTCTAAGAATTCATCACTTTGGTTCCCATATGATTGAGTGTGTAATCCCCCTCAATATTTACATTCAAATCCATGAAAGGATTGACCTCCTTTAGATGATAAATGTTTCTTCTTGTTTGTGTTCCTTCCATAACAAGTCTTTTAGTGCCTTCTTTCCTCATTTCACAACCTTTGTTATGAAAAGTAAGATGACATACTTTGTTGCACATTTAACTAACATTGATTTGATTACGTTTCAATCTATTGACATAAAAAAAAAATCTTATGATTTGTGCTTTCCATCAATTGTGATAGTGCCCTTTTAAGAGATTTGAGCTGCTTCTTGTTGGAGATTTGATTCTGAACAGTTGATTGATAGTATGTTTGTCATTGATGACAACATATAATACACAGTAGTACTTCTGTATGTACTTATCAATATGATGACATGAAGACCAGCGTGGATAGATACATTTTGTTGACATGTTTACTATGCTATGTTCATACACGTAGACCTAGATATGAAGTTTTAGTAAAGATATGTAATTCTATTATTGACGGTTACAGTTCTGGAGGAATAACAGTTTAAGGTTGACGTATGTAACATGTTGATCAAGTTGCGCCTATCTTCAGGATATGCATGTGTATATTCATGATTAGTTATGAGTTTTTGATATTAATCTAAACGCACCAAACATATTTCAAGAAGATTGCAAAGTTATGATTAATTTGGTGAAGCCGACTTAGTGAAGCGACGCGTCTGTTTAGCATTGACTTGCGTGGTTGTAATTATGCTTGCACACTTAGTAGAGCCAATGAGGATGTTAAGAAGAGTTTTCCTATAGGTCCCATGATCTCATACTTGGTGTATGTATTTATAGAAGGTCATTTGTAATGAGAAGAGTTACAAAAGCCAGAGATTGACAAGCAGAGTAGAGTGTTGATACAACAGAGCTATATTTATCATATGTTGATAATATAGATGTTTATGTTGAAGCATTCATAATACATATTAGATTTTTATATTGCTTTACAAGAGGTTAAAGCATCAGCACATAAAAGGAACTGATCAGACAAGCAGTGTCACAAACAATAGTTCATCTTGTTGATACAGTGTGTATCAAATAACCAGAAGGTTGTAGCCTTCACCACTTGGA
>MU228359.1:391592-402694 GCA_018584345.1 Thuja plicata | reverse complement strand
TATAGAAGGTCATTTGTAATGAGAAGAGTTGCGAAAGCCAGAGATTGACAAGCAGAGCAAAGTGTTGATACAACAGAGCTATATTTATCATATGTTGATAATATAGATGTTTATGTTGAAGCATTCAGAATATAGATTAGATTGTTATATTTCTTTACAAGAGGTTAAAGCATCAGCGCATAAAAGGAACTGATCAGACAAGCTGTGTCACAAACAACAGTTCATCTTGTTGATACAGTGTGTATCAAATAACCAGAAGGTTGTAGCCTTCACCACTTAAACAGTGAGTCCTTGGACAGTGAGTCCACCACCCCTAATAGGGTTATATGTAAAAGACTCCTAACAGGGTCTGACCCTTAACCAGGTCACTATACTACTGTATTGTAATGTACAACTCCTAATAGGGTTGGAAGATCTTTTAACAAGGATCACTATAAACAATATAGTTCTTTGTGGGTACTAATTCCCACCGGGGTTTTTACCATTTGGTTTCCCCATAACCAAATTGATGTGTTGTGTAAAGTGTTATTTGTTTGTACATTTACTTTGTATCAATCTGGATTAATAAGTATAAGATAAAGATTTAAAGTTGCAGAAAACTGATTCACCCCCCCCTCTCAGTCATCTCTGAAGTATTCTAACACTTCTTCCCCACAAAACTTAACTAATCCACCATTCCATTTTTCAAGGCTGATGAACTTTATATTGTCACTAGTTATGTGATTAGAAAAACCATTGTCAATCACCGAAGAATTTGGTCCCTCCTTGGAAGGCATTCCATGCAATCATTGATTTCTCGTTACTCTTGTTGATTTCATAGTTTGGACTTCTTGCATTTAGTTTTATTATCATTAATATTAAAAGCCATAAAGAGTACTTCATCACCTAAATTGTGTTAAGTTTCCTATTCATCTAAGGAATAACTACCCTCCATGGAATAGAGACTCTTTTTCTCTCTATTATTTATATCTTCTCCTTTCCTGTCATTAACTTCTTTAAAGGGACATTTAGAGGTAAACTAACTAACTCTTTTGCAATTAAAACATTTGAAAGGAAATTTATAACATTTTTAATTGTTGGTTCCTTTCTTCAATCTTGTTACAAAGTTTACTTCAATTTCATATAAAACTCATCAACATCTCCTTATTTTATCTTTTTACTAGCCTTGAATACAACTTCCTTCTTAGGATTATCAAATTCAAATTCGTTAGTCTCAAAGACAACAAAAACACCTTATATTTGATCTATTGTATATTTATCCACACCCTTTCCTTCCTAAATAACATAAATATTAGAGCTATTATATTTGAGAAGAGATCTAAGTACCTTCTTTTGTACTTCATCTTCATCCATCTTTCCACCAATACCTCTAATTCCATTTATAATTTCAGCTATCCAAAGTATGTAGGTAGCAATGTTTTCATTTTCTAGCATCATAAAGCTCTCAATTTTTCATTTGAGGTTTTGCATATTTACCTGCCTTACCCTTTCATACCCTTTATGTATGTTAATAAGCTTATCTTATACATCTTTAGCTGCTTTACATTTCATCACCTTCACAAATTCTGAGTCTACTAATCCACTTATGATTGCATTAATTTCTTTTTCACTATTCTCACAAAACCTTATTTAGTTTTCAGTAGTTGGAGGAGTGGAAGGAGGACTATAACCATCTTTGATTAAATTCCAAATTCCAAATCCCAAAGAGTTCAAATATAGTTCCATCATTAGCTTCCAAAAGGTGTAATTTGTGCAATCAAACTTGGGTATCTTGTAAGATCCACCTTGTACCATCATGGATCTTCCTCAATTAGTTAACCTTCTTTAGAGGATCTTGGCTCCAATACCAATTGTTAAACACACCCCAAGACTCAGAGATGGGTTAAATAAATCTTGATTTGATCTTAAAACTTTATAGCATAATTCAATTGTAACTTAAAGCCTTCAATTGATAAGCAACAATGAAAGATAAAGAAATGAACACACATCGACAAGAGAAAACTAGATTTTCATGGAAAATCCAAGAATGGAAAAACCATTTTAAGAGTTAACTCACAATATATGAACAAGTATTATATTGTTTATTTTAGGGCTCATTTCATAAGGAAGCTTATTGCTGCTAGGAAGAGTTGCTAGTTGAGGATTACTTCCTAAGGGAAAGATATAAATGGACTTATCGACTGAGAAATAATATCTCAAGGAGAGATACATGAAATATTCAATTACAAAGTATAGGACTTCAACAAGACAACATTTGATAGTCTCCCTTCAATGTATCTACTCTCAACACATTGCCTTAAGAAACCATTTAAAAATTATGCTCCAATACTCTCACCACACATATTTTCTATCTTAAATTTGTATCTTCCACTAAATAATTTATCCACACTAATTTTATCTTCAATATATATCATTTGTTTCATCACTAAACATCAATTAGATTAGCTAGAACAAAGGAAAAAAGGTGATCCAAATAATTCAGCTACCAAAACATAATTGTGGTAAAAGTGATCCTACCTAAGAGATATAGAGGGCCTAAAACATCATAACACAATATCCAAAGTAACCCCAAACATCACACACATTGGCATACACCCTCCAAGGTTAGGAATAGTGTAGTGTATTGATAAAACATGTAGCATATAACTAGTCAACCCAAAACATATCTTGAGCATGAAACTAATCAATGTTGAATTCCACACAAAAAGGTAAGACCTAAAAATAGCTTAACACATCATCCAATGTAGTTGAAATCATCAAGAACATGAAACATACAAGAGAACAATCCTACTGGCAATATAACCACAAATAACCTTGAAAACCAACAACAAACAAAATGCAACACCAAGAAATCAACTTTTGTTATGTGGACCACATATAGGATGTTCCTTGAACATCAAAAATAATTTTTAAATACTTCCCTTTCTTTATCAAGCCAAGACAAGTTGGAAAAATCAAACTTTTACAGAGCATTCCATAACCAGATAGTCAGGGGACTTAGACATGAAACAAAACATCACAAAAACATTCCAAAGCACATCAATACATTAAATCTGAATGGAAACATAAAAAAATGTTATGAACATATTCCCCAAGCCATAGGAATTGAGACACTTGGAGCATTCCCTATACCAATCCAAGCAAACAACCAGATTGCCAACAAATTCTATTTGCTAGAAACATCATCTGCAACTCTAGTGTCTTGAAAAGAGAGGAGTGCAACGTTCATAGAACATAATCACTATATCCAAAACTAAAAGGCCTCATATAAAATTGAAAAGTAATGCATGACATTCTTCTAGACTCATTTCAACATATTTCCCTACAACATCAACTCTAACATTCTACAATCAACAGATTAACTTTGTAGCACCATTTTCCACTCAGAAGCAACAATAGGAACAAAACAATATCTTATAGAAAGTACAAGATCATCAAAACCATATAAAAAACAACCATTTTATCATCATGTTGTTAATCCTCATCTCACTACTTTTTACTCCTATCTCAATGCATCTAATCCTCATCTTAATATGATATCATCATGATACCATCCCTGCTACCAAACATGAGCATCATCACCATCATTGTCATAGGTATGCAAGATCAATTCTAATGAGAGTATCTTTATTATTACTTCTCTTCAATACATCATTATCATAATTATGCATGGTAAGCTATCAATGCCAGACTAAGGTGGACTTCTAAGAAAGAATTTTTTTCTTATTCATCTAAATTTCCTTTAACCTTTTACATATTCATTGATTTAATTCACTAATTTTGGATGTCAACAAAAGAGTGATAGAAATCCAATCAATCAATCATTTGGCACTTATATGTAGTTCAAAATATGCAACCATCATTTTCACATTCTTCTACAAGAACATCATCTATCTACATACTCATTCAAACCATTATGTCAATACCTAAGATATTATTCTGCACTATCCAATGGTCTTAACATGTTTTTAATGAAATCATACAGCCTGAGGATTAATCCTACAAGTTGAGGGTTAACATTAATGATAATGCTTAGTCATTAATTACAACAACTACCAACAATGTCTAGGTAGATATGGTTTTTCTTTTAAACCAACAACTTGACCTGAAATTTAATAAAATAAAAAGAACATGCTGAAAATAATTTTTCCCAATAAGGACCTCATATAAGATCACACAAAACTTACTTCTATCTCAAGTGAGTAGTCTTCTCTCTTGTTGTGATATGATTTATTAAGACCTCATATCCTTAGTTAGGTGTGTCTACCCTTCTTAGCATTCAATAAATAGGGAGTTGAAGCTTCTCTTTACTGACGTCTTACTAGATCACCACAATGACTTCATCTTTATCTTTATTCTCACCTTTATTTCCTTGTCTATGTCCCTACCAGTTCCATCTTCTATTTTTCCATTTCTTGAAAGTCATATTTGCCACCATTTTGCTAATTCTCGATGGACATTCATAACCTACTCCAAAGCTTTCATTTTGGAATTTTTGGGGGATGTTGACAAAATGTTATAGAGTTTGTATTTATTCTTTCCAATTGCATTTTCTTAAAGGTTTTAAGCCTTTTAAGTAGATCAATTTTGTGCGAATATCACATCTCAATATTCCATGATAATACATTTTTTCAGAGCCTTTGTCCTCATTATTTTTTTGCATCTCTATGCTTACACACCAACTCTTGCCATATCCTAATAATTGACTATGAATGTTGGATCACACCATATGTAAAGACCCTTCCTCCTCCCATCCTTGCAAACCATAAACCATAAATCTATTTTCCCCCATTTTGTCCCCTCTTCTTTAGGTACCCATACTTCATTAATTTGATCCTACTGAGTATTCAAATTTATTTTAAAATCATTTTTGTAGTTTCCCAGTTGCTTTAAATGAGATATGTGACAATTCTATCAATGAAGTAACTAATTACGAAGTAGAATCATGATTGATTTTAATGTTTTCTAGAGATTTTTACATGACATCCTTATAGAAAGGTGATGTTTATGTTATATACTAGAGAGATATCTTAGCTTTAATATTTTTTAGTTGTTGAATGGTGTCATATTTCACAGATATAAGCTTGGAAAAAAAAAGAATGTCAACTGTAGAGAAGGTAAAACTAGTTATCAAGTTGAAATATTTTGGCTTTTGGATAGGTTTTGATATGTATGTTCAATACTAAGACCATTTTGTAAAGAATCCTTATCCTCAAGAATAAGCATGTATATAGAAGGAGACACCATGCCATGAATGATAGGATGTGTAGTGCATAATCAACATGGATAATTTAAGAGAAGAGCATGGATGGATCATGGGGATCTTCAAATACACTACCTTGTGGTATAATTAATACTTCACTTAGTTTTTAATGACTAGTGAATATAAATTTTAAATTTAAATTTATTTTTTTGTTACAAATATGTGGTTTAGATTCATGTGAGTAGAGTTGATCTAGATAAATTCCACATTTGTGAACATGAATTGAGTCAATGAGAATAAAATTAATGCATGAGATAGATGTATAGGGTTGAGAAATTTGAAGATCAAGATTAGATGAAGCCATTTTGTAATTCCAAAGCAAAAATTACCATTTTAAATAAGATTCTTGTAGTTATGAATAACTTAGTTTTTGTGAGACCATAACCTAAGAAAAAAGGGCATAGGTACACATTTTTTACCATTACAAATATGAATTTGTGTAGATACCTTAAATACATCTATCTAAAAAATGTCAAAAATATTATATTTACTTAAAATATTATATTTTACTTTTGAACTATTTTATTTCCTACATACACAAATACATAAATTTTATTTTTTATGTAAGATATCATTTTTATTCAAATAATTATTTTTATTATTTTGGTTGGTAATCACTTTTGATTAGAGCTACGAACTAGTAGAGTTACATTGGGGGACCCTATCCCCGTGGTTATCTATTTGACTATATTGAAGGCCTTAACACCTAACCTACATTACTGCTAACTGGTGGTTGCCAACCTCTTCTTATCGCTCTGTCTAATCCCCCTTATCACTCCTAACCTTGTAAATCCCTAACTATTTTCCTTATCTCTCTAGGTTGATGGACGCCTCCTTATCACTCTGAATCATCCTTATGTCTCCACTATTTTCAACTCCCTTATCACTCTATTTCTATCCTTATCACTCCACAATTGGTTCTACAATCGCCAGCTCATGGATGTAGCCTTTACTTCATTCATCTTTGTAGTCAATGAACACAGGTGATTAGTTACTCTAATATGTTTCAAGAGGCAGACAAGACAGTCTTGGTTGTTGGTTCTCCAAGTATGTATGTTCCCCCATTAACAACAACACATACACACACTATCTATCGACAAGGCAAGGATCAAACTCGTGACCATCCGAGTTTTATCAGTAAGACTAAAGTTATGGTTTGTAAGAACATTTATTTTCTCTTGAGCACTTTTGCAGAATAGTGGGGATGCAGGTCAATATCAGCAAGACTAAAGTTATGGTTTTCACTAATAATAAAAAACAACATCAACATGAGTTTTATTTAGGTGGTAATGCTCTTGAGGAAGTGGCAGAGTATAAATATCTCGACATTGATTTCAACAAAAATCTAAGTTGGGCAGGCTGTAGAAATAAAAGGACATTAGGTGGATGGAAGACATTCTATGCTCTTCAAAATAGGTGTTGTGAAGCGAAGGTTTGGGATTGGAAAACTATTCAAACCTTGTTTGGGATTCTTGTGCTGTCAGCTATTCTTTATGGGTGTGAATTATGGGCTACCAACACTTCAATGACACAATTGAAGAAAATCGAGGGAATCCAAAAATGTTTGATCACAAGAAAATTTAAAATCAAAACACTGTCCCAAATGATATCATGCTAAGTGAAATGGAATCTACTCCTATCTGGGCACTCGCTATGGTTCGCCTCATAAGCTATCTAAAAAGAATCAAAAAAATGGAAGGAGATAGATGGCCTAACGTTATCTTTAATGATACATTGTGCAAACAAAAAAAGACGCGGATGCAACAGAACATCTAGTGGATGAGTAAAAGGAATATCCAATTCAATATGTGCCCCACAAATAACAAAGAAATAAAGGTCTTCGTTATGGAGAAATTTTACAAGAGAAATTGGGAAAAAGGGATTGGAAGGAAGAAAATGTATTATATCAATGAGTTCAACCCCACATATGATCAACTCCAAAAAGCGTAAATAGGAGCCAACATTGCTTGGAGAGCTAAAATTCTTATTGCTCAGTTAAGAACTAACTCTCATCAAATCCATTGTGAGACCAGGCATTAGAAGAGGCCAAAGGAGGCTTGGGAAGAGTGAATCATGTTTTGCAATTCTGGAAAAGTGGAAACTGAACATCACTTTATTTTAGAATGTGAAGCCTATAAGGACAACATGGATAAATTTGCAGATACTATATTTGTTAGCTCTTGGAATAAAATATTCAGCGAGGACCACATTGAGAAGTTAGGTGGGCTCATCATCAGCTTGCACAAGAAAAGAACTGAGTTATTAAAGTCGGCTTAAGTTGCCTTGCTATCCCATAGGCTATGTTTAGCCTCGTGGACGTTAAAAGTTTATCAATCTATCTATCTATCTGTATAGCAGGGCTTGAGACTACCGTCGCACTAAAAATTCATCCTCATTCAAAGAATTATTTTAGGGTAAAAGCACAATAATCTGACACCCTTTTACAAAGGAAAAGGACAACAACACCAAAACTGTAAAACTTGAAGGGCATAAAATTCACATTTCTGTTGAGAATTTGAAGATGATGTAAACTGATGAAATGTGTGAAATAGGCTGAATTATATGCCTATAATTTTTTTTAAAAAAATTGAACCACAATTAATATATTTTTTGAAATTTTAAGGTCTATTTTTCATTTCGTGAAAAATACTGTAAATCAGGGAGTTTACTTCCCGCCAAATCATTATAAGTATAACATTACTTTTTCCTCCAATTTTAGAATATGTTTTAGATGACATGTATAGCTAGTGCCAAAAAAAAAGTGTTTTCAATGTATACTTTGCCCATTATAAGTATTCAAAGTCGAAATTACTTGAAATCAACTATTTTTGTCTCCCGCCATTTTTCCCCTATCAAAACTACAACAAAAACCAAATATATTACATATTATTGAAGAGGACTCTCTTCTCTAGCATTATCTATGATTTTAAAAATTTCTGAATTGATTTAGTATTTTTTTTATAGTATCCAAATCAACGACTTCCGAAAGCTTTAATAACATACATGCAGTTTTTAACAAATTTGTTCAATGTTATGTAGTCGAAACAATATAAAAATTATATGTCAAAAATCATAGTTCTGAGATATAGAAAAGGGTACTTTTAGTTTTTTGACATTATTTAGTTTCAGTAGAGAAAAAACCAGTAGAAGTGCCGACTTGTTGATTTGGTGTGTTTTTGGAGGTTTGGTTGCCAACATGGCATGTCACCTAGGATGACTCAACCGAGTACAACTCGGCCAAGTACAACTCGACCAAGGCTGACTCGGTCGAGTCTACCTAAGTGGTCGGCCACCCGCGAGCGGTGGCGTGGGCGACCCACTCTTTCAATTTAAAAGGTATATATAAAAGTTATTTAAAAAATAAATAAATATCAATTGCGAAATTAAATCCTTATTTCAGAATATATAAAGTTTTTTGAGGAAGCAAAAAAGGTATTTTATGACCGGAGTGTGACTTTGCAAGTTTTTTAATAAAGAAGGATTCTGAAAGCAAAATAAACTTTTTGCTTTTATTTGAGCAATGGGAAATAAAAGGACTACAACAAGGAAATATGATTGTAAAAGGAATGACCAAATGAAAGGTAATACGAAACTTATCAAAGAGCAACCGGTCAATGTTGAAGAAGAACCTATCGATGTTGAAGAAGGTGCAACTCAACTAGGGGAGGAAATTGGTAGTAGTCGAGGTATACGTATTTATCCTACAATGCAAAATTTGATGGAGATGAATGAGGAATCACTTGTCAGTCAAATTGCACCACAACACCTGATATCTGATAGCACTATTAAATTTCATGTCAAAAACATGTGGAAAGAATATTTTGAGGATAAAACTTTGGTGGGAAAAGCGCAATTGTTTGCAAATTTATTCCAGAAAAATGAAATGACTCTGGTTTTGGAGTTGTTAGGTGTTGATAATAGGAAAATTGGACAAGGAGGTCAAGTAAAAGAAACAATAATTGAAAATTTGCAAGATCCATTGAACATTGTTAACATGACAGATGATGGAGGATCTGATTCAAATATTGCTAGAAGAGCGTTGATGACTATGATTACCAGTAAGAGATTGACACACAGAAATCAAGTTTGAGCAGTTTTTGATTTACTCAACGTATCTCGAAGAACTATTCAGAGATATATTAGGAAGAGAAATGTGTTGGATATGAACATTGAAAAGAATTGGGTATAGATTTGTAGAGTTCCTCGAATAGACAAAATTTCTAAAGATGTAAGAAGTTAATTCATTGAATTTTGGACCAACCACTCTTGTGTTTCTTCCAAAATAAGGGACATTATACAAATTAAGGATGACGAGACCGGTATGAAGATTTCACATCCAAAACATTTTGTTGATACTACACAAAGTGAACTATTTGAAACATTCAAACAAGAATTTTCAAATGTGAAAATAGGTCAGAGAATGTTTGAGATGTTGTATCCTTGATTTGTGCGCATAAATAAGGTTCGTGAAACATGTTGTCGAAATCATGTTGAGTTTCACTTATATTTGCAATCATATAAAAAGTTTATGGCAATACTTAATCTAGATATGGTTCCTGGAAGTACAATAGAGTTTGTGAAATCCATTTTATGTGATAAGTCAGAAGACTTTGGTGAATTCAATATCCAATGTATAAAAAATGAATGCAATGATTGTAAAAATTTACATAAATTTCCTTTACAATTTGATAATATTGATGTTACAACACTAGTCTAGTGGAATAGATTTGAATATGAGAAATACGAAATGAAGACAGGACTAGAATAAAAAAAATTTCATTGAAGGAGAGTGAATTACCATACCTTTAGTTCATGGACAGATTTCGATCTATGATTTATCCATATATCCAACATTGTCATGGTGTACGATGGCAAGCTAAACATTTTTGTGATTCCAAAAATTGTTTTCCACCTGGTTGTATTCTTTCAATTGTAGATTTTGTGGATAACTATACATTCTCTCCTCAAAAAGAGCTTCAAAGTCAATATTATCATTATGATCAAGTTGCAATATTTGTCCATGTGACATGCACAATTCGATTTGGATGAGATTGAAAGTATAGATCAAAATGAACGTATTATCGTCAAGGAGGTTCATTTCTATATCAGTGATGGTAAGGTTCATGATAGGAGTTATGTGGCCCATTGTTTCAACATGTTTTTCCATAATCTTGCGAGTCACGACATAAATGCTTCACAACATTGGATTTGGTCTGATGGGTGTGCGGGTAAGTAAACTTGAATTAAATTTTCTTTTAAATAGTATATTTCAATTATATTAGATCTAGAGATCATATATATATAGTGTTTTAAAAAGTTTTTACACATGATTGTGTAGGTCAATTTAAATCTGCAAAAGCCTTTAATTGGTTAGCTATGCAACATGCTAGACACAATGTTAAGTTTCTTTGGAACTTCTTTGAAAGTGGACATGGAAAAGGGGAGCATGATGGAGCAGGAGCATGTGTGAAGCGTGCACTCTGACAACATGAACTTCAAGGTATACATATGTATGTCATTTTCATATTATTCAATTTGTTTACATAACTTCGTGAACTTTAATCTTCATTTGATATAGTTTTAATACACTAATTTTATATTTGTACACGTCCTTTAAATTGTTAAATATATCCAGGTAACATGATAGAGAATGCAAACAAAATTGTTGAATGGCGTCGAAATCATTTCGCTACTCGAGACACAAAACATGAAAAATGTTACTTTTGGGAAGTGATAGGTATATAATTTAAAACTAGTTCAATCATTATTCATTTTTCATAATTGAATTGAGTTGATCTGACTAAATAAAATTTATTTTTAATTTGTATATATCTAGATA
>MU228359.1:362910-374040 GCA_018584345.1 Thuja plicata | reverse complement strand
ACATATTTGCAAATGTCAAAAGTGTTACCAAGCTACAATACAGGTGGAAAGCTAATTAAGTTCAAAAGTTTCAAAAAGATTGTGAATCTTCTTGCCAAACACAAAATTATATTTATAGAAGAGTCAAATCAATAACACTTTTGACAAGAGGCTATCATTTCTATACTTCTATAGGGACTACACTTGACTCCACAAAGAAGGAAAAATTAATCTGACAAACTGAAAAAAATAATAATAATTTGGTGTTATCTAACATAGCACTTTGTGTTTCCTGCCATGTCTCTTCATCTCATGGGCTCTGTACATTATGCACTAGCTAAATTTGGGGAGAGTTTGGGCTATTTGAATAGGGCTAACAAGATGTTGGAAAAATTAGAGAAAGAGGATACTCCCATGCAGATCAAGCCTATAAGTTTTGTTGTGCAGATTCTGTTGGGTAATGTGAAAACTGTCATGGGAAGGAAGCAGGATGCTCTGAGTGATTATACCAAGAGAAATCACTCTGTCAAGAAATTAATGACCATCCAAAATGTCTCACGAAATATTAGTAATTTGCAACATAGGAATTCAAATCGGAAAATCTATGGGAAAGAAAGGTGCAGCCGGTTCAGGCTCTCTGGCATTTCCAATGAAAATGATCAGCATATTTCTGACAAATGTACTGAATTCAGTACAGATATCAAACCGAGGAGTGCTCTGGAGTTAATGAAATCGAAGGAAAATATACCCAATGGTAAGGACATGATTACAACTAAAGAGGGCCACGCTGAAAATCTATCCCTAAATGCTGCCAAGGATGAGAAATTGGAAGAACACAGTGTGAATCGATTAGACCTGGAGAAGTATCAAAATATGTGGCAACAGATGAAGGGTATCGCCCTGTTTACAGGGCTTGCTCTTGGAATATGGCTATGTACTGGGCCTCTTATGAGTCTCATTAATACAACAATTATTGGCCACAATAATTCTTTGGAACTAGCAACACTTGGTATGCATTAATTTCAACAATCTTTCTAAGATAGCGTTATCGTATGCATATTTGGGGCATTGGGTATTCATTAATTTACGCTTTTCTTTACGAGGATAATTTGTGTTTTTTCTTTTCAAACTAATGATTTGTGTGAACAAAATTATATTTATTATAACACAAACTGTGGAACATGACTACTCACAAGATCAACGCAATTGACCTGTGAAGTACTCTGCGTATAACTGATGCGTAAGTGATCTGTATTTGTTTTGAAACGATACTAGAATGTGCAAATATTGCAGTGGTACATCTAATACAACACCCCCATCCGAAGAAAAAAGAGCTTCCATGAAAACACAGATGCAATCGATAGTACTGGTAACTTACCTCTCTCAGCCAACACAGATGCCCTCCAACTGTCGCTCGCAGTCGACAGAGATGCGATGGAGTTCTTGCAAAATGAAACCCTATGCCCGATAAAATGATATGCCTTCATTTCTATTTCCTCACGCGGACCCGACAAGAAATATAATTTGGTTAAATAAAAATGAAATTGGAATTCGAAATTCCAATTCCACCTATTTAGGTGGAAGATGATATTCCCATTTTGCCCCCAAAATGAGAATTTTGTAATTCCAATTCCATTTTTCTTCATGAACCTAAACATGGAATTTAACATTATCCGGAATTAGATAATGCCAATTCCAAGCATATTCCAGGAAACAAACGGACCCCAGCATGCTCAAAATTTGAACATTTCTAACCTTTAATAACACCCAAGTAAAATAAACAAATAAAATGAAGAGGACTCTAATGAAGACAGATTTAGAGACAAATATAGAAAATGTATTTGTGTGAAGGTTTTAGAAACCACCGAGAAAATGCAACGACAGGCATAAAGCTGACTCCACAAACAAGCCACCATCCTCCTCACTTGCACATAACAGAAAGCTTTGAATAGAAAATGAACATTTATCAAAGTATAATGGTGTTATGATTTTTGTCAGATATTGTAGTTGGGAATGTGTGCTAAAATGGGGTTTTTGGAACAACATTGAACATCCATCAATGCATAGACAAAGGATATGAACTATTTGATAAAATGCCTGGTAGACATGCCTATGAAATGTGCAAGAACAAACTCAACATGTAAAATGTTTGTTAGAACAACTCAAAGAGAAATGTTGTTTCAGGAAGGAAATGAAATAGTCTCACAAATTAACTTGTTGAAAAGATTTTAGGAACTTTCGAGCTAATACAATTAGCAGCTGAAAACTCAAACTCTACATTTCTTCCCTTTTGCGCAAGTAGGAGAGTATAGACGATGCAGCTGAGCTGTTTGATAAAAATGCCTTGAAGAAATGTGTTTTTGCTGAATGCATGATTACAACATATGAGCATAATATATTGGTTGACAAGATTTTAGAATCTTTCAAGCAAATATAACCTTCGGGTATAACGGCATGATTTTTACTAGATGATTGTAATTGTCAGTCCTTTGGTAGACATGCGTGTAATTTGTGAAATCATAGATTGTGCCCCAGAATTGTTAGACAGATTTCTTCAGGGAGATCTTGATTCAAGAAAATAATGGAAGCTTTATGATATAATCACCATGGTAAGAATGTTTGTAAAGTTAAATTACAGAGAATGTGCAACAACTGTTTGACAAAATGTTTTAATACAATGTTAAACACAACAGATGTGGAACTACAAACAACACATATAAACTGTTTGACAAAAAATCTTCATGAGAAGTCATTTTATGGAATAGAATGACTAAAGAACACACACGGAGTCAATTTGCTGTGAAGAATTTGAAAGCTTAGAGTTGAATTTCTGGCTTAGATTGTGTATGTTTGTGATGCTAAAAAAACATACACAATCTAAGCCAGAAATTCAACTCTAAATTCAATGGATTGTGGAAATCTGATCGATTTAATTTGAAAACTGTCAAGCAAGTGTAACTGATGAGTACAGAGCCCAATACTACAAACATTGTGGTTGACTGTGCATACATGCATAAATAATACACAATGCTGCTGAACAGTTGATAGACCACCGCAAAGAGATGTTATCTCGTGAAGGCAATGATAGCAGAATATGTGAATGATGAATTTGGTGGAATCATTTTATAAATTGTCAAAAGGTAGGAGTGCAAACAGTGATTCTTCAGTTTGAAACATTTTGCTTGCAACTGTTGGCTAAAATTGGTGACATATGAAATATAAATACAAGTACATGACTATGCTCCCATCTTAAAATCCGAGTTCTAAACATCACATACTAATGACTGATTCCTAGGCAAAAAGTGTTAAATAGTCAAAGTTGACTTAGTTTTTGCAAGCTTATTTTTTTTCCTTAGTGTGTGATGTTTAAGGCTGACCATCTTGAAATGCACGCTTTCTGAGATAACAAATACAATGCTGGGAAATGTTAGCATTCAAGACTTTTGGAAGTCAATGGAAAATGAAGAAAGAACTCCCATAGCATAAAAAAATTTAGACAATAGTATAGCACGTGCAGGTGGTCAACCTATATCTATTCAGTGTTCGAAACTTGTGAGCGGTCATACAATTAATCCTAATTCATGGGAGGTGGTGGCATCCGATGGCAGAGTGGTAGCACTGCTTGATCCAGTGTCTATTGCGATTGTGTTTCGATTGTCGATCAAATACCATTCACAAATGTCAACAAGGAACGTGCATAAGAATATTTTGTTAATAATAGGGACCAATGCCTTAACACCATAGCTAAAAGTTGGCTCACGGTACCTAAGAATGAGAAATCACAATGATCAAAAGTAATTCACAAGTCCTTATTGAAGGAAGACATTGCTAACATGGTTATTTGTCATAGGATAATGGAGAATAAAGATTCCCTTAATTTCGAAGGCTGGATGTGCTTTTGCAACAACCTTGTGTGTAAGGGCACTTAGTTTATTGATTGGGATAAGATTATTAGTGATGACCTACATAACTCTATGATGGGGTTTGAAACTATGCTCCACGAGGACGTGTTCCCTATGTTTTTGATTTGTTCCTGTACCAGGGACAAAATGAGGACACGGGGATGGTTTTTTGTCGTCCCCCAAGCCATTCCCAAAAAGGTCAAATTGGGGGCCGTCCTCGAAACATCATTTTTTAAACCAGTCAGAACGAGGGTACAAGAATCAGTACTGGGGACGACATGGTCGCCCCTGTACTGATTCCCGTGCCCTTTTTCCACCCGACACTTGGACGACGCTTAAGGCAAATTTTTTTTTTTTTAAAATTTTTATTTGACCGCGCGGGCCCCACGTGGCTTCTAGCTTATAATAAAATAATGTAAATCCTATTTTGACCATTAAAACACTAAAAGTGCAAGTCTTCTTCTCATTTGTAGTTTTATCAAAGTTGCTAAGAGGAAGAGGTAAACATAGAGCATCAACAACAGTGAGGAAATATTGCATTTTGGAGTTGCAAGAGGAGGTTTTACCTTCATATCTTCTTCATTCCAAGTATGCATTTCATTTTCCTTTTGTTTGTTTCAAACTTTGTTGCCATTTGTTTCCATTTTTCATTTTTTTCATCACATAGAGAGGACATTTTGGATGAAACATTGAAATATCTTTTTTTTTAATAACTTGCAACACTATATTACATTGCAAAATCTGAAAACATGAGCAACAATGAGAGTGACTATGAGGGAAGTAGTGATAGCATGGATGTTGCTATGCAAGAAACTCAACTATCACAAAGAAAAAGACCTAGTTCTAGGGTAGCCATAGGGGGGTCCTCAACAATGTGGATGTTCGTAGAGAAGATGCAGCAACCTCTAATCCATTTGAGCGCCCTTCCCAACTCTTCAAAAAATACGCCAAAGGCCCATTCAACCCTAAGAAACCTCTCCTATGATTTGCCTCGAGAGTAAACAAGAATAAGAAAAAAATACAGGGGGTAGTAGGGAATGGGAGTTCCATATATGTAAGAAACATTATTTCGGGAGCTACACTAGAGTGTATTGCCATGTTTTATGGATAGGTGGGCAAGGAGTCAAAGGATGCAAATTGATTAAACAAGAGGAAAAATTTGAGGCCACTAGATTGCACATGGAGGGGGAAGCATTGAAAATGAGGAGTCCAATAGAGAATGTGCAAGCCAATATGCCTATGATTAGCACAACCACTACCACTTCCACTAGTACTACCACTCCCACTACTAATAGCGGAAAGGGAAAGAAGACCAAAAGAGAAACAAATGTTGTTGATTTGTTTAATGTACAAGCAAAAGAGAAGGCTGAAGAATCTATTGGTAGGTTTCTTTTTGCTCATGGTATACCATTCCATGTGTCACATTCCTCATTTTATAGACAAATGTGCAAAAATATATATGTTGTTGATTCCTCATTTGTACCACATGGAGAGACAAAACTACGCACCATTGTCCTTGATAAAGAGTATTCAAAAGTAAGCATTTTGATGGAGGATATGAGACAAACATGGATGACTGATGGATGCTCTATCATCATTGATGGGTGGACCGATATCAAACATTGACCACTCATCAATCTTATTGACACTAGCACAACAGGCTCTTATTTTCTTAAAGTTATTGATTGTCCAGGGAAAAGGAAGGATGCATCCTTCCAATTTAAGATTTTGAAGGATGTTATAGAAGAGGTTGGACCTTCAAATGTTGTGCAAGTAGTCACTGATTCAGCTCGCGTGTGTAAGACAACTGGATTGATGGTGGAGAGTACTTATAGGCACATTTTTTGGACCCCATGTTATGTACATGCATTGAACAACACCTTGAAGGACATTGAAAAAATTGATTGGATAAAGGCTATGGTGTCTGAGGCTAGAGATGTGCAAATGTTTATTTGCAATCATCACACATCTCTTGCATTGTTTAGGACATTTTCTAAGAAAGAATTCCTCAAGCCCATGGAGACTAGGTATGCTAGTTGCTTTATTTGTTGGAGAGGATGCTTGAAGTCCAAGATGCCTTACAATCCATGGTGGTCAATGCATAGTGGAATAGATGGCATGAATCAAGCACACCGGATGGAAGAAGTGTGAAACAAAGAGTCCTTGATGATAATTGGTGGTCTACAATGAGGTAAGAAACTTAGATAATTGTTATTGTCAATTTAATAAAATTATTTCTCATTTTAGCATTTGCTGATTTTATTATTTAAGAAATAAGAATTTTAAAATTTATGGTGTTTCTAACTTGTAACTTGCTTGCATTTGCAGATACATTTGCTCCTTCATTGACCCTATTGTACAGGTCATTAGATATGCTGATACTGACTCTCCTAGCCTTGGAGAGATTTATGAGACCTTTGATAGCATGCTTGGGCAGATCAAGCAAGTTATTCATGCCAAGGACCCTTCTTTGGGGTTTCATGAGGAGCATCTTAAGCCCATTGTGATGCGACGGTGGAACATTATGAACACCACGCTTCATATGGCAGCCTATGCTATCAATATTCCTAAATGGTATGCACCAAGACCTGAGAGAGTGGCTCCATCTAGGGATGAGGAGGTGAGTCTCAAATCTAAAATCTCAAGTTTTCAATTTAAATGTGAAATAACAAGTTGCAAAGTAGATCTCTTCAATCTTCAATGTTCATTAATCACTATTTGACATTTGTTAATTTAATATGTTTTTAATTTGTTCAACTTAGGTGAAGGAGGGCTTCTTCAAGGCCCTTGCAAAAATGTACAATAAAGATGATGCTGGTAGACTTCGGGAACAATGGATTGACTTTTCCAAGCTTCGTGGTCCAACCTTTAGTAGACTAGAGGCGAAGATGGATAGAGCTACATTGGCTCAAAGGGACCCTATTGGATGGTGGACATGGCATGGTAGAGATGCACCCAAGCTGAAAATTATTGCCACTCGTCTTCTTTCACGGGCTGCGAGTTCCTCTGCTGAAAAGAGGAATTGGTCCACATATAGCTTCATCCAATCAGTCAAGAGGAACAACCTTACCACTAGACGATTGAAGAAGTTAGTGGTTGTTCACAATGCATTGCGTCTACAGGATCGGCAGGGTGTTCCGTATCGTCAGACTCCATCATTACGTTGGGATGTTAATACCGAGGACGCTATGCAGGTTGAGGAGGAAGACACACCTCGAAGGTTTCTTGGGGTTCCATTGGATGAGGAAGACCCTCAGCCTACCAGTGACTCAGAGACTGACTTTGATGATAATTTAGATTCCTAGAGGACAACCATATATTTGGCATATATTATTAGTCTATTTGCAGATACATTATTGATTTTGATTATTATGGACATCCGATTATGGAGTTGAACTTCTATGTTATTGTTTACTATTTACTTTTAGTATTTAGTTAGACTTCTCTTTCTGTTATTTTGATTGCATGCATGATACTTGGAGCCTTTGGGGTTTTTTACTATATGTACGCCACATTTTTACAATGAAAGTACTTAGTATTTGAATTTTGTTAATTTGCTATGTATTGAGCCTCTAAGATGTCTATGATGAATTATTTATCAATGTTATGATATGCATATTTGATCTCTCTCTCTCTCTCTCTCTCTCTCTCTCTCTCTCTCTCTAAAAATTCCCCTATATTTTTAATTGCAGTCCCATAAGGTCCTGACCCTAAATTTTGGCTTTGACCAGTACCCATACCGAAAACACATCCCCATCCTTGAAATTCCGTGGAGCATAGGTTTGAAACAAATCACTATTTTTATGACTTCCTACCTCTTCTATGTCATTGCAAGAACGAAGAGTTGGTTGAGGTTGAATAGACAAGGTGTATATGATGACACAAAATTGATTTATGATTATCACCCATAGTTACAGTTAGAAAATAACTTTCATCATTTCAGAAGGGTGAACAATGCCTTCACCATGTTCACTCTAAGAGAACTCCAGGGAAATATTGGGCTCAAAATTTAGTAATTCAATAGTATGGAAATTATTTCATATGATTCCCAAAATTTACTTATTTTAGGTTGGCAAGTTATGATGGGTACCCTTTCATGCTACCTACGTTTGTGGATGACAAACTAGTACTGATTGAGATTTGCAGGCAAGTCATTCAAATCAACATAATTTGAAAGAGCAAATGAGTTATTGACATTCAATTCCCAATACGCATTGGTCACGACAACTATGAGTCTAGTTCTTATGCTAATAACATCGAGAGATAAATTGTTAACTAATTTGTATCCCTAAACTATGAGTCTTGCCTTTGACAGTAAAAGGTACGCTACAAGAGAGTTGGAATTTGACCCTAGTTTTAATCACTTTCTGAATATTGAGGACTTCTGGGAAGATTGCAAAGATGATTTTGAGGTCCGAAGAAGGGATTGGATGAGACTTGTAACATTAAAACAAATTATTGATTTCAAGATGGGGTTGGATGTAATCGACATCAAAGATGATGAGTTAACTTTGATTGATCTCGTCTACTATGAAAAGATACAGTTACTTCCACTGCTACCTATAGATTGTAATCGACATTTGGATGCGAGCATGAGTTATGGTATGCGAGCTTAAGGCATGATATAGGGTAAAAGCACAATAATCTGTCACCCTTTTATAAAGGAAAAGGCTAACAAAATCAAAGTTGTTCAGCTTCAATAGTATAAAAGTGACATTTATGTTTGGAATTTGAATATGATGTAAACTAATAAAATATTTTAAAATGGATGAAGTTTATGATTAATATTTTTAATATTTTTGTTGAATAAGTTTAGATATAGTTTTTGAATGTTTAAAGATGATTTTTCAGTTGCAGAAATATACTAAAAATTAGGGGTTTAGTTCCTGTCACAACATTATATGTAAATAAACATTTTTTCCCTAATTTCAAAATATTTTATAGATGACATATATAGCTAGTGCATGAAGAAATAAAAATTGGTTTGTGACCTATATTTTCTCTTTTATAACAATTCAAATTCCAACTCACCTGAAATCGACAGTTTTCATCTCCTGTCATATTTTTCATAACAAATGTATCCCAATAAAAAAAGAAACATATATTCTTGAAGAGGAATCTCTCTTCTAGTGCACCATATGTTTTTCAAATTTATTTCATATGTTTTGCTATTTTTTTTCTTTCTCCGAATCAACATCTCCTTGAGTGTTAAAATACCTACTTGCAATATTTTTTAATTATAATAGACTATGTCTAATTAAAACACTATAAAATCTAAAAGAGATATTCTTGACTCTGATCTCTACAAAAGGGTATTTTTGTATTTTAAAAAAATATCATTAAAAAGAATTAGAGTTATTGAAACCTCACTTTTCTAAAATAATTTTATTTCTACGGTAATTGGACTCAAAGTGGTATAAAACATGCATTTAATAGACATTTTCAATTGGAAAAGTTAAGGAACTTATCTAACTTAACTATAATGAATCTAGCTAGACCATACGTTTGGCCAAAATTATTTTTTAGTTAGAAATACTAAAATTCAGCTGTGCTGATAAGTTATCCTAAAAGGTGACATATTATTGTGCTTTTACCCTATAAGGTACATAGGAAAACATTCTTTGTGATTCTTGGGTCGCTGGATTCTTGATGACGTCAGCTGAGGCATGTGGACTTACGAAGACCTATTTGGAGCTGACCACAAAGATGTAACATGCTTAGTGAATGATGAGCATGAATTATGGATCTTGGCACGTAACTGCTGATTTGTATTTGTTATTTACTTGTTTAAGGTACCGTGTGTATCTTAGCAAGGGTCTACACAATTATTTGTGCATTGGGGAAGTCTTAACAGGCTGACCTAATTGCTTATTGTATCATGTATAAAGGAAAGTAGTGTCTTGATGTAAAAATTTAGGGATTGGATGCTGCGAGCATGTGGATGCGTGTTCTGCTGGATGTAGAGCAGTGATTATGCTTTCATACTTCTTTTTGGACAGTGGATCCAGAAGGTGGGTTTAACCTTCACCTTTGAGCAGTGTGCTTGGGCAATGAGCTCTTCATTTCATTCAACTCGTAACAGGTTCTAACATGGTCTATCCTTTAATAGGGACTTTGTACTGGATGTAATAATCACCTCCTAATAGGGCTAGATCTCCTAATAGGGATGCAATATTTTTAGTGAATTATTTGTGGGTATTAATTCCCACTGGGTTTTTTCTTTCTCCTTAACACGGTTTTCCTCGACAACAAATACTTGTGTTATGGTGTTGTTCTTGAAGTGTTCAGATTTGCTTTGAGTAATTGGTTTATAAGTTTAAAGTTTAAATACTTGGGCACACAACTGATTCACCCCCCCTCTCTTAGTTGTGTTGGTAGATTATTATTTCTAACAAGGTGGGCTCAACCATGGAGGAAACTCCATAGTTAAGCACACTTTAGTTGGAGTAGTATTGGGATGGGTGACCTCCTGAAAAGTTCTGATGCTTCACCTCTGTGAGCATCACCTAGATGTACTGAGTGCTAAGTGTTCCATTCATTCTCATGAGATGGGTTCTTGTGAACCACTACTCATGAAACATGGGTCAATAAATTTGACTCAAAAACTACATAGTTGAATACTGATAACAATATCACAATAACAATATACATGAAAAATAAATGTTTAAACACAACAATCTTATAAACATTAACTATATAGAAAAAAATAAAATACTTAAAAATAAATAGAAACAAGAGACGCAAAGCGTCAGAGTTCCTGCCAATAGAGAAAGAAAAGTAGGGAGATATGGAGAGAGAGTTAAAAGGGATAGAAAGATATGTAATAGATAAATATATAGAGAGGGAGAGACAAGAGAGAATAAGAGTGGATGAAATAAATATAAAGATAGAGATAACAAGTGATTTATAGAGAATATAATGATAGAGAGAGTTAGAGAATTGAGAAAATTAAGCTATCAAGCTTTGTAAAACGACAAATATTTATGTCATTTTAAAAAATATTTAAATAACAACTACAACTTTTGACTTAAATATCATGTTGAATTGTTCATTCTATCATAAAAATATAAATTTAAAATCAATAAGTTTTTTGGGAAAAAAATATAATTATGAGAATAATGAAATAGTTTTGACCTTTAAAGTTGTTATTTAATGATGAGAAACAATTCATAATTGAATGAAATAATAATAATAATGTTAATACCTTTTAAATGACAAGATTAATCAAATATATAATTTAGAAATAATT
>MU228359.1:311647-349692 GCA_018584345.1 Thuja plicata | reverse complement strand
AAAAATCGTTTTAAGTCAAACTGCAGGCGAAATTCGCGCCAAATTCGCACCAAATTCGTCTTTTTTGGTGAAATTTGCCTGGGTTCGAACCATAAAAAACCGGGTTCGAATTTGGAGTTGAAAAATCAGACCCTGCCAAAAACAGTCGAACCCGAATTCGAACCGGACCCGAATTTCGGACCGGTTCGAATTTGGCAGGGTCCTTGGGGGGTAGGGGCCGAACCCGGTATCCTAGAAAATAATATTAGGAGAAATTAATAGAATAATGATTCAGAGATATTATATATATATATATATATATGTAGTTACATAATCAATTGTCAATATATTAATCTCATAATAATGAATAGACATGTCCTATGAAGGGACATGTCTCTCCTAGCCTCAATCTCAATATAAATGAAAGAGAGATTGCTGCATTTGGAAAACACCTACAACATAGAGTGCTATTACATTTGCAGCAATTCCAAACTTTAACAGTAACTGATTGCTACAACCAATTAACATTTCTACAAACACTTGGCATGCATACTAGTGATTCAATATAAACTGAATTGAATAACTACAGTAAGGTATTTCATCAACAAGCTATTGTGCAACCTTGCAACTTCTTATTTCAATTCCAAACTATTTACTATGAATCAATTTGCAATTTACAGAAACTTTAAACTATCAAGCAAATAATAATAAATATTGAAACTTGGTAAGCACGGGTTGTGTTATTTCTTCAACATTCATAGAATTGTCTCCATACAAATAACAATCCCTTCCAACGCACACAACTGAAGATATTAGAGGCCCCAAATGCAAAACAAATTCCCTTTATTGCTCACTTCACTTCCTAAAACCCTTGTGGAAACAATAAATAATCTGCGGCTGGTATATTTCAGGTACGGCTGCTAAGTGGAATGCTAATCTTAACCACTATGAGCCATGCCTCCTGATGCTGGGTATTTATTATCAATAATCTGCTGCTAAGTAATCAAAATTGAACAATACTTCCCCAATTTCAATGCACAATGTGACTCTGAAATAAGCCACACACAATAGCAAATATCAGTGCTTCTTCCAACACCTCAGATGCTAGTAAACTTTGAAGAAAATCCTCGTTTC
This sequence comes from Thuja plicata, assembly GCA_018584345.1. Taxonomy (NCBI): domain Eukaryota; kingdom Viridiplantae; phylum Streptophyta; class Pinopsida; order Cupressales; family Cupressaceae; genus Thuja; species Thuja plicata. Next base: position 348,579 of record MU228359.1, on the reverse strand, counting down.
TCCAAGCTGAAACTCGTCAAACCCTTGGCATAATTCTTCTTCAACAATGCCACCAAATTCACAAATAAAAATGCACAAATGGATGAGTTCGATTTCTCTCCAAGGCTTTTTATAACATTTCACCCTGAATCTTCACTAGCAAGGCTCTTTAATGAATATAACATTTGCATTTGTTGACTTTATAATATATCATTTATGAAGCTTACTTTTTAATCAATGAGTATTAATTACACATTACCCTCAACATGGCCCCCACTTTATTATAAAGTCAATTTATAACTTTATAATATAACTTAAATAATTAAACATCATCAAGGCCATTAAAAAATTAATATTTCATTAAATGCTCATTATTTTGACGAATTGTCTGAATCGGGGAGTCAACCACTGCATCCACTACGCATCCATCTGCCTTACTAAAATTAGTAAGGGTCCCTCTCTAACATCCACAGATTTAATATAAATAGTAAGATCCTCAAAATGGAATCAAAAACCTTTGAATGTAAATGCCTCAGGACAGATGAAGGATCTAGTGAGATAAACCCTTACAACGACCACTTGAAGAGCTTCAAAACTCCCAAATTGGACCCTCTAAACAACTCCCTTAGCCTACGAGGGTTAGGAAATAGGTTAATCCTCTGAAAGTTGATGTACACGAGAATGGGGACATTACTGTCCGCCCTCCCTAAGATTGCTTGTCCCCAAGCAATCACAACTGCAAAGAAACTCCACTACACCGGAGGTCCAAAGGAAGACCGTGAAACATCCCACATAACAATAGCACTGTTGAAGCATCAACATAAACACAACTACACAGAAATGAACAACAAACCAACTGTCCAATCCCTGCGGCTTGAAATTGTGCATCTGAAACCAATAATGCACATCAGAATTAGAAATGAAACTGCAAATAATCCACACCATATACACACTACAATAGTCCCCAGTGAACCCAGACTAGAACCTCGATGCACGCGTAGGACCCCACAACATACTGAAGAGTGTTCAACCAAATATACCTGGATCCCAAATCCTAAATAGAAGCCTGCCAAGAAGAATAACCTCAGATTTCTGTTGCGCTAATTTGAACACAACATCACCGTGCTGCAAATGGTGAAGCCATCCAATGGGACCCATCCACCTACAGCGCTAACCCTGTCACCACCTGGATCCCAGTATAAATGGAATACACACCCATCCAACCTAAGGAGCTAAGAATATCTGGAAGCACCTACTACACTAAATCTCACAGAACTCTCTGTTAGTCCCCCATGAATGTGAAATTCATCCTCTGCTAAACTGCCCTGGATGTGCTGACTTTGCAAGTAGACCCCCGCCAACTTGCAGCTACCGACTCCATCTACTGAAGATGGTGAATACACATCCCACAAAGGATGGTATGACACCGAAGCCAATCCACAACGATGCATCATTAAGTCCTCCACTTGTGGATCAAAAGAAAAATAATGAGCACTCCTCATTGTGTAGTTATGGTAGAAAGCTCTCACTTCAGTCAATGACTCATCACTAACAACTCTGGAATCAGGAGATGGCTCCAAACTTTGACCCCAAATTACTAATTGGGTAGATACCTTGCTAAGTCTCCCCGCATACCCAATAACATACTCTTTGTCATAAAACAAGTAGAGGTACTCTAATTTAAATGCCTTCAAAGCACTTTGGATGAACCTCAAATCGCGAATATGAGTACCAACTCAGACCCCATACTGTCTCTCCTCAAATTCTTCTCTCCATAGAAGGTACTCAACATACTTATGCGTGTAGTCAAAGCGAGATAAAGTTGAATCAACCCTCTCTCCAGTAACCTTCAACTGATCCCTCCAACTTTGTGGCTCAACAAATTGACGATCAGAATCAACTGCATTGGATGAAATAACAGATTTGCTTCCAGAACAGGGAAACAAACCAACATGAGAGCCAACCTCCCAACTAGATGATACTTTGCAAATGTCTCATGAAGAAGATGGAGTAGTGTCGTGAACTGTCACCCAACTCATTGACGAATCCACTTCTGCATCACAAGAGCTACCCAAAATCTGTCCTGCATCACCCGTCAACGGACTACCCTTAGGAGAACCTAGCGCAACATGTGGTTCTCTACTATTCTTTGTCGATGCACTCATCCCATCTGTATCAATTGCACCTGTAGCTATGATAGGTGTAGTCACATCCTCCACCCGCTCACAACCATAACCCATGGATATAAGATCATCACCAACTGCCATTGTAGAAGACGACACTATATCTGTAGCTGGTTAAGACTGTGCCAAACTCAACTCCACGGTAAGCTCTTCAATCTGTGACTGAGACTTGCGAAGGGCCAACTGCGTGCTTTCCAAGGAGTCCATAGTCACCTCAAGCTCATGAGTGAGCTCGTCTACCTCCTCTTCCTTTCCCCTCAGTGCATCATAACAAGTGCAATCCCAATAGTCTCTGTTAGCTAGTAATTGTAAATAATTTTGTTTCATTATTCCAATGGCTTCTCGAAGTGTATGGAAAATCTGTAAGGGAAAGACTATTACCACGATGCTCCTCTATCATAGGAGTGCCCCAACCCTAAGTAGCCAACATCTAACGAACAACATCAAAATGCTCAATGGCTGTGGCAATCATGCTATCATTAACCTTAAGTTGCCCAACCAAATGATGTGGACTCTGAAACATATTACTCCCAAAATCTGCACTGTGATATGAGGCTGTATTCACATCACTCACTTCATGATAAGCAACATCATGTGTGCAATCATCAACACACACATCATAATTTAAGGTACTGCTGCTATGTACCTCATAGGATGGCTCCGAAAACATTGTAGAAATTTCTGATTTGACAGTATCTTCACACACTTCCACCCCAAATGTAACTGCAAGTCCCTCCAAATCACAGTCCTGGGACCCATTACCAACCAATAAATTTTTTGATTTATCTATCAAGGTCTGATTTGAAAAATAGATTCATTATGGCATGAATCCATATCACACAAAGCATCATTAATACCCAATTCTTGAATATTATCACGTGGAAACTCACTTGTACCATCCTGCACATGTGTCATCACTGCTATCTCATGCTGATGCAAAGTATCATTACCGCTGCCATCAATGGTTGATGTCATAATATTGGCTTCCTCATGATCACAAGCTCCTATCACATGAGAAAGATGGGACTTAATGTGATTGTCTTCAAATAAATCAGTAATGACATCATGACTTTGTAAAAAGTCTCTTTCACCATGCGTAGTCAAAACACTAGTGGCTGCTCCACCAAGAATGGATCAAATTTCACATCCATCTTTTGATCTTGGGCCTCGATTAGAATTTCATAAGTATGAATCACATCACATGAAACCTTATCTTCATGTAACGGTTTGAATGCAGCTGGTTTATCTTCAAATATCACTTGCTCTTCTCCAATCCTGAAGTCATCATGAAGTGTCTTGTGCCCAACACCTTTCTTAATGTAAATCTGATTCTTGCTCTCCATGGGATCACCAACATGCTGGTCACTAGCTGCTGAAAATTCATTATAAAGATTTCTAGATACTTCACTTGAAGAGACCTCTTGATTCTATTTCTTTTCATTTTGTGATGTAGACCCCTTAAAAATGGAGGCCATATACTGTGCTAATCTGTCTATGGTTGCCGACTGTGAAAGCAATTCACCCATCCTTTCCCAACTTTGTCTAAGTTCATCCAATTCTTTCATTATGGTTTTTGACTGCTTCCTGGAAATAGTATTGTTGTTCAACTGGTTTCCCTGTTTAATTGATTTCCTGAATTTTTCCATGACTGTAACAACTGCAAGAGTGCTGGTCACTCAAAACCAAGCGTATGAGCTCAATGATTTCCACCACCAACATGATGGCAGGAAACCGCTTTGATACCACTGTAATATCCCTTGCTAGTTTTGACCTCAAACTGCTAATTAGAGGCTCAAAGAATATTGTCAAACACTTGTCTTGGAAAGTCTTTACTTGCTGTTCTTTGTTTCAGTTTGTTTTGTTTTGTTTTGTTGATTGCCAATGATGTCCAAATGCTTGAAAAAGAATGTAAATAAGCTCAACCAACAATAGGGATGCACTGTAAAACATCTCTTTTGGATTTCCAATGGCTAATGAAGATTGAAAATGATTGCAATTAGCATTTCTACAAACACTTGACATGCATACCAGTGATTCAATATAAACTGAATTGAATAACTACAACAAGACATTTCATCAAACAGTTATTGTGCAGCCTTGCAACTCCTTATTTCAATTCCAAACTGTTTACAATGAATCAATTTGCAATTTATGGAAACTTTAAACTATCAAGCAAATAATATTAAAACCTAGTAAGCACGGGCTGTGTTATTTCTTCAACATTCATAGAAATGTCTTCATACAAATAACAATCCCTTTCAATGCACACAGCTGAAGATATTGGAAGCCCCAAATGCATAACAAATTCCCTTTATTGCTCACGTCACTTCCTGAAACCCTCGTGGAAACAATAAATAACCTGCGGTTGGTATATTTCAGGTACGACTACTAATTGGAATGCTAATCTCGGCCACTATGAGCCATGTCTCCTGATGCTGGATATTTATTATCAATAATCTGCTGCTAAGTATTCAAAACTGAGCAATACTTCCCCAATTTCAATGCACAATGTGACTTTGAAATAAGCCACACACAATAGCAAATATCAGTGCTTCTTCCAACACCTCAGATGCTAGTAAACTCTAAAGAAAATCCTCGTTTCTCCAAGCTGAAACTCTTCAAACCCTTGGCATAATTCCTCTTCACCAATGTCACCAAGTTCCCAAATAAAATTGCACAAATGGATGAGTTCGATTTCTCTCCAAGGCTTTTTATAATATCACTCTGAATCTTCACTAGCAAGACTCTTTAATGAATATAACATTTGCATTTGTTGACTTTATAATATATCATTAATGAAGTGTACTTTTTAATTTATGAGTATTAATTATTCATTACCCTCAACATGGCCCCCACTTTATTATAAAGTCAATTTATAACTTTATAATATAACTTAAATAATTAAACATCATCAAGGCCATTAAAAAATTAATATCTCATTAAATACTCATTATTTTGACGAACCGTTTGAACCAGGGAGTTAACCACTGCATCCATTACGCATTTGCCATACTAAAAATAGTAAGGGCTCTAACATCCACAAACTTACTATAAATAGTAAGTCCCTTAAAACGGAACCAGAAACCTCTGAATGTAGATGCCTCAGAAAAGATGGAGGATCTGGTGAGATAAACCCTTATAATGGCGACCTGAAGAGCTCCAAAACTCCCAAACAAGACCCTCTAAACAACTCCCTTAGCTTATGAGGGTTAGGAAATAGGCTAATCCTTTGAAAGTTGATGCTCACGAGAATGGGGACATTACATAAAAGCTAAGTTGTAGGGTCAGGTGCAACCTGCATACATAGATGACACACTTAATGAGTACTCACTAACTTCCTTCTTTGGCAAGTCACGCACCAAAAAATGCAGCATGTCCATGAAAAAGACAGTTGCCGCTTTTTTATACACAAATTTTCTTTTATTATTTTAGCCTAATTTTGAGAATAAAATGATTAGCTTATATTGAAGTTATGTTGATTTAAACTAATGTATGTTGATTTATATGAATTTGAAGTCAAAGTCAAGCTAATTATTTTGTATTTAAAATTTTTTTTTTTTTTTCACTTTCTACTTCTAGGCTAACTGTTAGATACAATGGCAAATAGAGAGGTCTCTACATTTGAATTGGGCTCAAGCTTAGCCCTATCAATGCATATTATAGGCACTCATCTAGTAGGAGCTAGAGACCTTGCTTGAAAATATGGTATACAAGTACCTACGCTTGGGGTAATTATTTGCATTAGATGTCAGAAGCTACTTCACGGAGGCATAAATCAACCATCTTGTAGGCATTACTCATTATGATGCTAGGCCTTGTGACAACACCACAAAAGAGAGCATATGTTAGATTAACGTGTACCTAGCATTGGTAGAAGAAAAGAAAGTTACAAAGGGAGAAAACAAAGACATCCATAGCAACATCCATAGCTAGTGCCATTGGTCATGGTCCTCAAGTAGAAATAGATGAAGAAACTGAAGCAAATAATAGTGAATGCTCAATGATAATTCGTCCATATGATGTAATGTTTTATGCATGTGATATGCAGTTGGTAGTTGAGCAGTTGATATAACTAGACAATAATGTTGGCACAACTAACAATGTAATAGTAATTAATATTTACACTAACATCGTCCCCCGCCCCCCGACCTCCCCCTATTACTTTGTTCTTGCAAAAGTACCAAGGGACCCCCCTCTTAATGCTAAAAAAACAAAACTTGCTGATTACATAATATGAATACACATTTTTGAGAAGATCTCATGAAGAAGCAAAACCTGAACCAAGCGGATCCGCATCAAGTTGTCTCTTGACCCTTGTAAAGGTGGTGCTTTGAGCTGTGTTCTGAACCTCTCAATCCCAAACTCTTGAATTATAGAGCCTTGAATTATTCAACAACAATCCTTAAGAACTACAATAGAGCTCTATCATGTCTGATGACCGCAAAAGGGTATATGTCTCGATCATATACTCTGAAGCTCGCTGAATAACAATCTCAATCTTCACAATACATGCATTCTTCAAAAAACTGTCAACATCAAAAAGAAAAACTAAATGAAAACAAGAACCTTAACCAAAAAATGATTCTCATGCAAAGCATCATCTCAAACTGAGAAGCTAGCTTGAGATGATGGGAATCCTCTGTACTCGAGTGCTACCAGCCTCCAAAATGACTGTAGTACACTTTACTCTCCAAAAATAGCACCAATCCAAGTACTACAATCTCTGAAAGCCCAATCAAGATGAACAAGATTCTGAAGTGCATTTGTGAAGCTCATAATGTAATGGGATGTCAGGTTCAATTGAAAAATGTGTCCATAAAGATACATCTTCAACCAAAATATTGATGTTACAAGTCATTTAGTACAGTAAACCAATAAGGAGTTTTGAACTTGTGACCACCACTCACATCAATATCTCAAACCTCCAATGAAGATCCTCATTTCAAAAAACATATTAACCTTATCTCTCCAGATTAATCTTTTCAAATACTTCCCCTTTCAAATATTTTATTGTTTTAAAAATAAAACTTTTAGAGATGGAATAAAATAGGCCCTTAAAACATAAATCTTCAGTCATGAATAAAAAATCTCTCAATTTTATGCTATTCACACCTCCTAGAAAGAGTTTCCCTAAATATTCCAAATGAAACTTCTTGAAAAACAAAGTTGTATCAAAGAAACTCAAACCTTTTTACCTTTAAGAAATCTGACCATATGCCTTTACAACATCATCTGCAACCACTCTTTTAGAAAATTTGAAGAACAATGAAGGACTTCAAGGTCTACTTTTAACCGCCATAAGCATACACTATTTGTATTATTGAGTTTTTAAATGCCTTTTGACATCATTAAACAACCAATAAAACAAGTGATACCTTCTACTTTGGATGCCTTTCACATACCTTCAAACTTTGTGCTTCTAGTTTTTACTTTAATTAATCTTCACATGGCATCTTGCACATATCACACGAATGTTTGCAAACACATCTTCGCTTAAAACTGAATGCCAAACCGACCGAGTCCTAAAATGTCTTCCTTATCCACTTGAATGCTGCTTTTGCAACTAGCAAAGGCAAAAGATGGTTAATAATGTTATGGCATCACCTATTTAATGGCCCTCCTATTTGGGCACCACTTCCAAAGCGTAAATTGTTTATAGAACAACCACTACTCTTCAATGGCATTTCAGGATTACAGAAATCCAATGCTTATTCATTGTCCTTATATGCCTTATCTTCAAATACCTCCCTCCAAACAAAAAATCTGATGCCTGCATATAGAAACCATTCACGTCCACATTCATTTACACGTTTGGTAACGAATGGGGGATGGCCTCTACAGAATAATCACTTGCCATTGGGCATTCTGTTCCAACTCAGAATTTTGCCCTTGCTTATTCAATACAAACACTGTGATTCAAATTATTCTCACAAAAATCATAAATTCTTACACAAGAATTGAATATTGTTGATAAAGGTGGAACGACACAATAGATAGTAGGTAGTTGACATCAAATGCAACCAACTCCAAAGGAAAAATCCCACAATATAATTTTTGCATGCCAGTAGTTCTATCCATACACCGCACATCACTCTTGGTCTCACGCAGGTATGCAGGGCTTAGTATGCGCCCAACTCATCTATTCGTTTCTTTCATTGGGCATCATAGGACCTTCTGCAAATACAATGCTAAATTTAGCAATTTTTTCAAGCCACATTCAAAGAACTCTAACAAAATTTGTTTGCAAAACTCCAAATGGCTAGCAATAGATAGCAAAAAACTATTACGGGAAGTAATTGGTAAAATACTTGATTGATATTAATAGAGATCGAAAGATCTAAATATATACAAAAGAATAAACGATGTTTCCTTAGGAAACAATCATAAAGAATAGAAACATTCTATTCTAACGAACTGAAGACTAAATATTAGAAAGATTCTAATATTTACAATATATTTACAACAGTTAAATAGATAACCATTAATAGAATATAAATATTATTTTAATACCCTCCCTTAATGGTTAATCTATTTACTACACCAAGCTGTCCTTTGAATTTGGCAAACTTGTCTGGACCAAGAGGATTGGTGAGAATGTCTGTAGTTTGATCCGTTGTAGGAACATACTGCAAATGTATTGTCCCGTCTTCAACCAATTGCCGAATGTAGTGACTGTGAACATCTACATGCTTGGTTCTTTCATGGAAGACTGGATTCCGTGCTAACTTAATAACGCCTTCGTTATCAACAAACAAAGTGGTCGGGCCTGCTGGTGACATCTGCATATCCCCAAGCATCCGACGAAGCCAAACAACTTCACAACTTGCCTTAACTATCCCTCTGTATTCGGCCTCTGTAGAGGAGAGGGAAATGACTTGCTGCTTCTTACTAGTCCATGTGACGACACTAGATCCCAAACTAAACACATATCCAGAGGTTGACTTTTTATCGTCAACATAGTCTTCCCAATCTGAATCTGTGAATCCACTGAGTCCAGGACTAGAACTCCAAGAGTAGAGAATTCCATAATCAGTAGTGCCCTTCACATAACGAAGCACACACTTAACAACCATCCAACGATTAGCCTTGGGAGCTGTCATAAACCGTGAAATATAGCTGACGACGAAGCTGATATCAGGGCTAGTAGCAGAGAGTTAGATGAGACTGCCTACTAGTTGCCTGTATGTAGTATCATCAGCTGGAGGAGAATCAAACTTGGCTGGTAACTTTAGACCTTTCTCCATAGGTGTAGATGTAGGCTTGCAATCTTGCATACGAAACTTGTCTAACAGAGCCCTGACATATTTGGATTGAGAAATGAATATACCAGAAGACTGCTGCTAAACCCCAACACTGAGGCAATAATGCATGAGGCCAAGGTCAGTCATATCAAAAGACTGGCATAAATTTTGTTTGATTCCTTGAATCAAAGATGCTGAACTTCTAGTGATGATCAAATCATCCACATAAATGACTAGAAGGATGATGTCATTGTCAGTAGTCTTGATGTACAAATTTGAGTCTAAAGAACTCCTTTGGAAGCCTTGATCACTGAGGTACTTATCAATTTTCATGAACCATGCTCTGGGGGCCTGCTTCAAGCCATAAAGAGCTTTCACCAGTCTGAGTACCTGGTGTTCTTTACCAACAACCTTGAATCTAGGAGGCTGTGTCATGTAGACCTCTTCCTGCAGGTCACCATTCAGGAAAGCACTCTTGACATCCATTTGATGGACCTGCCAGCCAAACTGAGCTGTCATGGCTAGGACTAATCTGATAGTACTCATCTTTGTTGTAGGAGCAAAAGTCTCCTCATAATCAATGCCCTGACGTTGAGAGAAACCTTTTGCAACTAAATGAGCTTTGTACTTACCAAAGTACCATCAGACTTAATACTTCTTTTTGTAGACCCATTTGCAGCCAATAGGTTTCTTCCCCGGTGGAAGATCATAAAGGACCCAGGTGTGATTCTTCAGCAGGCTCTGGTGTTCAGAATTCATGGCCTGTTCCCACTTTGGAATTCCTTTAGCCACTGAGTATGTCTGAGGTTCAAACACACTGTGAATGCTAGCCATGAAAGCGATATTGATAGTCGCTGTAGATTTTCTCTTTTTCCGAGAAGCTCTCCCCTCGATGAGCTCATCATCCCGAAGATCAACAAGTGTCTTAGCCCATCATTTAGGCCGGAGAGGAGGAGGACCAACATTAGCATCAGGAGATGCTCTATGATCAGGTTCCTCATTAGAAGAATCTGGATCAAAATCAGGTGAAGCATCTGCATATCTAGGTGATCCCGGAGGAGAGGCTGGAGGGTTCTGTATAGAAATCACTGGAGCTACTTGAGTTGCTGGAGCCCTCCCATGAGATGGACCTAAGGGAAGCCAAACACCCAAATCACGAGGCTTAATAGGCTGACTTGCTGAATCAGGAACAAGAGAGACAAGCATGAAGAGTCCTCGCTGCTCATCAAAGACTACATCACGACTGTACAGGAGACGAGATGTCTCAATGTCAATCAAGCTATAGGCTTTGTGAAGACTACTGTATCCAGCAAGCATGAGTTTCTGGCTCTTGGCATCCAACTTGGTGTGTGACGCATCAAGGATCCAAACATAGGCAAGAGAGCCAAAAACCTTCAGGAGATTGATTCTGGGCTTGCGACCTAACCAGGCCTCTTCCGAAGTCTTGCCTTTGACCGCTACAGTGGTGACCAGTTCAAGGGGTAGACTGCAGTGTTAACTGCTTCCGCCAAAATTTCTTTGGAACATGTCTGTGCTCAAGCATAGACATTCATGAAAGCACTCTTGACATCCATCTGATGGACCTGCCAACCAAACTGAGCTGTCATGGCTAGGACTAATCTGATAGTGCTCATCCTTGTTGTAGGAGCAAAAGTCTCCTCATAATCAATGCCCTGACGTTGAGAGAAACCTTTTGCAACTAAACGAGCTTTTACTTACCAAAGTACCATCAGACTTAATACTTCTTTTTGTAGACCCATTTGCAGCCAATAGGTTTCTTCCCCGGTGGAAGATCATAAAGGACCCAGGTGTGATTCTTCAGCAGGCTCTGGTGTTCAAAATTCATGGCCTGTTCCCACTTTGGAATTCCTTTAGCCTTTGAGTATGTCTGAGGTTCAAACACACTGTGAATGCTGGCCATGAAAGCGATATTGATAGTCGTTGTAGATTTTCTCTTTTTCCGAGGAGCTCTCCCCTCGATGAGCTCATCATCTCGAAGATCAGCAAGTGTCTTAGCCCATCATTTAGGCCGGAGAGGAGGAGGACCAACATTAGCATCAGGAGATGCTCTATGATCAGGTTCCTCATTAGAAGAATTTGGATCAAAATCAGGTGAAGCATTTGCATATCTAGGTGATCCTGGAGGAGAGGCTGGAGGGTTCTGTACAGGAATCACTGGAGCTACTTGAGTTGCTGGAGCCCTCCCATGAGATGGACCTAAGGGAAGCCAAACTCCCAAATCATGAGCCTTCATAGGCTGACTTGCTGAATCAGGAACAAGAGAGACAAGCATGAATGGTCCTCGCTACTCATCAAAGACTACATCACGACTGTACAGGAGATGAGATGTCTCAATGTCGATCAAGCAGTAGGCTTTGTGAAGACTACTGTATCTAGCAAGCATGAGTTTCTGGCTCTTGGCATCCAACTTGGTGCGTGACGCATCAAGGATCCAAACATAGGCAAGAGAGCCAAAAACCTTTAGGAGATTGATTATGGGCTTGCGACCCGACCAGGCCTCTTCCGGATTCTTGCCTTTGACCGCCACAGTGGTGACCGGTTCAAGGGGTAGACTGCAGTGTTAACTGCTTCTGCCAAAATTTCTTCGGAACATGTCTGTGCTCAAGCATAGACCTAGCCATCTCGGTGATTGTTCTGTTCCGACATTCAACTACACTGTTCTGTTGTGGTGTGTGGGGTGTGGTTAACTGGTGTTGATGCCATGAAGATCACAGAATCTAGAGAATTCAGTAGAACAAAATTCCCCCCATTATCTGTGTTAAGAGCAACAATAGATTTCCCAAACTCTTTTTCAACTAGAGGTTTAAACTTCTGAAATAAAGTAAATGCTTCTGATTTCTTTTTAAGAAAATAGACCCACATTTTTCTACTGAAATCATCAACAAATAACATAAAATACCTGGACCCAAGAACAGGAGTGGCCATAGGGCCGCAGATATCGGCATGAACAAGTTGAAGTACCTGAGAAGCCCGCCATGAGTCGCCAACAGGAAAAGGTGTGCGATGTTGCTTCCCAGCCTGGCATGCATCACAAACTCCAAGCTGCTGAGTCTGAATCTCTGGCAATCCAAGGACAAGCTCGTCACGAGCAAGTTGAGAGAGATAGCGCACATTTAAGTGCCCATAACGCTGATGCCAAAGTGAACTAACATAAGACTTCCGAGCAGCCATGTCGAGGTCCCGAGAAGTACCAGAATCTGCAAGTTTGAAAAGACCATGATCCTCAAGACCAACTGCAACAATAGATTGAGTCTCCCTATCAGTGATGGTGCACTGATGTGAACTGAAGGTGACATCCAGCCGTGGAGTGTGTCGCAGTATCTGACTGACTGAGAGTAGATTTAGTTCCATCCCTAGAATGTGATACACATCGAGGAAAATGAGATTCCCCCCAGCAGACTGAATCTGAATGTTGCCTTTGCCGACAATAGTGTACTCTTCCCCTCCGCCAAAAATAACTGAATCTGAATAAGGCTGGTAGTCAGTGAATCAGTCTTTACGGTGGGTGAAATGACGAGAGGCACCTGAATCAATGTACTAGGAAAACAACTTGACATGATCTGCTAGTCGTTTAGCCATGAACTAACTCTCTAAAGCAAACTAAGCTAAATCAACTAATTGACCAAGCCACTAAACAAGTTTGAAGTCAACTGACTCAAGGCAAATTAACCACCTGGCTCTACAAAGCAACTAAACAAACCGACAAAAGGGACACCCACTCTAATCCTCTCGAACCAAATGGTCCAAGACAAACCTACTCTAACTATATACAAGACTTCTAAAGGGATGACACTCGAAAGAGCTATATACATGCTTGATCGAATATGGTTTCTCAAAATGTTCAAGAGCAACAAGGCTTGGGTAATGGTTCTCAATTGTGCAAATTTATTCTTGTACTTTGAAAAAAAAGTTATCACCTTATTTTCAAATTCAGGAAATATATCATGCAAGATCAACAGTTGAGGCAATTCATGAGGGCCATGGTCAATCCAGATGCAAGTTGTCCTTCCGAGATCACCATATTCAAAATAGAAACTTTCAAACTTAAGAGAAGGGAAAGAAACAACGTGGTGCTCTTCGAATGACAATTTTTGTTCAAACTCTCGTTGATCATCCATAGCTTCAGGAGGTCGAAGTTGATAATGGATCCTCCCATTGGCATTAGCATGAACTCGTGCGTGATCAAGGCAAGATTAGTCTTGAAGTCAAGGCCTTGGAATATTGCTTTTGGAGGCCCGTCCTTGTGTAACATGAACCATGCAACCTTGTGAGTCTCCTTAAGTACATCCTGAAAATCAAAGATCCCTTGATGAGTTCTCCCTCAAATATTTCTTCAAGTTGCTTAAATACAATATCAAATTGTAGCACCAACCCAAACTGCTCTTCATTTTTTTCTTCCATGTGAGCAACTTGGTCATCACTCAACATGTCTTGCATATCTTCACCAAAGACACTTGAAGCTTCATCATCTGTCATGGGATTGCCAATTGATTCTTCTTTAGGCAAATCTTGCATTTCATGCAGAATCTCATCAAACATGGTTTCTTCAAAATTGATAGGAGGATCATCGAGCATCTTCATGAATTGATCATCGAACAACACCTCAAGTGCTAAGGCTTCTAGTGGTCTGAGTTGATGATGAATCATGCCACTTGCAACAACTAGTCTGTCTTGAGATGTCTTTGGCAATGATTCCATTTGTATTTCTTCCACGAGGTCTTTCAGCACCCCCCCAAAGAATATGGTGGTAATGAGGTCTTGGAATGCTTTATCAAATTGCCCCTCACACTCGGATTCACTTAGAATGACTTGCACTTCCTTGTTCAACTTGTCTACCTGATTGCCTTCCTCTTCAAGGATACTTGAAATTCCTCGCAATTCATCATCAAGAATTCGACTTTGTAGCATGAGGGAAAGTTCACCAAGGATCACTTCTTCGAACTTGTGATGATTCCATTTAATGTTCTTCAAGATGTTGATCTTTGCCTTCTATGCTTCCTCTTCCTTGGATGAACTCTATAGATCCCTTGATCTTCTTGTCAACCTCTTCTCCTTGTGATGTAATGTATGAAAGTTGATCCTCCACTTGGCTATCTTGATCATTAAACTCAATCATGCTTTCTTGATGCAACTCATTTCCTTCTTCATTCTTTGGTGTCCAACTTGAAAGCTGAAAGAAATCCTTGCCGCCCTCAATTGATACTTCCTCATACCAACCCATTTGAAACTTGATTACATCAATGGTGTCTTGACAAGATGGCCAAGTAGATTCCGAATGTGAGAGGCTATGTACACTACACCAAGAATGCTGACAAGTATTTTCTCCATGTCTATTTATTGGTTTCTTATTGATATCTTCTTTGAACTCGAGGAACTCCGATTCTGAACCAACAGGTACCGCTGGCTCATACACTTCTGAAAATGAAATTCTTTCTCTTAATGCCAAGTCCACCCTCAAGAGCAAGGAAGGAGTACAGGTACACCAAGAAAAGATCCAAGCTATACTTGATTGGCCACCACCAAAGAATATATCAGGTTTGATAGGGTTTTGTGGACTTTGCAGCTACTACCGAAGATTTGTAAAGGGATTCTCACATAGGGGATCCTCTCACAGACTTAACAAAGAAGGGAGCATTCAAATGGAGTGAAGAGTCTTAGCTATCATTTGAAAAACCGAAGGAAACAGTGAGTCAATGTCCGGTCCTTGCTCTTCCAGATTTCAACAAGCCATTTGTCTTAGAATGTGATGCTTTAGGAACTGGGATAGGGGCCGGCCTTATGCAAAACGGGCTTCCTATAGCCTTTGAAAGAAAGAAATTAAAGGACAATGAAAAACCCTATTCAACTTATGACAAAGAAATTCTAGCCATTATCCATGCCCTCACCAAATTCCAGCAATACTTGGTTGCAAACAAGTTCATTGTCAGAACATACCACAACAGTCTTAAGTATTTTCTAAATCAGAAATATTTGAATGAAAGGCAGAAAAAATGGATCACAAAAATACAAGCATATGATTTCGATATAGAATATATCAAAGGAAAAAGAAATATAGTAGCTGATGCATTATCAAGGAAACCAGCCCTATGTTCATTGACTACCATTTCTAATGATTGGAAGACACACCTCCTAGGTGAGTATTCCAAAAATACTCTCACACAAACATTAATGGAAGGAGAAAAACAAGAAGATCAATACAAGGTACAAGATGGGGTCATTTACCATAAGGTTCAGATTTACTTGATACCCGAATCCAAGATCAAGGAAAAGGTACTCAAAGCATTTCACGACAGTCCTTTAGCAGGCCACCCAGGTTACTATAAGACGCATAAACAAATAAGAGAGATTCTCATGGAAGGGGTTAAAAGATGATGTCTTGCAATATGTTAAGAAATGTCCTACTTGCCAACAAAACAAGGATGAGCATTCATACCCAACCAGACTACTTCAACCTCTACCAATACCTGAACAAAAATGGGAGAGCATATCTATGAATTTTATCACAGGACTTCCTAATGCCCAAGGAAAAGATTGTATTTTTGTAGTAGTAGACCGCCTAACCAAATATGCACTCTTCTTTGCTATTACCACAAAATTTAATTCTTCGCAAGTAGCAGAGCTATTCTTCAAAGGAATATTCCGCCTCCACAACTTACCTCGCACTATAATCAGTGATCGAGACAGAAAGTTCATGAGTAATTTTTGGACAGAACTATTCAGGCTGAGTGGAACCGAATTGAATCCTAGCACTAGTTATCATCCTCAATCCGACGGTCAGACCGAAATTGTAAACAAATGGGTGGAAGGATACCTCCGCAATTATGTAGCAGGACAACAAAAGTCCCGTGTCAAATGGTTACATCTCGGAGAATACTGTTATAAGACAACACATCACATGTCCATAGGGATGGCGCCATTTAAAGCACTTTGTGGGTATAATCCCTGCTCCTTAATAGACATCGTCCTTGAAGATCGTAAGGTTCCGATTGCCAAAGATTGGGTACAAGAAAGCCAAGACACACTAAAAGTTCTAAAAGACAATTTGCATCAAGCACAAAACCAGCAGAAGATATATGCAGACAAGAAAAGGACCAAACGAAGCTTCGAAGTAGGAGAAATGGTCTATCTTTGTTTGCAACCATACAAACAATCTACACTAAAGAAGAGTGGTGCTGAAAAGTGACAACCTCGGTTTTATTGTCCCTATGAAATAACTAAGAAAATTGGGAAAGTGGCATATGCTCTAAATCGGCCTGAAGAGAGTAAAATTCACATTGTCTTCCATGTTTCTTGCCTCAAAAAGGCCTTGGGAAATCATGACAAGAGCTCTCCTACCCTCCCTCCTCTTAATGACAGTGGGAAATTGATCCTCCAGTCTGAGAGAATTATTAGCACCAGAGAAAAGAGGCTAAGGAGTTGAGACATTAAGGAATATCTTGTAAAATGGCAAGACCTTCCAGAAGAAGATGCCACTTGGGAGAATGAGCACATTCTCCAACATCCTAATCTGAGGTTGCTTGTGGGCAAGCAACTTTAGGGGGGGGGGGGGACTGTCATATACCTACCCAACGTCATCACCAACACACCACATTTCTGCATCACCAAGGTGTGCACGCTGATTACATACTCAGCGATGGCTATATCACATCTCTATCGGTACTTGGCATATATCGATTATTATGTTTAATCAGCAATTACATATTATTACTCATAATAATCATAAAGATTATTATTAAATGGCAATTACTGGTAATGAAGATTGGCGTCTTTCCATCGCGCCTCTTGAACACATATTTATATTAAGTTGATCGGCTTTCCAAAAGATATGAAGAATTGATTTTATAACCTTATTTCCCTTTGTGGAATCCGCTCGATAATAAGAGCATAGTTGGTTGCTACAGAAACCCATTTGGTGCAAGCATCTCAATCACATATCAGAGACAACATCATTAAAGAGCATATAACATCAGAGATATATCAGAGATGGCTCCTATACAGAGTTATTTGCATAATTAATATCAGAATATCAGAGATGACATACCTCTGCCAGAGATTGTTTATCCTGTAACTTGCAGCACATATTATATCTAAGATCGGAGATGGCTCACAGGGTAATGTGCATACAAAATACATTGCTAAATCAGAAACAGCTAATTATGTGTAAACTGTATTTTGGAACTACAGCATTACTTTCGAACTTCCAAGCACTCATTATTGCATTTGGAATTCCCAGTCATTTGTACATGTTGATATAATTATCACTGCATTATCATTGCATCGTAATTGTATTTGGAACTATCAGTCATATTACATTATTGTGGCATTTGGAATTACCAGTCATAAATAATTCATTATCACTGTAATTCATTGTTGTTGCACTCATACATATAAGTAATTCATATATTTGCATATCTATCACATTGCATTAAGTAGATAATTGAAGAAGGAATTTGGTAATTTACATAGTGTCCATATAATCAGAAAAAGGGACATTACAAACGTGAAGGCTAATGAGTTTGTGTAAGTGGTTGGAGTGGTGGGGTTATCCTTTTTGGCATGACTCCCTTCTCAGGTTGCTTTTCTCTCTATTTCCATCAGGATGGTAGGTTTCCTCTACTTTCACACTTTCCAACCATCCATTGCTTCCATGGTGCTCCCTATTGGAACATAGGAGTTACACATGTCACCATGCCTTGTCACCAATCCCAACCTTAAAACCTTTGCATTCTGACCAATTTTTATTGTCCTCCTTGCATGAGGAAAGTACTATTAATGTATGAAAGGTTGATGCAGCTCCTAGTAGGCTTCCACCTGGTGCTGCCATTCATCCTAGTATCATTGAAATTGAACTGCGTGGCCCTCTTGTGGGTCAAGTGACATCATTGAAATTGATAAGGGAGCCAATATCAAACATTAGTATGATAGATAGGATTTCACATAACTGCCAAAGCTTGCGTTTATAATTCACCAATTGCTTGGGTGATGGAAGATCGTTGTTGCAGATGCTCTTTTACTAATTCTTTTCAGTTAAAGGTAAAGGAGGAACGGGCAATAGAGGGCTGAAGTCTAGTTGAAGGCATTTAGGAGAAAGATAATATTGGAGATAACCGTAATGATTTTTGTATGAGTTTCATAAGTTTTCTCTAGTTAAGGACAATTGAGAGCATCACTAGGCCTAGACTATTTCTAGAGATGAATAGGCTCTGATTTGTTATTACATGTGCAGGTAATCTGCCAAATTGTGGATTGCCTTACAGATGTTTGGGAGTTCGAATTTGAGTCTCTCTATTAATGATGCACTGATTTACCTTCATCCTACAATCCCTTGAACTATGAGATTCATAGTTTAAATTAATTGAATAATTCTTTTAATCTATCAAAGATTTTAATTGATTTGTGACATTACGCTGGTAATAGAATATTATTTTGGAAGTTTATTTTGCGCATTTCTTTTTGTGAATTGACAGACTGGATTTAGTTGAAAGAGGTGAATCTTCAAATCTGCAACAGCTTGTTCCATCAGGTTGGGAATCGAGTTCTTGCTGGAATATTGTAATTGAGGAGAGATCCGAGAGAATATAATGATCTACTGAACTTTGTCAAACACTGGCTTACAGTTGTACACCATGTTCTTCCACTGTACTTACTACTAACAATCTGTATATTGATATTAGCTAACTGTTGCTATCTTGGAAAAAGTACAGTCGTTAAGTTGTCAATGTTGCCAAATGGGCCAGGGTGCCTAACATAGTTGACTTAAAAGTTAATTCTGAGTTAGTTATAAAGTTTGGAACATCTTTTTTGAATTACTTGTAGAAATGGCAAGATGGTTGCTTAATACTGTACTAAAACATAGCACTCATATGTCTTTCTTGAAACTTTTCTTTTCTCTTACTGATGTTTTGATCCAATACATTGAATGCAGCTTTATTGGAGCATGACAGGTCCTGATGGATGGTGTGTCAATTATGATAAAATCAATCGGACATGTTCCATTTATTCTGGTAAGGTTTTTGGTTGATATTTTTCTTCTTTTTTATTGTTTAATATGTTGTTAGATAAGTTCTATCTTATATTTACTATTAAATCTTTTTTCTTGTTCAAAGATTTATTATTTGTCATTTCTCGAATTATTCTTGCCAACATTATTACATTCATACAGTTTAATTACCAAGCATAATTATCAAAATTCATTTGGTGCCTTCATTATTACGCTTGGCATTTGGACCTGACTAAGCATACAATTATATACCATATGAAAATAATAAATTGTAAGCACAATTTGTTCTGAGTTTCCTTTTTGGTTCTCTTTAATAATTCTACTCTGTTCGACTGCACAAGATGCCACTTTATACTAGGTTATTTGGTTGAGATTAATGAGAACCATGATAGTGTTTAAAGCAGAATCTGAGTAAGTTACGATTCATATACTTCTTAATCCATTTATTCTGGTAAGGTTTTTGGTTGATATTTTTCTTCTTTTTTATTGTTTAATATGTTGTTAGATAAGTTCTATCTTATATTTACTATTAAATCTTTTTTCTTGTTCAAAGATTTATTATTTGTCATTTCTCGAATTAGTCTTGCCAACATTATTACATTCATACAGTTTAATTACCAAGCATAATTATCAAAATTCATTTGGTGCCTGCATTATTACGCTTGGCATTTGGACCTGACTAAGCATACAATTATATACCATATGAAAATAATAAATTGTAAGCACAATTTGTTCTGAGTTTCCTTTTTGGTTCTCTTTAATAATTCTACTCTATTCGACTGCACAAGATGCCACTTTATACTAGGTTATTTGGTTGAGATTAATGAGAACCATGATAGTGTTAAAAGCAGAATCTGAGTAAGTTATGATTCATATACTTCTTAATCAGTATAACTTATTATCCCTCTTTATTTGATACCAATAATTTTCTTCTATACATCATCATTTAATAGAATTTAATGCACATTAAACTACAGGCCAGATTGATACAGGTAATGATTGAGCAAGCGGAGAAGACTTGAAAATAAATATATACAATGCAAACTGAAGACACTGAATGCGATAAAAAATATCAAGAAATGTATTTACCAACTCTGAATGTGTATGCTGAGCAGATGAGATGGATTCACGTGTAAAGAAAAGCCACCTATCAAACAATTGCTGCCTTATGTACCAAAGGGCATTTTCTGAGGTACAAAAAACAATTGATACCAGAGTGTGACTGTTAATAGAATAAAAAGATAAAATAAAATAGACGAAAGATAATATGAATACAAATGCGTACTCTGTAGCTGATGGAGACGTTAAAGACTATTTATTGCTAACTAACATTCATTGCTACTTCCTAATAATAAGAGTATTTTCCGCACTTTCAACTAAAATTGGCATATAATTGCTCAAAGATGGATCATACAATCCATTTATCTTGCAAATGAAAGGATCCTTTTAGTCAAGAAGATATGTTGTGATTCGCTTCTTCTTGAGCATCCACATCCTGATTTTAACGACTGTATCCTAAATAAGTGAAATTACTGGCACTGTCTAGAGTCTAAATACCAAGATGTGTTGGTAAGTTAAGGTGGTTACTATGTGGTACAAGATCCTGCAAAATGAAATAGGTATCATATCTCTTGTATTTGAACTTTGAACTTTTGGTGCCTTCTAATACTGAGTTATTTTCAACCAAAGTGATCAAGTTCTACCTCTACACTGAAAATAGTGTTGGATTGTAAATTTGTATGTTATACTGTAGAGTATAGAGCATTATATCTCTTAAGTCATTTGAAGTATGCCTTAAGATTTTGTGTGCATCTATGATAAGTTATTTAAAAAGTGAATAGTTTTTTGCTGCTTTTGTTCAAGGGAAGTAAAAATAGGACGAATGGCATGAGTTCTTTAATATTTATGTTTCAAGGGTTAATATCTATTACAAACCTACAAGGTGAGTGACTTCTGGACCCATATAATTGCCCGTTGTATCAATACTAGATCATGCTATTACAGATAAGTTTCCCAATTCCTACTGTTGGGTCCCAAAACCACTGCTTCAGAATCTTAGAACTCTTCTCACCTTCAAAGCCAGGTATTTTTCGTCAAGATGGTAAAGAGGGGTTCATCAACAGATTGAGGAGGGTTAAAAGCCAATTGATGAAAGTGGGTAGGCTCTCGGATCTCCTATGTTGGGCTTAGCTTAAACACAAGAGGGTATTCGTAGAGGTTTTCTTAATAGGGTTTTGAACTAGCTAAGATGTAGCATGACTGCACCAATCATAAGCTATACCCAATGTATACTTGGCTCCTATATTTGTCACGAGGTCAAGACAAACTAGCGGCATAATTGCTCTAGTACAGCTGATAAAATACCTTGCACATGCACCTATAGATGACAACAATATCATGATCCTCTTAGATCATTTCATTTATTATTTCGTAGATAGTGACAAGGTGTAGACATGTATGATATGATTCTTTAACGATATATCTATTTGGGTTTTCTCAAGATTAGTCCTTGGATTGTAGTATGATTCACAAACATGTATATACTAATCTAAATTTAATCTACTCCTACTTCTAAAATGGATAGACTCACAATGAGCATCCTTCTTAAATTTATAACGAAGAGCCTCAATACTTTGACCATTTAAGTGCACACAGCCAAAACTCACTCATGACTATATCTTGCAATTCAATTTCAAGGAAGAGTCTACAAAATGCTGGTTTTTACCCTTCACAACTACAAAATCTCTATATGGAGAAACCCCTTGTTGGCACAAAAAGGATCTCAACGCTGTAGTATTTTGGACTCAATGCGAAGGAAAGATGTAATGGGGTGGTCATTGTGTTACGTTTTTCTTCAATAATTGTGTGCACTTGTTTGAAGAAAGTCTCTTTAGGGTCTTGCTCTTTTGCATTTATCATGCTCTTCATCTTCTCAACCATTGAGTCGATGCCATCATATCTCTCTCACATGCAAGGCTTGTCCATGTTAGTAGAGTTAATCACAGGTAAAGTGGGCCGAGTGAAACGAGGAGATACCCCACTCTATCCCACCAAGAGTCATCTAGCATCATCCACTTAATTTTTGTTGCCTTTTTAGAGTTGCTTTGCCTCCATATATACCAATTTTGTCCAATCACTGTGCTAGAAAGTGCCTTAACTTTCATAAGTTGTCTCAAGATGATTGTGTTATAGGCAAAATGAGTCTCAACAACCTATCCAAAATTAAAAAAACCAAAATAATTGAACTTTAAAAACAATCTTTAAAGATGAATTATAATACACAATCAAATTATGAAAATGTAAAATTTCTTACTTACCTTCAATGACCCAAATTTTGAAAATAATCTAAAAATACATTGTGGTTGGTGATGAACTTTTTGATGTCCTCAACCTCTGCATACAACTCTTTGATCCAATCAATTTTATTCTCAATCATTTGTAGTATAAGATTGAGAGAGTGGACTGCATAAGGTGTCCAAAAAATATGTGAATAACATTCCTCAACTAGATGCTCTAAAATTCTTTGCATTGTCTTCTATGACTTCAATATTATGGGGTCTCACTTCCTTGATGGCTGTGATGAGAATATCAGCAATAAATTTACCATCTTCCACCGACCCCTTGCAATCCACAACTCTAAAAAACATTTTGTGTTTAAGGGACACTGCCATGACATTGACCAAAGGCCTACTTTTTGTATCTTTCCATCGATCGGAAACAATGGACACAACTATCTCAACTCATTGATTCGTTATGGGCTTCAATGAATCTTCAATGAGCTTGACCTCTTTTTCCAATAAGGTGCCACACACCTTCTCATAACTTGACCTCTTGTACCCTTTTGGAGCTTCATTAGTTTTTCAATCTATCTCTTGCCAGTATGGTGAGCAAACAACATTGAAAGCCAATCCATGCTTAAATACATCTCGATTGTCATTTTGAAATGCAATCTCCAAAGGTCTCTTTGGTCTTTAGTTTGTAGTTGGCTCTTCACTTTCAAGAGCGGACAAAATTGGGTAGTTCTCGACCACAACACTGGGATCCGGTTGGGGCATTGGAGGCTTCATCCCCATTGATATTTACTTATTTATTGAGGGGTGATTCGATTTATGACTTGCTCGTTCATCTACTTGTTCTTGCTCCATAATATATTCTATCATTGTCTCTGATTACACAAGCTCACCATTCTTTCCAAGCCAAGCTTTGATGACTTGCGTAGGTATTCCCCACAAATGGGCTTTCACCCGACTATATGAACTAAAGTATCTAACTTCAAGAAATGATTGTGATGACGTTGAATTTGAACAACTATTTGCAAACCTGTATTAACACAATGATTAGTCCAAAGTCTACAAACTAAATTCAACAACATATCAATAGAGCTCTTCCCCATGAATGCAAACACATGAAATAGACCAAATATACCATCACACTCATGAGACACTTGACTCCATTGTTCTCTTATACTTCAAGGATCTTGTATTGAATAGCATTTGCTTTCAAATTTTTAAGCACGTGCACAAGATGGCGTTGAAAGAGTGAAGTGTGGCTGATTGATGGAAAGATAAAAAGATATGATGATATGATGCAAGATGATAGTGATAATAATATGGTAGCTAGAAACATTACGTTCTTTTTATATGACTTCTGTCACACACGCATGAATTTAGAGTTGATCTATGTGAGTGGAAAATGATTGGTTGAGATTAGAAAACAAGGATGATGAATCAATTAAATAAATGAAGGTTTTTATTTAATTAATTGTAGAAAAGGGAGGGTGGAAATTAGATAATTAAATAAATGAATATTTATTTAATCATAAGATAGAAAAAGCTAATGAATTAGATAAATAAATAGAAATATTTATTTAAATAATTAGAGGAAAAGGTTAATGAATTATTTAAATAATAAAAATCTATTTAATTAATAGAGGGTTTTTAATAAAATCATTAAATAAATAAATAAATTTGTTTAAATATATAAGGACATTTTTAGGTGTCTAAATTTTGCCTCTTTGAGACAATGCAATTTATCACATTGCTTCAAAGAAGGTTAAAATATAGTGGGTAGGAAAGGGATAAGGACTAGAAGCATGATGCTCCTGTCATTAGAAGGATGATGGGTTAATAGGATAATGCCCCCTAGAGAGGACATGTGGGTTAGGAGAACATGCATGTGCTCTTGGAAGGAAAAGTGGGGATGAAGGCTAGAAATATGGATAAGATGGAAATTCGATGGCCATAGGAGTGGTCATGGAGAGGATAGAAAGAATGAGAAGAAGATGAATGGATAGAAGGAAACGATGGAAACTTGTGCTTTTTATAGTTCTATATCATTATTGAGCTTATTATGGCAAGTGGATGCAAGCATCAAGGTATGAAAAAATTAGGATAACTCACATACATTCGCAAGGATAGAAGACACATCAAATAGTAAGGAATGCCCTTGTTCACACTAGACTCATGTTCTGGATGATCTTAGATAATCATGTCCTAAGACAGGTCATCATTCTACTAAAGAATATCCACAAACATCAATCAAGTGACCATGCCCCATCATTGCTCCTCTAGTCAAAGACATCCTCGAGTAGCATAGAAAGCACGTCGCAAAAGATAAAATCAAAGAAAAGATAAGATTTACTTGACTAAACGAATCAACAACCATGTAGATCTCTTGCCAGAGTTAAGTGTTCTTGATAAGTTGATAATGATTGTGTTTGGTTTAGGAAAGATTCATCCTATGACATATGATAGATTATGATAGTGTTTGGTTTTAGGAAGGATTCATAATGTATAAGACAAATGGTGGTTGATAAAGATTGCTAATGTTGATTAGGTGGTTGATTGATTAGGTTGCAGGCTAGCTTGATAGGTTGTCTGCTGATTTGTGATTTGTTAAGCTCAACGTTTTGGTTGTGTTCATTCAAAGCATTAGTGTCTTTGAGATAGTTTATTCGATGATTTTGGTTTTTTGAAAGTTCGTTTGAGTTTTTGAAAATATTTTGATTTCTTTGGATTTTTGAATTTTTTTTTTTTTTTTTTAAATTTTTAAAAATGTTTTTGATTTTTGAAAATATTTTATTTTTTTAGCTTTTTTTAAAATGTTTGTTTTGATCAATGATTGATTTATTCTCAAGTAACATCTATTTATTTGCCCTTAGTGTTTATTAAGTTAAAAAAGATTATGAGTGGATGAGTGAAGTGATGGGCTAGAAATGGATAAGTGAAGCTTATTTGATTTTTAAGGACTATCTCATGATGGGATAACCTAAGTAATTGGATCCCCCTATTTAGTCCTGGATCCTAATTCTGGCGTGAGCCTGATCCTGATTCTGTGCAGAACCCATAGGGAATCCAGATGCCCGGCCAGAATCCTACCGAAATCCGGAGGAAGCCATGGGAATCCAAGGCTTTGGGTCCAAAAAAAGGGCCCCACATGCCATTTTTTTATTTTTATTTTAAATCTAAAAAACATCTAAGCCCTAATTTTGACCAATAAAGCATGCATTTGGTCATTTGATGATCATTCATTTATCTCTTAAGCATTTTTCACCATTTTTTCCCTTTCATACCATTTTTCTTCGAAGGTGAACGCTACGGAGGACTAAGATCCGCATCAAAGACTTAGGAATCATTGGGGAAGGGAGATTTAATAGTCAAAGGTAAGTGAATCTTCATTTTGCTCAAGTTTGTAATGAATATTTCAAGATTTTGAAAAAAATTTCAAGATTTTTTTAAAAGTTTTTAAAGAAGTTTTGAATACTTTTTTATACTTTGTATGCATATTAAGGGGTTATGATGCCGATTTTTTTTTCAATTAATTTTTTTTGCAATAATGTGTTTAGTTTTCTTTTCCATTTTAGGTTCATTATTCAAAGTCAGACATAATGGCTAGAAGTGGAAGTGGAAGCTCTATTTCAATTGCCGGGGCAAATCCTTTTAAAATTGATGTAGGTTCACTGCTTTGGCGTTACACAACAATGATTAAGGCATTGCGATGGTGGGAGTTATATTTGGCGGTGTAACCATTGCAACGTAGAGTATTCAAGCTCATACTATTGAGTGAAACCTCACTTCATTCCCACCATTGGAAAAGGAATGAAACCTTGTAGGGGGGCAGATGGGAATGGGCTGCCAACTCATTTAATACAGCAATATGCTAGAGAACAAGACGAAGATGATAGGAGAAGCAATAGAGGAAAGACAATGACTACTCCATCCCCTGCTCAGACAGGCTTGAGGAGACCTAGTGACTTGGTAAAATCTGCTGGCCTACATCCTTTCTTGGCAACGCCACCACCTTTTGAACCACAAAATGTTCCATGGAAAAGAGGCCCATTGGATGTGGCCTTCAAAAATGAAATTGGAGAGATTGCTGATCAAAGTATTACTCATTGCTTATATGTGAATGGGCTTCCATTCAACCTTGTTAGATCACCTTATTGGCGGGAGATGGTGACTACCCTTTGCAAGACACCTAATTATGTTAGTACTGTGTATGAAAAGGTGCGAACCACCTTATTGTTGAAGGAGAAAGCCTTGGTAGAGACACAATTGAGGGTGATCAAGGATACATGGGTGGAAACAGGTGTGTCCATCATTTTTGATGGATGGAAAGATTGCAAGAATAGGCCTTTGATCAATGTTATAACAGTGTCACCTAAAGTGGCGATGTTCTTGAAGGCAGTAGATTGTGAGGGGCAAGTGAAATATGCAAGTTTCATTGCCAATATCCCCATGGAATAAATCGAGATGGTGGGGGCTGCAAATGTTTTCCAAGTCATAACGGACAATGCTAAAAATTGTAGGGCAGCTGGGACTATCGTGGAGGCCACATATAATCACGTTTTGTGGACACCATGTACAATCCACTCACTCAATTTAATGATGCAAAAGATTGGCACTCAAATTGAATGGGTCAATAAAATTTACACGGAGGCTGAGGAGATACAAATATTTGTGACTAATCATCACAAGACACAAGCCATATTCAAGACCTCTTCTGCATTGGAGTTGTTGAAGGTAATTTAAGTTTGTTTTTATGTTTTATTTTTAATTTTTAATTTTTAATTTTTAATTTTTTTATAGTTGAACTTGATAAATGACATGTATGTTTTATGCCTTCATAGGTTGCTGAAACACGATTTGTATCTCACACAATCGTCTTAAGATGATGTGTGAAGGTGCAAGAGGCCTTGAGTGCTATGGTTATTAACACTTTGTGGAGTGTATGGAGGCAATCAAACGCAGAAAGAGCCCAAAAAGCAAAAGCATTGATCCTTGATGATGAATGGTGGGATGGCGGGGAATATGTTTTGGAATTCACCGAGCCCATTCATGAGCATGATTAGGTTTGCTGATATTGATCGCCCATGTTTGGGTGAAATTTATGATGGCATGGACACCATGGTGGAGCACATAAAAACAATAATAGTGGGCAAGGAACACACATACATTTTTCAAAGTTGTGAAATTTTTTTACATTGAGCGTTGGAACAAGATGACAACCCCCTTACATATCTTGGCATATGCTTTGTCGCCAAGGTTTTATAGCCAAGAGATGGTTTCACAACCAAACAAGGTGGCACAATAAAGAGATGCAGGGGCTGCTGCTGGTTACAAGACTGCATTTACAAAGATATATGATGACGATGAAACTCGAAATATTGTCCTCACCAAGTTTTCCCAATTCACATCTACCAAATATCATGATACTAGCTCTTCATGCTCAATATAGGATGGATGCTGATGAATGGTGGTATGAACATGGTCAATGCTTCATTTTCTTGCAACCTCTTGTAATTAAAGTTCTCTCCCAAGTATGTATCTTGTTAAAATGTTTTTTTGATCGTTTTTCATTTGATCATGATGCTATCATATGGAAATTAAATACTAAATGTATATGTAGTATGCTAACTCAATAGGTTGCAAGTTCTTCATTTGAGCGTAATTGGAGTACATACTTTTTCATACACTTGGTTAAGCGCAATCGTTTGGGTGCCAAAAAGCAGAGGATTTGGTCTTCATACACTCCAACCTTCGCCTATTGTCACATAAGAAAATAGACTACCGTGAGGGTGTGACAAGGAATTGGGATCTAGTCCCCGAGTTTGCTGATTTAGATGCCACGATTGCACAACTTGCCCAAGTCCCTGTAGATGAACAAGAGGCAACTGTTCCACATGACATCGACATAGCGAGTGGCACTACTGTTGGTTCAAATGAAGTTGAAGTGGAACCAAATGTTGACCTTGATTCCTTTGAAGATAATGAAGATGAATTTGGATATTATATATGAAATATGGCTTGTAATTTAAATTTTCTTTGTGTAATGACCTTTTGAGACTTTTGCAAAGTATGAATATGATATATGAGGTATTTTATTTATAATTTTATTGGCAATTATGGATTTATGAGTATTACGCTTCTAACTTATTATTATTTTATGTTTGAAGTTTTGAACCAATGATGAATGAACATTGAACATGTTACATGTATGAATCACACACACACACACACACACGGGTTACTAGAACCAAACCAATTTTTTTTTTGCCGAGTTCGAGAATCGGAATCCGAACCCGAATCTGAATCAAGACTAGGATCAACAACTTAGGGGATAACATGTTTATCCAAGCTAAGGGATTGAATATGACTATGTAAGGTGATGACATGGCGTAATGAATTGCATATGGTCAAGGGAATGAATTTGGATAGAATGGGGATAGGAAATTGATAGGATAAGCAAGATCAAGGGTAACAATGGATAATGGAAGCAAGAAATGGATAAGATGAGGGATATGGTTTGAAGGGTGTGGCTAAGGTAAAATAGAAAGGATGCATGATGCTTATGGAGATCTTTAACCTTGTTAGGATCAAAGGTGGAAGAGGGGATATGTATGTAGATAAGGTGAATGAGGGATAATAAAGGATGACAAATAGTAGAGGATGTGGTGGATGGGATAGCATGGATGAAACTTGCCTCCAAGTGTAGAGTGCAAGAGGATAATGGATTACACATGATGATTGTTTGCCAAGTTTTCATCATGGTACTTGCCAAGGTGCCACAAGAAGTGGTTTTGACCATAGGTCAGATTATTTCTCTTTACTTTTTTTCATTTTTTCATTTTGTTTTTTCATATTTTTTTTTGACATTTTTTGGAAGAGCTTGGATACATGATAGGAGATGGAGGAAGGACTCAAGCATCTTGTTCATTTGATAATATTCTTGAAAGATGTGTTACAATGATTCATGGTTATTAAAGGTATGCTCAAATATGTTGATAGGGTGAGGGTAAAGGGAGATGAAATGTGGTAAGGATTTATGCGAAGGATTGGATAAGAAGGGGGGAAGGATAGAAATAGGTGTTGGAAGATTTGTGTAGGGTTGGATAGAAATGTTGGCAAGATCAACATTGGCACACAACTTGAAGGGTGGTGGTGTGATGTGGAGGGTAAATAGATTTTGGAGTTCGACTTTTGGACGGAGAAAAGGATGTGGATTTAGAGACATAAGGACCCAAAATGGTTGAAGGAGGTTATGGGGTATCTAAGATAATGGATTTGTGGACATAGGGACCCAAAATAAATTTGAACGATGGGAGATTTTTAGATGGAGGATTGAAGGAAGCCTTTGGAATATCAAGCTTGGGATGTCAGTTTTGATTTTTGTTTAGGATACAGGTCTTCTATGAGCAACTTGGGAATCCGTATAGTTTTTGATTTCTCTTTTCTTTGTGGTTCTTTTGAATGCATCATTTCAATTAGAGACTTAGGAATCCATATGGTTTTTGATTTTTTTTTTGCTTATTGGGTCTTTTTTCATTTGGATCAAATTTTGCTTTGTTTTTGCATGTCTTTTAAATGCGACATGTTGATCTTTGGATGTATGCACATTTTTGGACTTATGGATTTTATGCTTGTCACTCGAATTGCTTCTAAGAGAATTGGAACTCATTGGTGGATAGGAATGATAAGGATGTTTTTTGGATGAGTTCATGTAGATGGGTGTTTGGAAGGTTCTCAAAGATGTGTGCCTTTACTGATCTTGATTTATGATAGGATAATTGTGTTGGGAGCTAGGAGCAATAGGGACGGTTGATGGAGGGATATAAGGACCTTAGATGGATGGAAGGGTTGAAGGTTTGAGTTTTTTGATATAGGGGCCTAAAATGGATTTGAAGGATGGGGAAGGTGTATATTTGGGTTTAGATGGAGGAATGTAAGATTTAGGAGGGATACCAACGTCTTGAGAGTGAGCTATGTAGCCAAGGCTAGAATTATTACGATTTGTTTTTATATCAAGGAGTTCTAATATACCTTGTTCATGGATTCCTAACCCTTTTCCTTGATAGTGCATGCTTTGAAAGATCTTCTTAGCAATCAGATACTTGTTTTTAAAACAAGATGTGAGTTCATTTTGAGGTGGAGATGACATGTAGGAAGTGATAAAATCGCTAAGTAGATTGGGTTGGATGAAAGTGGATGAACCAATTTGATTAGGGGCTCATTATTAGCTTGGATGGGGGTGATGGGATCTTGAGGAGGATTAGGATCATGAGGGAGATTAGGAGGATTATGACGGGGAGATGAAGGAATACTTTTTTTTTTGATATGGAAGAGGATCATTGGATTGTGTGGAAAGGGCATTTTGCTCTTGATTTTGAATAGGATCATTGGAAATAATGGAAGGGATATCATGATTTTGCTTAGGAAATGGATAATGAATGGGACTTGGAAGGATACTTTGCTCTTGAGATGGAAGGGGCCATCTTTGAAAAAAGGAAAAGGTATGAGGGGATCATCATGACATTCTAGGGAGATGGAATCTTATTCAAAAGTTTGATGGGATTGGTGAGTTTCGGTATCTTGATCTTGATTTAGTTTAGAACTTGTCTCTTCATACTTTGAATTATACTCTTGGCATGGATCTACTTCAGTGGTTGAGACTGTGATTAATGAGGAGTGAATTTGTATTGCATAAGGGTTTGATATCAGCTCATTGCTAGGCGTAGACAGTTATTATTGGAAGCCGTCCTCTCTTCTTCAGCCGTGGCCAATCAACTTAGCAGCCGCTATCACTTATTGGGGCTGCGGACAGTTAGTATGAAAGCGTGGAGAGCATTTGCAAGTTTTTATTTTAATTTAATGATTTCTTTCATGAATGTAATTGTTACATATTGCAAAGACTTTTGAATTAGAGTGGAAAGGTGAATTATAGATTTCGAATGGAATATGTAATAGCTATTTGAGTTAAGTTGTTTGTGATGCATTTCAATTGTTTGGAAAACAAAAGAAGCTATATATGTTTTGCTAAAAAAAATTAAAAGAAATCAGAATTCCAGACTTAAAGAATTTCTTGCAGTCAAATTGAGGGTTAGAGCCAGGCAGGCTCTTTACATTCTTCTTCCTCCAAACCTTGGCAACCTCCTTTGCTTTGTCCTCTTTTTCAACCTTCTTGTTCTTCTTAGAGAATCTGCCACACCACTTCTCCAAACTTTTGCAGTGTGACCAAAGTTATCACATTTATAACCTATGTTGCCAAATTCTTCCCTTGCAACCCCAAAGTCTACTTTTGTAGAAGTTTGGTCTGGATTCGGTTCTTGCAAAAGTCTGCCGCAGACTTTCAAAGTCTACCCAAATTCTATTAGACGAATTTGACATGAATTTTGCCATTTTTTACGGCGAATTTGCAAATCCGCAGCAGTACCCGAGCCGAATTTGGCCAAAAAATGATTTTTTTTGACTTTTAAAATGTTTTTTTGGGTCTATTTTAGTCAATTCCTTAAATAGATCACTGAAAAGGCCAAAAAGGTAAAACATATGTCATTTGGACTAAAACATTAATATATATGGTTGTGTATTTTGCTATGTTGCTTTACTATTAGCATAGTGGTGTATGAACGTATTTGTTGCTGCATATACATATACATATACATATATGTGTGTGTGTATATATATATATATATATGTTTTTGTATGACAAACCTAAAACAAATTCGAACCCACCCCTAAATTTTTTTGAACGAATTTTGAACCCAAATCTTGAACCCGAATTTGAACTGGCAACTTAGTTTATAACATATAACATTGTAGTTCCTCGAAGGAGCAAAAGAATTCCTACGTATAAGTCTGAAATCATTTCTTGCAAACACTCTACAGTTGATTGCCTTGTGTCCAAAATAATTGCAAGAGAAACAATAACGATAAAATAAAGAATTATTAAACATGTTCATATGTGCTTGCCTTGACATAGGAGACCTTTTGAAAGCATCATTTCTCATTTTTGATGGTGAATCCTTTGTGCTATCATTGTTGGTCTTTTGTAGACTTAGAACTTTGACCTTCTTCAAGACCAACTCCACCTTTATTAGTAGACGATCTTTGTGAGTCAATGACCTTGTCCAAGGACATGGAATTTTTCTGATTTATCGTCTCATGATTCCACTGTGTCAAAGATTTATCTAACTTTCTAACTGAAACAATTTCAGCTTCAAGTCTTTCATAGTTTTCTTTCTTAAGCTTAAGCCGATTTCTAATTTCTTCTATTTTCTTTGCTTCTACAGCATAAACCTTCAAATAAACTATCAATTTTTCTGCTACTCCAAGAGCTTGAGATGTCTTGGTTTTCATTTCATTCCCTTTTTGTAGCAGCAACTTCAAATTCTGATTTTTCCAAGTCTCTTGATTTCATTTAGAGCACTTATTAGCTCCTCTTCAAAATCTTCTTCTCCTTCTTTGTCAATATGCTCTTCATGTTCTTGATTTTCAGCATGTATTTCTTCGATGACCATCAACAATATTTCTTCACTTAAAGGCTCTTCATCACTAACATTGGGTGAACTACTTTCTTCTTTTGAATAGAGACTCTTTTTGAATTTCTGAAACTTCTTCTCTTTTCCCTTATACTTCTTCTTGTTGAACTTACTCATCTTTCCATAGTTGCTGTCCTCACTTTTTGCATATGGACATTTAGCTGCAAAATGAACTCACTTGAAAGACAACTTGCCTTTATATTTACCTGAACCTTTTTTCAACTTCCTCAAGAAATGTGCCTCTTCAGAATCAGACTCTTCATTACAACTTTCACTAGATACACACTCCTTGTCTTTTCCTTTCTTCAAAACTTTACAGGTTGCCTCCTTTTTGGATAAAGATTAGAGTTTGTCCTCATCTCATGGGCTGCTAGAATGCCATGAAGCTCACCAACAGTCAACTTATCAAATTCATCTCTTCAATCACTGAAACCTTTGCATCAAAAAGCAAAGGAAGATACCTTAAATTTTTTTGAACTACAGTGGATTCCTCAACCTTTTTTCCTAAATCCTTAATAGTGTTAATACATTTATCTACTCGTAGGAAATAAGCAGCATTTTCCTCTTCTTGCATCCTGAGATTTTCAAAATTTCTTGTATGAGTTTGAAGTTTTACCTTCTTAACCTTATCATCTCATTCATATGTTTTTTGAAATTTCTTCCAAATCTCCCGAGCTTTATCGCTATGCATAACTTTCACAAATTTTTTTCTGACAAACCACATAAGATTGCATTCATGACTTTTGCATTTTCCAAAAGCCTTCTTCCCGTCAACATCCATTAGAGGAGTTGAAGGAATTGTGTAACTAGTCCTCACATTATTCCAAACATCAAAACCAAGAGACATTAGATAAGTACACATTTGAACACTCTAAAATGCATAGTTGGAGCCATCAAATGAGGGTGCTCTATTTGTAGCAAGACCATGAGAACCTATGTGTGCAATCAGGATCAACCTCCAAGCATTTAAGCTCTTTTTCCGAAGGAAACTTGCTCTGATACAAATTGAAGAGCACACAAAAAATACAGAGAGGGAGGAGCGGGGGGCTGAATCAATATTTTCAACTTTTAAATGCATAAAACCACATAAAACAAAGAATTAGAGTAGAGAGAGCAAACATCAAAACAAAAACACCAAATTTCATGTGGAAAATCCTTTCGGGTAAAAAACTAGGGCAGTCACTAGCTTTGATATAACAAATGTGCTCCAACCTAGATTACATAAGTGAGCACCAACTCCCAGAGAGCGCCTATTATAAAACTTGATGGTTTGTTATTAAACAATGGAGACAAAGTCTCCTTAAATAGAAAAGTACAAGATGATGTTTGTAAATGAAACAATCGTTAACTGAATATGAAAATAGAAACTAACTAATAAAACTAAACTCACCAAAGATGACAATTAGAATCATTACATTATTATTTTAATACCCTTCCGTAATGATCATCGTACTAACTAGCCTATAGAAGACTATCTACAAGTCTTTTGATCATGGATGCAAAGAAGGCTGCCCCCTTCTCATCGGAACACTCTGCGACATGAGCCTATTGCTGAGACCCTCCTTGAATCTACATAACTTCTAGAAATGACCAAGATAACCACAAACCATACGACTTGATGTTGAGAAACAAAGGTATCACTCTCTGTAGCCAGAGACACCAATATGAAATTGAAACCATGATTTTGAGGAAAAATTGAGAAACCCTTGTATAGATTGTTGCCCTAGCAACTCTAGGTGCGATCTAGAACAGTTACGAGAAACCACAATTGAAATGGAGAAATGTGAATATGTATGACAAATTCCATGTTCATATCTTTTGTTACTTGTTGATTGCAAGTCATAGTGTAAGGTTAGTTTGAACTTGATTAAGTACTAAGTTTGATTGTGAATGTTCATTTGGATTGCACCAGTATTGGGTATTTAGATGAATGATTATAATATGAAAATATTTCGCATTCTCTTTGGAGATCGCATCATCTTTGTGTAGTTGTTTCGTTTGGAAAAGTAAAGCTTGCTTAAAGGCTAAGTTGGTAATCTTGGTTCAGATTCAGATTTGGGTTCAGATTCAGATTCCTAGATTCGACATTTTTTTTTGGGCGGGGTTTGGTACTGCGGGTATATATATAGATATTTTCAAATATATATGTATATATATATGTATGTATGTATATTCATAGATTCATACATGTAACATGTTCAATGTTCATTCATCATTGGTTCAAAACTTCAAACTTATAATAATAATAATAAGTTAGAAGCGTGATACTCATAAATCCATAATTGCCAATAAAATTATAATTAAAATACCTCATATATTATATTCATACTTTGCAAAAGTCTCAAAATGCCATTACACAATGCTACAACGTAGCGTTCACCTACGAAGAAAAATGCTACTACTATAGAACAAAGCAAAAATGGTGAAAATGCTTGAGAGGTGAATGAATGATCATCAAATGACCAAATGCATGCTTTATTGGTTGAAATTAGGGTTTAGATGCTTTTTAGATTTAAAAAATAAAAAAATGGCATGTGTAGCCCATTTTTGGGCACCCACACCCTTGGATGCCCGTGGATTCCTTTCGGATTCTGCCCTGAATTCCGAACGGGCATCCAGATTCCCTATGGGTTGATGCCCATCCGGAATCTTGCCGCAATCCGGAAGGAATCAGAATCAGACCCGCACCGAAATCAGGATCTGGGGCTAAATGCAAGGATCTGGTAACTTACGTTAAATAAATTCACTCATCTAAGCATCACCCATCAATATCATTGTACTTAGGAATAGAGTAGATTTCTTAACAGTTTTTGCCATTTATTTGAAGTCAAGTTAGTGTTCCAAGCTCTAGCCACTTTGAGGGGAAGTGATAAAGTCCAGGAACAATAGCATAAGTCCCTTTGTGATTACCAACATTATCACATCACATTCACTGTATAGTCAACATAAAGTCGCATGTAGGCACTGTAAACCTTGGGGTTGCTTCATATGATCACACATTCATTAAAATATTTAGCATTTGAAGTTTCCTTGTTCAAGAGAGGATAGAATACTTGGTATTTTATTCCACATGTTGGAGTGGTCACAAAACTCACATCAACAAGCTGCCCCACTCATAGGCAACAAAATAATCTGAAATTGTTGCTCGAAAAGGATAAATAAATTAATGAGCCACCAAGAATCAAAATCTGAAACTGTCAGAGTATACGGACACCTATAGTCGCCATACGCCAAGAATAATACCATATCGCCTTACTAAATTACCACATCCAACAAATGATATTTATTTCACCTAACAAAACACAAAATATAATTGCCACTAATTAAGAAAGTCGATGACTAGCTTTGACATCAATGAAAAAATTTTCAACTTGTCTAACCTAAGTTGCCGGTTCGGGTTCTAGGATGGATTTGGGTTCAAGAATCCGGTTCGTGGATTCGTGATTTTTTTTCCCCATTATGATTCATACGGGTTCGTGTGTGTATATATATATGCATTATATATACAAAAAAGTAAGAGAAATATACATAATTCTAAAACTAAATCATTTGATAGTATGAATCTATTATGCTTGATCATTGATCAATGCCAAATCTCAAAGATAAACATTAAAAATTTATGTAGTATACTTGATCATTGATCTATGTTCACGATTCTAAAGAAAATCAGCACATTGAATTACTGAATTACAAAA